>RSEF01000006.1:8750672-8766515 GCA_003993805.1 Himantopus leucocephalus
ATTTTATTCCACGTGGCTGCGAGGCGGCAGTGGTGGTGGGCTCCCTGTCTCCCCCCAGCACCCCTTCTGTGCCACAGGCCACGCCAGAAGGCAACACCATGCTGTGAGGTGGCGGTGAGGCTATGAGGTGAGGCCATGAGGCGATGCCATGAGCTGAGGCCATACCATGAGGTATATATGAGTGATGCCATGCCACTGAGGCCATGCTGTGAGGTGATGCCATGCTGTGAGGTGATGCCATGCCATGAGGTGATACCATGCCGTGAGGTGATGCCACGCCATGAGGTGATATTGTGGGGTAATGCCATGCTGTGAGGCAATGCCATGCCATGAGGCAATGCTATGAAGGCAGTGCCATGCTGTTAGGCGATGCCATGCCATGAGGTGATGCCGTGAGGTGACGCCGTGAGGTGACGTCATGCCGTGAGGCGATGCTGTGAGATGATGCTATGCTGTGAGGTGATGCCAGGCTGTGAGGCAGTGCTGCAAAACTTCACATCTTGTACAGGCCAGTAAGAGATGCTCTTTAGCCATTTTGGCGCCAAAACTGTTTGTTGAAATAGGCGGTTTGTGACCTTCAAGTGCTTGTGCACACCGCAAACACCCCCTCACACTGGGGGACACCAGAGGGATGCGAAATGGCCCCTGTTTATTTAGGACTCACCGTACTGGGGCTTGGGAGTGGCAGTGCCAGTGGGCAATGCCATGTCCCCAGGGCCAGACACTGTGTCCCTCATGAGACGAAGCCACCATCCGGGCGCTGCGGCGGGGCTGAGCTGTGTGTGAGGGGAGCAGTTTGCCAGGGCAGGGGGGAGCAGGGGGCAAAGGTGGAGGGCATATACACATACCCAAAGTGCTGAGGTGTGCGTAATGGACCCGGTGGGATCCCATGCCAGGAGGATGAAGCTATTGCATCTCTCTCAGGCTGCGGATGGGTCATGGATACACCTAAATATAATTTAATTGAATATACAGGCAGTGCAGATGTGTTTAAGCAGAGATGAAGTGGGTATCTGCAATGAGTGGTGCTGATTGATATTGCTTGGAGCAGACGTCGGCTCTTGTAATTTATATGTCATGTGTGCATCTAGCTGGGGTTTTACATACTGGTGATGCGAGGAGGGGAGCCCAGGGAGTGCTAAACCCCTTGACTGTCCTGCACCTGGGTGTCTAAGCCCACCCTGGCTCCCACGGAGGTGTTGGGGACCTCGGCAGGTGACGGTCGCACAGCTTTCCAGCATCGGTGCCCTGCTCTGGCCCCCTCTGCTCTCCTGTAGCAATGGGGGGAAAATATCGAGCCGTTCGCAAAGCAGACACATGGTGGGGGGGTACCTCATCCCCCCATGCACAGCTTCCCCCACCCCTGCTCAAACCCTCTGTCCTCTGCAGAGAGGGCTCCTGCTCTCACAGGGCTTCTTTGGGCTTTTTCTGACGCTCTTTTTGTTTGCAAGCTCCCCAATAACCAGCCGGGCAAAGCAAGCTCTCCCCCTCCTCTCCCCGCTGCCCCCCCAATGTCTGTGGAGCTCTCAAATGAGGAAAAGAGCCATTTGTTTCTAATTATATTTGGCAGCTGCTCAGAGAATTTAGGACTAAAGCACGCAAATTTTTTGCTCCTGATTAAAGCACTTGACCTCACAAGCAAAAGGCAAATATTTCAACACACACCCACAAGTAGGCTAGGAACGAACTGCAGAGAAAGGACCAAAAAAACCCCCTTTGCTTAGATACACAAAATAATTCATTATGAAACAAAAGGCAGAATATTTAGTGCATAACTCGAGCTTGCCTAGGGCTCAGCTAACCACCCAATTACAGCTTTTAAAGCAGAGAGCGCTTACTCCGAGCTAACACGCGCGCAGCAAAGACCCACATGCTCCATTGAGCCCACGGCGCACATGTGACCGAGACCCATTTGCTGCCTGTGGGAAGAAAGCATCTTTCATGGGCCCGCACCATCTCGCCTGGCCCCAGCACCCAGTGGGCAGGATGGCTGGGACAGGGGACGGTGGTGAGGGATACGTGAGTTGCCATCATCTTGTTTTTTTCCCATATTCCGAGGCTGAAATAGTTTCTGCCCATCAGAAGAAGGATGCAGTATCCTCGATGCCTAATTTAGAATCATAGAATCATTTAGGTCGGAAAAGACCTTTGGGATCATCAAGTCCAACCATTAACCTAGCACTGCCAAGTCCACCACTAAACCACGTCGCTCCGCACCACATCTACAGGTCTCTCAAACACCCCCAGGGATGGCGACTCAACCACTTCTCTGGGCAGCCTGTTCCAACACTTGATGAACTTTTTGGTGAAGAAATTTTTCCTAATATCCAATCTAAACCTCCCTTGGTGCAACTTGAGGCCATTTCCTCTTGTCTTATCACTTGTTACTTGAGAGAAGAAACCAACCCCCAACCTGGCCACGACCTCCTTTCAGGGAGCTGTAAAGAGCCAAAAGGTCTCCCCTCAGCTTCCTTTTCTGCAGGCTAAACAACTCCAGTTTAGCCCATTTCAAGCAGCAGCTGCCTGGGACAGCAAGACAGACCCTCCTTCCTTCTTTCCTTCCACCCATTGGCATGGGGTCACGCGGTGGCCAGCTCCTGTGTTTACTATTTTCCCCAGCTTTAATAACAGCGCAAGGATGTGTTGCAACTGCAGAAGATTCAGCTGGCTCCCAACCAAGAGAAATAGCAATGATCTTGATGGCACCCTTTAAAATAGCAGAGAAACCAGCTCAAACAGAAATTAACTACCCTGCGAGTTTCTGTGGTCCATAAAATACTTCCCCTGGCTCCATGGTTTTAAAATAACATGAAAGAAATACTTGCCATAAAAAGCAGTTAACTAGCATACAGATTTTTTTTTAGTCATAATTCTGAGAGTCATACCCAAACAAAATAGTTATACAAGCATTAAATTATACATTAAAGAAGGTTGATAAAGACAGTGAATTACAGAGCTACCATATAAGATTTCAGATCTACAGATAGCAAGCATTATTAACATTTCTATTAAAGGTGACCTACAAAAGAGGGACAAAAATAATCTGTGCCACTTCTGATTTTGTATGATGCAGGAGAAAGTGAATGTGAAATGGCTCCAGCCCAACTGCTACCGAGTCCCTCTGTCATCATCCCTGTCTGCTTCCCCTGCCCATCCTCTCCCCCAAAAAATTAATGAAGGACAGCAGGGGATTGCTTTCTGCTGGCACTGCAAACATCCAGGGTGAAGTTCTCTGGTTTAGCTGGGTAACTTCCTTGGAGGGCACAAAGTGGATGTTTTTCTCAGTGCTCACCTGAAACAGTGAGACAGTGAATTTTTAGTGGATTGGGGTTTTTTTTTCCCTCCACTTAACTGAGAACCAGATGCTTGACCACATGAGTAAAGGCGGCAACAGGCAGCGCAGGTTGCAGCAGGACTGGGGAGGCTGCCTTCCCATGGGTGGCTCCTCCTGGAGGGCTTATTCTGCATCTGCCCTCCTGTGGCTCTTCCCTGGGGCTGTCTCGCCCCTCCAGCCACCTGCGGGGTTTCATAATGCCTGTCGGCATTATGAAATACATAATTATAAAAATGCACAATGAAATATATTAAATATATATTTATATAGATAAAAATATATATACTTTCATTATATAATGAAATATATAATTACCTGCGAGACTGCTGCTCTTCCATTCCTGGTGGTCAGGATTGTTTAATGAGTTATTTGATTGCTGTTAGTTTCAGAATTTCTCTGGAAGAAACTGATGGCCAAATTGAAATGCACGGGCACACACAGAAACACAACCCAGCTGCATAAGCAGCATCTCGGTAGGTGACCAAGCTTACAACACGAGGATGCCCAAGCGCTGCAATGTATTTGCTTTTTCCTGCGGCCACTGGGCTTGGCTGCCGGGGCGCTGCCACCAACCTGTCCGGATTCCCCCCTGCCCCCCCCAGCCAACCGCAACAGTTCAAGGAATGGGCTAGATGGGACCTGAATTTCTGATGGAGAAAACAGTCAATAAGAAGTGGAAAATATTGATTTCTATACAACGCTAACATATAGCAGGAGTGTGCGTGTGTGCTTGGTGCGGCTGCTGCACATCTCCAAGCCTAAGTCCTTGCCGGGGTGGTGGGGGCGGCCGTCCTTGGCTCATGCCAGCTGGGTGAGAGGGACAAATCATTTTCTAACAGTCGTGTAAGCAAAGAAGTGAGACCAATACAAACCAATGCCGAAAAGAGGATTTTTTTTTTAACCTCTGAAACACCAAGGACTCAGCATATGCCACGAGGGCAATGAGGTTAAAAGAGGACCACTGGTATTTTTGCACCAGAGTGGCTTTCCACAAGGAGCTGGTGGTGGTTTCTTCTGGTCATATTATCCAGAAATGAAGAACTCCTCAGGTCTATTTTTCCTGGTCTTTCAGCACAATTTTAGGAGGGTGAGGGTTGGGAAAAAGCAAGTGAGAAGCTGGGGAGAGGCAGGTCCCCGTGGGGGGGGGGGCTACCGGCCGAGCCCAGTTGTGGGATTTCACTCCAATGCTTGGAGTCGCACAGCCATCTGTGAGCGGTGTGTGTCCTGCTCTGGCACTGCAAACTGAACACCTTTGTCCCATCAGGGACATGCTTAAAGCTGGTATCTCGCTCCAGTACTTGGTCTTTGGCAGCGCCAATCCTGCCCGTATAATGCTTCCATAGCAGGGTCAGGGGAGCTTGCAGGAGTGCGAGGGGCGGATAGTTTTATACCAGCTTCTCTGTGCGCTGCAGAGCATTTGGGCTTTAACTTCAGGTTATTAATATACAATGACTCCAGATTTCCAACTGTATCTTGTTTTTCTGTACCATTAGTATCTGCTTTGTGGTGAGCAGAGCACTTCATGTACCATTAGTGCTTTTCATCAGAATTTCCCAAATCGCATCGTTCCTAGATTTTTCATCAGAATGTCCCAAGTATTTCTAATGCCTAGATGCGCTCCTGGAAGGCTGGGCTCGATTGCCTCACATTAAAAGTATGTCCCTCTTTCCACAGGTGTTCTAAAAAGTTGTTTTAACATTGTCTGTGAAGGCCTTGGTCTAAGGGCAGTAAGCAGACAGGCACTTGGCCGCAGCCAGCCGTCCTGGCTGAAGCTTTCTGGTGTGTCCCCGAGCCTTGCCAAAGCTTGCTAGATAGTTCCTGAGCTTCTGCCTCAGCTGGACTGGAGACAATAATTTTCATAAGTAAATGTCGGGTATCTCCATTCCTAGGAGCCCAGTTTGGTTTAGATCACCTCCTGTGCTTGTGTATCACACTTTTATCTTACAACGTTTGAAACTTAGAACAAAATAGAGCAAATAAGAGAGCAAAAAACTGCTCTGTGGGCTTTTGGGCTAAGGTGCCTGCAAAGGAGCAAATAACCCTCAAGTACAAGGCATGCCTGGAGCAGCGGTGGCCCCAGGCCACTTGTAGGCAGAGCAGGAGGTGAATCCTGCTGGTCCCCTGAGGGCAGCAGGGGTGAGCAGCGTCCCCCAGGCAGTGGCCACTGCCAGCAGGTTCCCCGAGAGGCTGCATGGACACTCCTGCGGGAGCACCTGAAGCCCTTGCCCTGGTCACAGGTGATCCGGGACCCTGGTGGCCACAAGGTGGCTGTGTGGACCATCTGGCAGCCTGCCGTCAACAAGGGTGAGAGGCCCTTTGGAGAAAGACTTTGTGATGTATTTTGTCAAACACTTCATCTTTTACTACTTACAAAAAGTGTCCCCCATCAGCAAAACCAGAAAAGGCTGCCGAAGCATGCGGCGGCTGAGCATCCATCTGCTTTGCCATCACGGACGTCTTGTCTCAGGACGTGATAATTGCACAATAAAATCCTGTTCCCTGCCGAAGAGCAGGAAGGAGGGAGGTGTATAGTAAAAACTGCTGTACTTCTCTTTTCATTTAGCTTTTGAATTAGGCAAAGCACCTCATTCATTCAGCCACAATTTTGTCTGATACAAAAGCAAGAAGCCAGCACTACTCCATCAAGGGATGCACGAGAGTGGATTACATTTTCCCACCTGGAGCTATATTGCAGCCCAACCAAACACTATCCAATTGCTGATATAAAATAAACTTGAAATAAAGTCTGACAACAGCCCACCGCATTATGAGTTTACCTCGCTGAGATCAGCCACATCCATTTGGGTGTGGGCAGGTTTCTCTCCCGAACCAGATCTCCTACAAGGCTGCTGCTGGTGCGACTCCTTTCTAAACTTGTACAAAACATCTATAACAGGCAGAAGAGAAGGGCCGCGGTGAAGGGACTGGCCTCTGAAGCAGGAATGGGAAGGCAGGGGTGCTAATTCATTAAGGCATTACATATGTCAATGGAAAGGGGATTTTTTTCTTCCAGTAACTTAAAATGTGGTGTGAAATGCCTTCAGGTTTCACCCCTTGACATACTGCTGCCCCTCGCAGAGGCAGACCCTGAAGCCCTTTATCTCTCCACCCTGTGTGCCCTGAGCAGCATCACCACGGTCACAGGGGAGCTCTGAGCTGTTACCCCGACAGTCCCTCCGTCAGCCCCTCTGCCTTCTGCTTTCAGCTGCTAATGGAGATGGAGGAACAACTCCAAAAGTGGAGCCACCAGTTGTATTTCCCACTGACGGCAGTTGGAGAGAGTGTGTGTGTGTGTGTTTGTTTATCCCCCTCTCTCTCCACTGGTGCATGATAGCTCTGCTCAGAAGGAGCATCTGTTCTTCATTTGGAGCCAGCGTTAAGCTACTTTTGCAACAGGATTGATGGAGGCAGAAAGAGGTCAAATGATTTATCCAAGTTCAGAGGGAGTCCCACTAAATAGCTTGCCTGTAGCACCTATTGATTATCGGTCCTCCTCCATTCAGAGGAAATACGTGGATCAAAGAATTGAAATCAGTCCAATGGGGAACAGCAGTTCCCAACTCTGTCCAGCTTCAGCTTTTCAGATGGGCCCTTATAAGGCTATGTAATGAAAATCCCAGAGAGGGCAAAGGAGCTGTACGCTATTAGAATTAGGCTACATCTCCATATGGATCAGATGCAAAGGAATTACAGCTGCACACTCGATACTTCAAACAAAACAACAAGGTTCCTGGGAGTAGAAATCCTGCGTCCCCCCCGTCTCTGGTGGGCTGGCTGGGGGCTCTGCGCTCCTGCTGCACCCCCTGGTGCCACCCCTTGCCTTGGTGCCATCCCTGCTCTTCAACGCGGCTCCTCCCTCTGGTGAAGCAGGGTTAATTTTCATTCTTATTATTCTTTCCAAAGAACAACTTTTTTTTTTTTTTTTTAATTCCACTGCATTGCTGTATGCGTGGCTGCTTTGCTGTCTCACCACACAGTGACTCTGTGTTAGGCAGGGTGGTATGGCCACGCAGGAGCTCTAGAGGCAAGTAGGATGACCAGCGATACCCATGTCCTAAGCAGGCATAACGAACCACAAGTTGCCTCCAGACGCTGAGAAAGAGGTGGGGGGAAACCAAGAGTACAGGCAGCAAGGTCAAAGTAATAAATTGTGGTGAAATACTTCAGCAATGGAAAATAACTTGGCCAGGTGCCATTGGCAATGATGGTTTCCTTGTACCCTCTGCGCCGTCCCCAGGCAGACACTCACCCTCCAGGTTTGATGCCCAGTAGAAATGGGCACTGCCTAGTGGTTTTGTAGCTGGAGCCACTCTTCCCCCAGTCTTTTTTTGGAGGCATCAGAGGATGATCTTCCTGTCCACCAAAAAACATAGCCTCTCCGATCTTCCCCATTCTGAGGGCTTCCTTTTTCTCTCTCTCTTTTTTTTTTCTTGTGTGCCACATCACTTTTTGTTTTATTTTCACTTCCTATTTCCCATCAGAGGAAGGTCTGTCAGGTTTTTTGTGGACGAACACCTCTCCTGGGCGCAGGCAGACCAGTACCTGTTGCTCTGAGAATGCCCAGAGCAGCTTTGCCTGGCGAGAGCAGCCGTGGCCAAGGGTTGGGTGCCACTTGTGCACCCACACTGGAGCCCCTGCCGTGGGGTCCAGCACTGAGCCCTCTCTGTAAGATCCCCTTGGGTAACCCAGCTGCACAGCATAACTCTGGTTAAACTGCATTAACCAGTTCATGANAATTAACCAGGCCATGAAGCTCCTGCTTGGGCTAATTAGGCCTCCTGAAAGCAAGCCATATTTGCTGGACCAATGCACTACACAATGCCATGATGGCTACGCTGCTTCTCCTGCCCTGGCTGGTTGCTCCACAGGGCCGTACTCATTGCCATGTGTCAGACCTCTGGGAGTGGAACCGGGCACCGCCGCATGGCCCCCTGCCGCAGCACCTGGCTGCAGCATTACCTCGGCCAGCGCAGAAAATGCAGACGGCAAATTAGCAGCAATGGCCCACGGCCACGTGAGAATTGCTTCACTGACATGGCTGTCGTCTCCAGGTGAGCAGCCCTCAGTTCCGACATTGCTGTAATCCAGACAGATGGTCATAAGAACTGGAAAAATTCTGCCTGCGCCATTTTATTTTATTTTCCTTATCCAGTTGAGAAAGCAGGAAGAGGGGAAAGAATTAATGTGTCACGGGGCAGATGCAGAAGTTGGGTGTCACGTTTTACAAGCGCTGGGACTGTGCTCGGGGCAGCCTGTGCCCCACGAGCCCCAGCTCTCCGGGCTGCTGCCACCCGTGTCTTAACAGGCTGTCGAGCGCATTAAAACTTACACATACACATGTGTGCACATACGCATGGGCATGCAATAGACAGCACAAAGACTTTAAAATTTCAACCTCAAGTTAGTAGTATGATGATTACCTGGAATAAGGGTGGATGCAATCTCTGTTCCTCCATCCTGCCTCTTCACGGCCCCTGAATTACATTCTGTATACTGGAGCGGCAGCTTCTTAAACACTCTGGTTTCGGTCGCAGTAACCAGTACCATTTTGATCTGGCTTTTGAAGCTGTTCAGAAAGGTTTGCTGTCTTTGGCTAGTTGTACTGAGGAGAGTGACCATGCTGCGAACCTCAGCTCTTCTGAAGAGCTCAGGTGTGACCTCTGTCTGCAAGGGCTGAGACACTTCTGTGCTCTGCCCATCTCTACCAATTATAACCAGCTATTCTGTGAGTTATCCGGCAACACGTCACGCGGGAGTGTTTCTGTCATCCACCCTGAACAAACGTGAGCTTGCGCTGCCTACGAAGATAAGAATAAGAGTAAGAGCTGTGCTTCCTAATGACCTGACTTCTCCCAGCTTGTACCACCCGAGTTAGGCTGCGGGTAACACCCTGACCTGCACACGGGATAGAGGGAGTTTGGTGGTGAAGGGACACACATGGGGTGCAGGGCAAACTCAAGCTATTAGAAGGAAAATGCTCAAACACCTACTACTACTGTCACGGGGAGTGGAGGGATATTATTCAAGTTCAGTATTTCCTATGAAGACAACTCACTGTAAACCTCTCACAGCTGAGCCGGGCACTTCTCCTCTGCTGGACTCTCTCCAGAAAAAAAGTATATGTGCTCCAATTATTTCTGATTTCAAGAAGCTTGGAGGCACCCTGAATGCAGTTTGGCTTGTGCTTACTGCTGAAGGAGCATGGGAAGACAGTGTGTCTACAGCCATGGTGAGAAACCTGACCAGCAACATTTCATTGACTTCCACCAAAGCTGTGGAGGGGATGGAAGAAAAACAAGCGCCCGACTCCAGGGCTACAGTGAACACTGCTGAATACGAGCTGGTTAGCCTTCCCAGGGAAACTTGGATTTATCCAAATACCGTGCTTCACGGAGTCATGAAAAAACAGATTTCACTGTAGTGCCCCGCCATGTGTCCCCCCTCCCCGGCTGTCCCTGTGCCGGGAGCTGCTGTCCCGCATGGCCCCTTCAAGCTGCGCCACAGGCGGCACCCACCTTCACAGTCACAAACCTTCCAGCTGGTCCCGAGTTACTCAGGCCTGGTTTTCTGTTTTTCCCTTACGTGTGTGAACAGGCCTCGCGCTTGGAGCCTCCGGGCATGAAGGCAGTGTAAATGAAAGCGTAAACACGGCTATTCTCATTAAGAGATGTGCGGTGTGCTGCAACTTACGCAATACTGCTTTGAACAAGTGTGAGGAATTCATAGAATTCTCATAAATCTTGATCGTTTCACTTTCATTGAGGGTTTTTATTATTCCTTTTTTAATTTTGTTTGCTTTTTTTTCTCCCCCCTCCCATTAATCATTCTCTTGTTCAGAAGTTTCCTCTCTCCAGCAAGGGAGAATTAAAAAGCTCTGCTTGGCAGAGCTGGTGAGCTGCACCAGCTGCATACTAACGAGGACGGCTCTCGAGCAACGTGCAAGCAAAGAAGGGATGCAGCCACTCGATCTGGCACGCAGCCTTCAAGGAAAACCTGGATGCTCTTTGTGAGCCATGTGGCCATCTGAAGGGGTAACCTGGTGCTAACTGTGATCTCACCGGCTTGGGGGATACCATCATGACATTTGGCCATCTACATCACGCTCCAGCTGCTGACATCTTGCAACTAACCATATTTTTATGTGTATGATCTGCCCTTTGGCTAATCTGCTCACTTTTAAAAGGTCCAGTACCTTGAAACGCTCTCTTGGGTAACGAATGTCCTTAGATATCACACCTTACACCGAGGGAAAAGCTGAGGTGGGGCTGGGAGGAAAGGGGAATCAGGGGATCCTGTTGGGACTCGGGGACCCAGCCAGGAGGGAAACGATGAGCGAGACAGGCCCCAAAGTAATCTACAGAGGAGATGGAGCTGGAGGGATGCTGGAGCAAAATAGTAGGGTAAGTGTGCCAACACTGAAGCACAGTGGGTTTTGCTTTAAACAGGTAATTTGTGGGGTTGTGTCTAAAAACACCATATTAATGAATTTTAAATTTCATTATAAAATAGCCTTGGAAGAAAAAAGAAAAGCGCCTGCAGTGTGACCTACTGGACTGAATAGCCAAAATGTCAATACACATAATATTGCATGACTTTTTTAAAGCCAACTGCCTCGGTGTTTGGATCTGGGGCTTGCAAAGAGGTACGTTCTTAGCAAAGAGCTGTATTTATAAACCTGCTTTACTAGCGCATACCTGGTAGTCTGTAGTCCCAGGCAAACGCTCATCTTGTGAAAAATATCAAAGAACAAGCATCAAACTTGAGTCCCACAGAAACGCAGCATCATCGTCCCTCGTGCCGGCGGGGTACCGCACAAGGGCTACAAGGCAGCCCAGGGGCACTGGTACCCCCCACCCACCGCAGCTCTCAGGCCAGGAGTGGGTCAGCCCACACCTAAATGACTGCCTTCGGGGTACGTGTGCTGGGGATGGGACAACTGGCAGCTGGAAGGGGTCTCATCCTGCCAGCATCAGGGGAGGTAGTTACTGCTGCACTCACAAAAGCTTTGCTGCCCCCAACTCTCCAAAAAGAAGAAAAAAAAAAGAAAAAAAAAAAAGGCAGGTTTGGGCCATAAGCAGCAATGACCCCACAGCACATCACCAGGGAAGGGGCTTTGACATGCCCGTTGCCTCAGCATTATGTGCCCTGATTATTTTCCTTTTAATAGTAGTTAGGTGGTTAATTACCTGAAGGTTGCAAGCTGAAGTCTTATTTTTCATATGTGACTTAGTAATTAAATTACCCCAGTTGCTATTATATAATGTAAGTAACAGCTAAATAATTTTAAAAGAATAGTCAAATTTGACAGACAGTTTAGAGTAATTTCATTTTATATTGGAGCCTAACGCTAAGAGATTGCACAGAAAGGAGAAAGCAGCTGCCTGGAATAGTTTGAAATTAGCGTGTGGTAACCAACAACTATTATTATTGTATTACTGCTTGTAATTCCCAAATGGAGATTTAAATTTCTATAATAGATACAGCTTTTAATAAAAAAAAAAAAAAAANAAAAAAAAAGTGTTTTCTTTTTCTGGCAAGGAAAACTCTTTAGGAAATGATACCGTTGAATGTACATTTCCCAAGTGAGGGGGGGAAAAACCCCAACCTTACAAGATTCCTTTGCACAGGGCTTTGGCTTTCCACAGATGCCACTGCAGGATTGTCTGAGGTTTCTTCTAAAGGGCTGGCAGAAAGGTGGATTTATTATCTAGAGAGGAAAACAAGCTAATTATCTTTTTGAGCTATAATACACATTTGCCGTAACTGCATTTAGCTTGGTATTCAGCATTCACTTGCCAAAAATGAGACGTTCCTTCTCCCCCACGAGCCTGAGTGCTCCATTTCTGCTTCTTAACATGTGCCTGACCAAGAGCAGTACGGCAAATTACAGGGCTGGTGACTAGGAACACAGGACCACGTTTCAGACTCTTGGAGCTAAATATTGGCCAGTAAATTTTTTACCTTAATTTTAACAGGCTTTAACTTCTGGTATCAGTTTACACGGGAAGGCTGGCTCAGGCACGGGGAGCTGGGCACTAACCTGGTCTCCCAGCCAGACCTAAAAGTAACACAAACGATCAATGTGCCTTTAATTTGAAATGCTTGATGACTAATCTCTTGTTTTCTTTAATTAATGATCTACAGTTAATCATTATGAATGGTAAATAGTCTATTTCAGCATCGATAGCAAGATTTCCTATGGGAAAATCTTCCCCTATAGCTTTAATTTAAATACGCATTTTCACATCGCACTTACTAAATCCTTACCTTTATGCTATTGCATGATTACAGGTCCATTAACTAATCACATTTGACAACTTGTTTATTGAGGGGAGCAACTATTTTACATCTCTTGCCTGGGAAAGAAAATATTCTAACAAACAATTATTCAGCAGCTGCAATCATGGAGCACTGAATTAATTGCTTTGAAGATCTCAGTCAAGAAGATCTTGATAAAAATCAAAGAAAATGTTGTTTGACAGAATGCATGAATGGGAGTGCCAGGAGGGACTCTGGTTTTGTAAGCTGCAGCCCCGCTCCAGGCAGCACTCGAAGAGGATCACACCTTGACACACCAGACTGCGACAGAGGCAGAGGCTGTGGAAAAGTTCATTTGCTTGTTTGTTCTTTTAAGCTGTAGTTTATCAAAACCAGAACTTACACATATGATTTGATTATAGGATCAGGATGCTGCTAAAAGGGCAAACCTGAGCATGATCAGGTCTTAATAGCACTGTAAAGGCTGACACATGGATATTTCATAGGTGCAACCTCTGTAGCCGAC
This sequence comes from Himantopus leucocephalus, assembly GCA_003993805.1. Taxonomy (NCBI): domain Eukaryota; kingdom Metazoa; phylum Chordata; class Aves; order Charadriiformes; family Recurvirostridae; genus Himantopus; species Himantopus leucocephalus. The sequence continues at coordinate 8,763,791 of RSEF01000006.1, forward strand.
TTCGCCCACTGCACAAATAATTAACCCAGAGGGTATCGTGGGGCTTAATGATTATAAAGCACTTTAAGACTTTCTCCTGAAGGGAGCTGCTGTGATTGCACTGGAGTGGGGTAAAAAGCAGAGCAAGGCACATGGGCAGCTCTGGACCTGGCTGGGCAAGTGTGTTGGTGCACAGTGGTACCCGGAGCCGGGCGCTGGTGCGAGGCAGCAACGCTGGCCCCGTTCCCTCACTGCCGCGTGCCCAGGGTGGCGGCAGGAGAGTTTGCATCTCGAGTGTGTGTCTTGGTGCTTCGTTGGGAGTACAGCATCCTGGAAAATAGCAGGATCACTGCTGAAGCTTGACCTGTGTACTGAAGACATTAATTGGAAAGGAGTTTCCGATCACTCTGCAGCTCCTTTGCCTGGGGGGGTGTCACAGGAGGTGTCATGGGTGTGACTGCTGCTCCTTCAACAACACTAGGAGGATCGCAGTATCTTACATGAGGCAGTACCAAACTCTGCTCCATGGACAAGTCACAGCCTGCAACCCACTGGCCAAACACAAGTCCAGACTTCCTTCTTTCAGCTGCTGTACCTCGTGCGCTTTGCAAGCCAGCTGAGATTAAAGATGTTCCTGCCAGATAAGACTAACTCCTGCAGTGACACCAAAAGGAAGGAGAGCTTAAAGGTTCAACCCCCTTTGTTGTAAGGGGGTTCAAAAGTGAAGTATGAGGACTAAACAATAGAGCGTCATCTCTCTAGAAATGGGGAGAACTTGAATTCTTTTCCCTTTCTGGCACACCCCCAGTTCAGGAGAGCCTGTGAGGATGGCAGTGTTTAGGTCACGGTCATGAAATGTTCCACTATTTTGCCAAATCCAGCACCGCTAAGGACTAATGCCTCAAAAAAATGTGATGGAAATTCCTGTCCCTATTCACAGGTGAGAAGCTGAGAAACTGTGGCCCTTGAATTAGCTCTTGTTTAGTACAGGCGAGAGCCCAAACTGAATTTATACACTTATAACTATGTGCCCTGATTCAAGTAATTGTTTCTGCAGTAACCCCTTGGCTCTCTTTAATGCTTCAATAAGAGACAGATGGAGCCTAACTAAATAATTGGCTCTATCTTTTCACTTTTTTTTTTTTTTTTTTTTTTCAGAAAACTGAACTTTAANGCCCTGCTGAAGCAAACATCCAGAAAAATGCAAGTAAACAAATTGTTGCTGAAGTTTGTATTAATCACTCTAGTAAGCTGTAGAGTAGCAGAAGACTGATACCTTCTGGGTTATCCTTATGAAAAATGTAAATAGTGGGTTATGCATTAATGCTTGGAAATCACTAACTTTACTTGCCAAGGCAATATACCATTATTTTAATGGATGAATGGGAAGGTGTGCATCAGTCTGTAGGCTTAACTGGCTGTTGCATGAGCTGGGATAAACCTGAGTTAGTCCCAGGACAGCATACCATTCCTTATTGAAGGATAATGATCACACAGATATTTAAGAAACTTTCTAATAAGGTTATAAGTGAAATGCAATGTATTATTAGACACACAAATGAGCACTTATTAAAATAATAAAAATTACTGAGATACTAAAGGTATGGTATAGTAAATCTGGTTGACCTGGAGCAATGTGTGGAATAACATTATTAGGATTTGTCCTTAATAAAAAGCTTTCTATTTACTTTCTTAGTAAATTGAGACTTTCTTAACTTGGAGCAAAGTTCCTCCCATGTTTGAAGAGCTGGTCTGCCCCACTTCATTGCAAATGGCCCATGCCATGTGATAAGGCCAGGCTGGTGAGATGAGCTGTCTTGTCCTCCGCGTTCAGTCAGCACATCTGGATTCAGAAGGAGAGGGAAAGTTACCATAGGCCCTTGATTTTCCTACAAGCCAAATACCTGGGCTGAGAATCTGGCAGCTCGGTACTTTGACTGTTTGTGATGCCATCCACAGTGTGATAAGGTCAGTTAAATTGCTTGCAGTTTATTTTAAAAACTCTCAACCCTTGCGTACGGACACGAGGGACTGAAAAGTAATGATCACTCAAAACCAAAGGAAGTAAAGCAGCTGCTACCATCCAAAAAACAAATGTTATGTGGACAAAGCAGCTTACTCGTGCCAGCTACGCATCCATAACATTTTTCCTGCTATTGAGAAATTTGTAATTCAGATATTAAGCTCACTACAATGGTGCTAGATCTTCTTTTCTTTCCTAAGGTGTATCTTTAAGCACAGACCATTCTGGTCACAGAGCAATGGAAACATTTTTGTTTGTTTTTCACTAATGAGGAATGAGCAGCTAAAATGGAGACAATACTAATGAACACATTATGTTCTTGTAAATCAAGAGCACCCCTGAGCTAGAAGTGTGTGTTCAGCTCTGGGCACCCAACTCAAGAAAGATATTGTCAAAATACACGTGGGATTTTGAAATAGACACTCATTAGAAAATGGAAAATATAATCCAAAGAAAGATAGAAAAGGCTGGGACCGTTTGCCTTCAGGGTGAAAAAACTTAAGCAAAGATATTTGTGTTTTTGTACCACCTTTATAGCCAGTGACAAAAAAAGGAAGGTGATGGACTATTACTGGCTCTTTCCCTCTCAGCAAAAGACAATATGCCAATTTTAAAGCTTTGAAAGAAAACCCTCGTGGTATGTGGTATGTCATCAAACTGCAAGTTCTATGAGGCAACATTGATGCCAAAACGTAAGTAAACTAAAAAAATACTTTTTTTTTT
>RSEF01000006.1:8766615-8909369 GCA_003993805.1 Himantopus leucocephalus
TTTTTTACTTTTAACTGCCACCATGAATTCTTGTCCAGACAGAGACATGCAGGGAAACTTTGCCAGGATAAAAGGCTTCCCATGCCTGCGTGTAAAAGACCCTGTGGTAACTACGGGGTAGGAAGAAGCTGTCCATGTATGAAACACGACTCCACAACTTCCTTCTGCAGATGTTCCTGTATCACCTTCTGACACGGGTGGCACTGGACAATATCAGAAAAAACCCTCAGGTGAGGCAATGTGTGTTACAAATTATATTCTTTTGTAACTATTTTGGAAGAAGTTTATGGAAATGTGAAGAAAAGCCTTAATAGAACAAAAGAGACTTAACCAGTTATTTTCATTTTTCTCCCTTTGGGAAGGTACATAAAGAACATTTGGAAAGCTATTTTGATGTAAAAATGTTGAAAGATAGTTTTTTCCTCATGAAAAGCAATTTATTTGCATGTCTTGCAAACAGATTTTTCTGTGAATACATGATACATATATGGAAAGGCCACAGTATAACCATTTGGTAACGGTTATATGAAGAGATCATCGTATCTTATTTCACTATGATCCCTTAAAGCAAACTGCAGGAACTTTAGCTGCAGCATGATTTTCATTAAATCACTCAGCTGCACTGGCTTGCTTCGCAATTATCAATCACACTTTGGCTTTTTTCATGGACTCTTAAATCAGTCAAATATTCCAAAATTAAAATGCCTAACAATGCCCTCTACATTCATTACAGTTCTTTTACCATAATTGGGCCAAAAGAACACTTTACTTGAGTGGCACAGTTAGCTTTAAATTAGCAGCACTACACCGAGCTCTGGCCGGTGAGGTGAATAGGAGCTCCCCTTCAGCACAAGGCTGCCTATGAAAGGAAAAAATTAACGGATGGTATTAGTAGTGTCAGCGGCTCATTTATGAAGTCAGCTTACATAGAAGACGGACTGATGTAAATCTGCTTCACGAGATGTTTTCTAGCAAGACTACGAGAGAAGTAAGACAGCATCTAAACCAAAGCATTTAGGCACATTTGGGGAAACAAGGTGTATCTCAGACAACACTTCTAACTTCACATATTCCCACACAGATCCGTTGGGTACATCGGATGGCTCGCTGAGCAATCAGTCTTAGCTGCCAAGTGTTTTTCTCTGTTCCTCCAGTTTAGAAAACTGAGGCCAATACTGTTCACCATTGTCAGTACAAGCCCAGAGGGAAACATCCTGCAGGCCCAGTAGAAAAGTGGCTACCCATAAGGTCTCTGATTTTATGGCAGCTATCACCCATGGTTTATAAACTGGAGTAAAACTTAATGTTGTTCTAGATTGAAGAAAATTACACCAAAACCCTTTTACTCTAGAAACATTTTTCATTTCACTTCCATATTTTAACAGAAATACAATATGTTAGCAGCAAAAAAAGACTTCTGTTCTAACATTTCACAATACATTAGTGTCCAAATCTGCATTTTTCTATTAAGGCAATCTACATTAATTACAAATCAACTCTGACTACTAGGACAATATTTCCAAATATGTACAAACCACCATAAAATAACTATTAATGTAATTACCATAGAAAAAAATAAAGCCACAATACTAGTAAAAATGTAAACATTTTAAGTAATGTCCTTAAAATCGCAAAAGGTACTGTCTACCATTCAAGAGCAGGTGAACAGCTGAAGACATTAGGTAAATACAAGAAGTTACTAAATTAATTCTTTGTTCAGTCAATATTTCAGAAGTTGTTCATGTTCTGTGAAATTTATATTCAAGACTGGACTAGCAATTGCTTTCAAGTTGTACTTCCTGCAAGAAGAGTTCAGGTTGACTATTGTCTTTGCCTGACTTCACCACAGCAATTAATTCCTTCCAGCAGCAAATGAGCAGGTACAAGTTTCAGAGTGGGCCTGACATATTCCTCAGAAAAGTACCTAATCATACATGTAGTTCAGCAGTAGCAGATGCCACCAATGTCTTCACCGTGCAACACTGGGTAGTCTCAACCATTCATTCTGCATGCAGTGTCTCTGAACAAATACCATTTTTCCATGGACTCCACCGCCAGGCAGCAGCACACCCACCTGCCCCCACAAATGTGAACATGGGGCAATGGCACGCAAGGGCTGGGAGAAGCCACGGGCCTCCTGCTGTCTTCCAAGCCTCATCCCAGCAGGAGGCTGGCTAATGTCACTCATGCCTTTGTGAAATATTTCCTATTTCGGCAATGATTATAGATGCTAATCAAATGACTTTTGCATTTTGATCACTGATATTTTGAGTCATGCAGTTAAAGCACCCTCATGATTGAATGAAACTGATAAGGTGGCTTAATGGGTACATTCTCTTTTAGTGCCCAGAAGCAGCAGTTAAATGGTTTCCACCATGTCCTGTAAGGAACAGGTTGCCTTCTACCTTTCTGCCTCTAGACTCCCCCTCACCTCCACTCTGAAGGACAAAAGCTAACAGCCCCCAGCCCCACACACTACCAATAGACAGGCTTCAGCGACCGCCTTGGGCCACCTCCTTAAAACACAGTCTGGGAAGGGAGTCGGTGCAAAGTCTAAAACGCCACTGTACCACACCATGACATAGCTGGCTTCCTCCTATTAGAGTGCTTAGGTACATGCAATTTATTGGCCTTTACTCCTGTTTTGAATATTCATCCTCATTATAGTCAGGAAAACTCGAGGGGAAAAAAGCAAAGGAAGAGTTCCAATTTCTGAACAAGCCTATGCAATGATAAGGGATCAGTATCAAAGTATTGCAATTTGTCACTGTATGGAAGAGCCAAAAAATTGACAGTTTTCCTCACAGATACATCTTCTAATTATATTCCTAAAATTTGCTCTGTTTTTATTACTAATATTTACATTCTCTTGTGTAGACAAAAGCTGAGTACAAATGCATTTCCTACAACTGACTTTACTGTATAGCTAAGATCAATGTTTGCTGGTAGCCTGCAGTTTTCATCAGTTAAACCAACTTGCTTAACAGAAGATGGCAATGCAGAAGGACAAAAAAACAGACTAAGTCAGTAACAATAAATACTAAAACCTGAAGTCAACTGATGCTTCATAATAGGGATTATACAGTGGCTGTTTAAAATAACAGAAAGCACACTCAGTAGCAGGAGCCTTTCCAGCTGTAGGAGCCTAAATGTGCCATTAGTTAAACAAGTCTCAACGCTGCTATGACGTTTCACAGGACCACAAGAATGACACTGTTGCTCTGAAGCAGGATGATCAGGGTAATTAATGGCCTAGTTTGCTTAGTGGTAATCAGGTCAATGTAGCAAACTGGCTTATATGAGCCTCATTTAATGACAGATATAAAATGTCAATCAACACAGCTTTGTGGAGAATAGGTCTTGAACAACAGGTTGCATTTTACTCTTTGTTATAGGAAGCTTGGCAGCAAGGTGTCACCCACAAGAACCCAAAGTCACCTACTGAAAACCAGATGAACGTGTCATTTTCTTTAAAATATCAGTACTAGATCAAATCAATATAGAATGTTATGTTGAAGACAGGAAACTAATTTCAAAACACAGTATTAATAGGGAATCAGCAAGAAGTATAGTTGTTCTCCATCTTATTCATTTTTTTAATGGCTCTGGAAAAAAGGGACACAAACCCAATGGCCTGTCTGTCTGTTTGCTTTTCCCCACCCCCCTACCCATGTCACTGATGTAATAAAAACTTATCACCTCTCTCTACAAACCTTGCCTTGCATTCCATTTTAAAAATCAATGATCTGGAAGAAACTGTAAAAATCACTTGCAATAAATTTGCAAAGGACGTGCAGACTGCTGGAGAAGTAAAGAATGAGGCCAGGTCACTTACACAGAGCAATCTGGATCACTTCATGAGGGGTATTTTAATGCTGGTAAAATACAGTGTATATTTCTAAGAAAAAATAAGGTAGGATAATAGGATGACGTACCGCATTCTTGAAAAATACTCTGAAAAGGACTTGAGCCATAAAAGTCAGCATCCAAGGCAATGCTTCCACACACACAAAAAAAGGATAATACTATTTTTGATGAAAGAGGGGAGGGAGATATTCATCAGAGTAAGAGGATCACATTATGTCTCTATATAGTCCTGATGGATCACTATTGACATGTGGCATCTAATTCAGATGTCACACTTAAAAATATTTCAATACCTGAGAAGTACAGAGAAGAACATGAAGATTAATTAGTCTCAGATAACATTCATTGCCATAAGAAAGTTAAGGAATTCAGTACATCTCATCAGAGAAAAGGTTAAAAGGGACATAATCATGATTTATAACTACACACAAGCAATTAGAAAAGCTGATACTACAGAGATCAATATAAGCAATCAAATGCATAAAAAGACCAAAATAACTTAAGGTGGAGCTAGAAATGCAAATAGAAAAATCAAGTGAAAAATGTACCTGGGGTAATTAGCCATTGCAACAGGAGGTATCAGTGAATCCTCATCACTTGAGGACTTTAAATTAATATTAAATGCCTTCCTAAAATACGTATGTTCAGTTCAAAACAAAGCCACTGAATTTAACAGAGAAATTGCTCGTTGAAATTCAATGGTCTGTTGAATTTAAAAATAAATCCTCATTATGATGCCTTCTTGTCTTATATATTTATGAGATTTATTTTGAAATCTAACGACTAAATGGAAGGGGGTTACCAACAAAAAGGTATTCTTTCTTTCTAGAGCACAGTAACATTTAAGACTAGATTTAAAGCTAAATAAACTGCAGCTGCATTTTGGAAAATATGCTTTTTCTCTCCCCTGCTTATTTTTCCTATTTCTTGTTCAGAGTTGCACAGTCCACTTAGTTGACTGTCTAATTTACATAATCATGTAGTTATTCTTCAGTTTTTCTGTTCCTATTTATAAACCATTCACAAACCATCCACTTAAGTAACAGCATGATTTATTGTAAGAATGATTATGGTTGTTTCAGAGTGAAAATGGAATGTGATTAAACGAAGAATGAACAAGGACATTCTAGAAAGGAAGGGCTCTAATCCTGTGAAAGGATTTGTAAGTGAAACCTGCCTCTCAAGCCCCATCCCAAACAGCCAATGAACTACTGAGGGAATTCAGCAGATACCTTTACAGCTGTGCAGCCACGAGCTTAGCAGAAGACAAAAAATAGATAAAACAAACAAACCAACCACACACACAATATCTTCTGGAGAAATGGTAAAGCTCCCAAAGCCATCTGCACTTTAGGAAAAAAAATATTAATGAACTGTATGTATACAGTTGCTGATATGACTCTCTCAATGCAGGTCTGAATACCAAGGCTCTAGAGGGAGATCTGCAAGCAGACCTTTGCTCTTGGATATGTTCCAGCATCTGAGATCAATGCCAAGGAAAGGGTTGGATATTTAAGCTGTAGATCCAGGAGAATGCAAATGGTTTCCGTATGCAATAGATACTTAGCAGGTGCCACAGGAACCCTAATAACCCACGCTTATAACAAAAATGTTGAACAGCCTGATGGAAGAATATCAAAGTTCAAAATTTTCACCTGAAGCACTTATTCTCCATTATTTCAGCAAGAACGACTGGTGAAAAAAACCCTATTTGTTGACCAGTAACACTGCCGCGTTTACAAACCAACTATCTACCAGGAACAGCTGAGAAGCTCCACAAAGGACAAGCTACACTACAGAGCCCCATCAGTCAGAAAAAAACAACCATAAAAATGAAATCCCAAATAGGTGTTCATATGCAGTACTGCTTTTAAGTGTCCATGTTAGTCCAAAATAAGCAGCAGTGATGGATCACGTTCTTGCTCATACACAGATAATCCTGGTCTGTTCAGTCAGCTCATGCACCAGCAAGAACTTAGGAGATCCCACACTAAATTGACAGAACTGCTTCACGAATTCGTATGGAGTTACAGAGCCATTCAGAAGAGCACAATAACTTTTCACAGTACATTAACTTATAAGCAGTGGTTCCCAAACAGTGGGGGAAGAGATAAGAATATTTTAGGTGAAGACAAGCATGGAGCCCAAGAAAATTAGCTTTGCAAGATCTGTGCTGAACACGTGTGAAATTCCCACTTGAAATAGTCTCAGGAGCCGCAGATTGGGTAAGCTGAGGCACTGGTAGAAGGCAATGGTAACAGCCCTGCTGCAGAGACACCGAGTTACCCTGAACACTGCTGGTTTTTCAAGGGGAAAGTACTGAACCACTCTTTTCAGAAGTAGCACTGTTATTTCAGATAGAGATAACTCGTCCCCCCCGTTACTAGTGCAATTATTTAGATGTTAGTGATAATGAATACAGCTGAGACTGCAGTTAGCAGTAAAGCCCTGGTTAAAAGAAAAAAACTTTAGCCTCAATAATTATGAGCTATATGCTAAAAATCTATTTTTACTCAAGAGTTATAGTATAAGGCTGAGAAAATTAAAATTCCAGGGACTTTAAGCTTATTATGGCATCTACGGCTGCAACCACGACCTAGGGTCTAGCATTTCTGTGATACATTTCTGTCTAGGGGTTGGTACTGGTTTGGTTTCCAACTCAGTCTTGGTAACCAATGAAACAGGATTCCCATGGCCAGCTAAACTGTTTTTTCTACAAGAACCAATTTTGCGAGGAGCAGCAATGGGTGTCTGCAACTGCTGCATTATCGTAGATAACTTTGAATCAAAGGAAGAACTACTAGCAGATGCGTGGTCAGGCTTCTCCTGGTTTTCCTTGCCCAATTGCTCTGTGTTCACCTGTGCTTTGGCACTGTATGGTGACTTATCAGAGGGCGGAGGTGGAGCTCTTCTTTTCTTTCCTCTGCCATCTATCGGACTTGCAGTATCTCCTTTTGAGCCTGGATGCATGTTTTTCTGAACAACTATCTCGTGAGATCCATCAAAGAGTGAAGCCCATAAGGAAGATGCAGATTCTTTTTGCTGCCCAAGCAGGAACTCACCATCAGTCTCTTCGATTTTTCTTTGTATGATATCTGTTAAGCCCTCATGTTTCACTGGAGAATCAATGCCTGTAATTTTAAGGGACAGCAATTAACTCAGATTAAAATGCTACTGATGATTTTATTGCTACCTATTTCGTTATTACTATTCAGAATACAAAACTGTATTAACTATGTCTCATGAAGTCTGGACTACTAAGTATTAATGGATGAAATGGCAAAGATTACATGTGCTTTCAAAGACAGAACTCAGGTGAAAGGAGGGAACTGTTTTCATGACAGCTGGCATTGAGGCAACAGGGTAGGCATTGATATTTCTTTCCAAGTAAAAGTAGAAAAAATAGCGTACTACTAGGAAATCTATACACAGTAGATAGTAAACATATTTTGTTGTATACTGCTTTGAAAATTTCATTTCACAGAAGGCATATGAAAAAGGCTATGACTAAATATTCTTATGCTTCCAGCCTGCAAAAAATGGGACATCTTTACATATATCATTTTTGTTTCTGTGTTTTAAGACTGTCTTGCCCCATTTCTAATCCCTCATACTGAGTTTTCTATGTATACTGCTGTAATACTAGCCTCTAAAACAGCAGCAATATCTTTTCTATCACAGGCCACACGTTAATGATTTTCAACACATTTTTAAACACCAGGGGTTTTACCTATTAATACTACAAATAAGAAGGAAAAAAATGGTAAATATTAAGACTGAAACAGAGCTTGTGTTCTGCTCCTCACCAATGTACTTGAGTATCAGTAGAGTTATGCTACAGAGTTACCTTTGTAAAACTTCTATATAGTTGATTTATTGCCTTTCTGCTCTGCATTCATAGCTTAGATAGGACTCTCCTGACTGTTCAGTGCCCTGATGCACGGTAACTCGATGACCCCCATGGCATTTTGAGTATCTTCACAGTTCCAATCTCAAGCAGCAAGCAGTCAGGCATTTATAGTTGTACAGTGTTTCTCAGCCAACACTGCATTGGATCCATTAAAACAAAGTGACCTACTTTTTCTAGTCTGTAAATATTATTTCTGTAATGAAACTATTAAAATAATCCTGCTGCATACCATTTTGCTCTGTAAAAATAGAAGTCTCAAATACATGCTAGATAGATTTTCCAAGCATATTTTTCAACATCATTACCAAAGACCAAACAATTAGCTAAGTTATGTTAGGTAAGCCTTTAAATAGCTTCAAGAACAGCAAATTAATTTCATGCAACGAGTTAAAGATGTTACTGGTTTGCAGACCAGACTGTTTTACCTTTGCATTTCCTGAGCTTTATACTACTCTTACGATGAATGTTTATTTCTAGCAACAGCTTTTTTGAATGAGTTCAGGGCTCCCCAGTTACAGTCCAGATTACAGATATTTTGGCTCAAGGTATAAAAATGTATTCGTTATTTGTGCTATTACGAATTCAGGTTTAATATTAACTCCTCAGTATGCAATTATGTTGCTTTTATTGTCTGAATTGCCCTTGAAAAACTCAGTGTTTCAACATCAACACCAGAAACCATCTAAATACAGACAATGTTGTTTCTGTTACCCTGCAACTTGAAAAGACAAATCCCACTTACTCATATCATGGTAGACGGAGGTCGCTTCTTTTGTCAAGAACAAAGGTGGTTTCCGTGGTGACATAATCTCAATTTTCATAAGTTCTTCACAACAATGTTTCCACTGGCCTGAGAGAGAAAAGAGAACAATGACTGGAACTTAAACACTTCAGCTTGAAAAAACCTGAAGTTATTAGGTTGTGTTAGGAAACTATCTCCAAAGCAATGCTAAACAGTAAGCATATACTTTTGATTAGCAGGAATGCTCAGGATGCTTTTGTATTTTCAACTCTGTACTCATTCTCACTCTCAAAACGAAGGTTGTAAGATACTACACCTTTAATTTAAGCATCCCAGCAGTACTGGTATATTATGAAGGTTAAATATCATCATTTGCCTTCAAATCCCCAAACACAGCATAAATTCATCAGAAAAAAAATAATTTAAGTTTAGGGAAGCTTCATGTAGTTATTGCGGACAACCTCCAATATACTGCAAGCTGGATGTTATACAACTATGGTACAATGTTATTGTAAAGGAACGTTCTGTCTTTAATAGAGGATAACTTGCCTTTTATCTGTTAGCAGACAAGGAAACCTCTTTTTCTATTAATAAGATTTTGACCTTAAGGAAAACAAGACACAGCAAAATTACTTTGTTCATACCAATCATTCCAAGTTTTCTGAGCACATTAATTTTAAGAGAATTTTAGAACCAGGGAAGAAAAAAGGCATTTAAATGCCAAGTGACCCATTTTTTCTGAACCTAAGGAAAATGTCTCAAAAAAAAATCCATGGGTATTCTATCTATAATGAATAAGAAGTAGTTCCTCTTCCCCACTCTACAGCTAATTTAAAGAGGATGCCCTAGTTTTTGCTTGGTGTGTTTCTTTAATTGATAGAGCCTTTTCTCATTGTAAATCAGAGCTAGCAAGGACTAGAAATATGAACTACAATACCTAGTTTCCATAACCTCAATTCACTGATTTTATTGGTGGGGCCTCTGACTAAAGACTGATTTTTTTCATTAATTAACCCGGTTCTGTTTTCTGACCTGATAAAAATGACTATCAGGAACCAACTATACCTTGCCAATGACAGCATAATAACTGACAGTTGTTCTCTACTCTTAATAAACCTGTTATTCAAACTACTAAAGCCGAGGAAAAGATGAAGACAAGTTAATCTATATAGTTCTTATAATAAATAGTCAGTGTTAAACAAGCAACACAGTATACTACTTCAATACCATTTCACTGTTTTACACCAATAAATGAGTTTCTTCTCTCATGTAAAAACAGTGTTGTTCCAGATGTTAGCCAAAGGATCAGGGTATCCATTTATCATCTCATTTATATCATCTGTTACAAAGCCTCAGGTACAGCTTCTACCAGGTTCAAGCAAGCAGCGTGTATTTGCATGACTGGAGTGCGGCTAAGTGAGCGTATTCCCGTAAGACAAGAGGTAAGAAAACCTTAGAATTACCAACAGAATCAAGTAATCCCTATTGCAACAAATTGGAATTTAATTCATCCATAATACTGCTGAGGAAGGAAATCCCATATACATGTGACTGCTTGCAAGGGCTGGCTGAATCCGCATCCCAGCCAAGGCCCCAGATGAATCCAGCATCCTCACCACTTCCCACTACGGCTTCCACGCCCAAAGGAGAATTTCACAAAACCAACACAGCACTGGTATGATGCCCAGGCAGAGGTGGATTCTTCCTGCTACAGTGGAGGAAGAGATGGTGACAATTTAGCAGTCCTTAAAAAAAAAAATTATCTAGAACACTGCTAAAACAGACCGAGCTCTTTTGAGATTGATGGACATACTCTGCTTCTGTTTTCCTGCAAAAACCCAGACTGAACATGTGGAATTTGGTTTTGTCAAATATTTGCCTTCCAACAGCTTAGACCACCGCCCAACATTATCCGAAAGAACATTTTCCTTCTCATTGTTGCGAACAAAGGCTTATGAGGCAATTCCAACTCAAATTGTTCAAAGATCCCTTTGATGTTATGTAGCACCCCACTTGTAGGGCACGCTGCCAGCACTTCCCGCTTACTTACTCAGATCATAAAAGTGCTGCCAGAAAGCCTCCATCCACTTATGAAGGTCATCCCTACTGTCAGTAGCAAAAAGTTGCGTCACAGCCTCTCCAGACACGGGGTTGATAACAGAGAAGTTATTAGTTCTTCTCTTGGAGTCCTTATCCACAGCTCGAATCCTGGTTTCCTAGGAACGAGAAACTGTGGTAATGAGTCATTGCTTCAGCTCCACACTGGCATCACCCTATGGCCAATGACAGTGTACGGGAGGTATCATTTGGCTTTTTATCTAATCCAGATTAATTTCCAATTAAAAAAAGGAACTAATGTCAAGAACTGCTTATAAAAGTATTTTCTATGAAACTATAAAAATGGCATAAAATATGAAAAATAAGGGAATGGAACACAATTATTTCAGTTTAGTTCTGAATTACAGAATGTACGTTCTCCGTTTCCCTTCTCCCTGCCTTCACCAGCTCATCTCACACAGCTCATTCTTCTCCACAGTAGTTTAGTGAATAATCTAAAATAACAGCAAGCAGCTCCATTTCTCTGAACAATTCAGCTGGACAACCACATTGTTACAGCTACTATTTAAGTCTCCTACTGTACTTCTGTGGGCCATTGTTTATGCAATGTATTCGAAACGTGTATCTATTTTATGTTCATCTTAGTGAACCAGGACATTCAGGGCTAATACTATAGTGACAGGAAATTTAAAAAGAAACTTATCTAGTCCACACTTAAAGGAGCATTTGTAGCAGTTACCCACACAGTTCTGCTAGAACAAATTTCCAGCATGAAAAAACATTTTGCTCTAATATAAAAAAAGTCCTATTTGTCATTTCAAAATAGACATTTTAGTTTTGCCTTAATTAGGAAGAGCTACACAGAAACAATTAAAAGTATATATGAGAAGCATATCACAAGTCTGTCAAATTTCTTCAGCTAATGTCAGAAAGGTTCTCAGGTTATGCAGCAGCACTGTTACAGCCAAGGTCTCCCCTTCTGTTCAGGAACATAGTTCAATTGATTTTTGTCATCTAGACCAGATCCAGTGGTATTTTCATACTACCTAGTTTCTTTATTATGGCATTACTACAGTTAAAAAAAAAAAAGCACTTGCCCTTAACTGAGTGATTTTTTTTTTTTTTCATGCGTAAAATACTGAAAGATTTTAGTAAAAGTCTGATAACACAGAACTGAAAAAGTTTCCAGAACACAACTGGTCAACATTGCTGCTCGTCACAACATGATGAACAAATTAAAATAATTAACATTACTTTATTTACAACAGTAAAAGCAGAAACTCTGGGAATATCTTTGCATATACAATTCAACCTGAGTGAACAAGAGATGGCCTATTACAACACTGCTCTTAAAAGGATTTTTGGCATACCCAGGAGAGCAGCATAATCCCAAATCCTGGCGGGATGATGAGTTTCGGCACCAGGAAACCAGCCGGCACCCTACAGCTGGCTGGCCCTGGAGCCTGGCAGAACACGAGGCTGCCTAACGCACGTAAAGACCACACAGTGCCCTCGTGCCACACAAAGGTGTCCCCGGCATGGGGAGCACCCCAGGTTTTGAAGGAAGCCAACAACCTCAGCCAGGGTTGTGTTCGAATGTCTCCTGTCTGGATGGACAGTGAATCTGACCACAAACGTGGCCCTCGGGCATTCCTCAAAATACAGCGGGGAAAGATTAACCATGTTCCTTTTTACACAATTCAACCAAATGTCAAACATCTGCTAAAGATGTTAAACATACACCTACAGAAATTAAGTTTACGCATGGGATCCCATGGGGATAAGCCTAGTTCTGATACTCGGAAAAACAAAAGTTATTCTACAGAACATTCCCCAGATTTTAAATGCATTACTGAAGTAACCATTTGAAATACCAACAGCTGCTTGTAGCATATCTGATGGATATGCTCATTTAAATTCTTCTGTCTAAAAATAGGAGATGAAGTAATTCATCCATAAGTGCTCCATATCCCATTAACTCAGGTAACCATAGATACCAGGAAAAAAATTAAATCAAATAGATTAACATTTGACAGGTAAGAACTTCAAGCATACCATACACACAAGTTTATTTAATGATGTTTGCTGCGGGTTTTATCCCACAACTATGGGATTATTCAGAGGAGACAAATCCGCAAGCAACAATCTATATCTGATGCTTAAATATTTAAGGAGTGATACAAGATGCCATTACACTAATGGACTGATGAATTTACCAAGNATGCCCAGTTCCACTTAAAAAAAAACCACCCCCACACCCCCAACAAAAAAAACCAAACACACAAACAAACACAAAATGACAACAAAAAAAGTGTTAATAATAATGCTCAACTTTTCACACTCTTATAGACAACTGAACCAACTCTGCTACAGCTATTGTAAAGAACAGAATTGTAAAAATCAGAGTAGGAAAACCAGAGTTGAATCTTGAACTCAAATGACTCTTTGGGGGAAGCTGAAGCCAGTTTTACATCCTATATAGAAAAGTTTAGGGTTTTTTTTGAAGGTGGGGAAGACTGAGAGGGAAAATGAGAGAATTTTTTAATGGCATGTAAAATACAAACCTTCCTCTATATTTTTCCACCCAAATCAAAAAATCTCTTTGCCTGATAATGCCTCTCTGGGAAGCTCATCTTTTAAACTAAAAAGAAAACAAAAGCAAGAAAGAAAGAACGAACTTTTTTATTGCTGAGGTGCAAAACTTTCCTGCTAAGCCAATCCCAACACACTGAGGAGCACTGATTCTAAAGATCATTAAGACATCAGAACAAGTTATAGTTCTTGAGAAAAATATTGAATAACCCAAGATCCAGTTCTGCGTATCTATTTTAAGATTAAACAAGCCAAATCACATAACAAACCTCCTTCACATTTTTAGTACCAGAAAATAAATGAAGAAATAACACCACTACACTGGAAACAAAATATAATTTGTTCATGTGTTGGTTTCTGCTATAAGGTTAATAATTTCCATGAGGCCTGTTTTAGGCAAGCAGGAAAATATGGTTAAATTTAAAATTATGGTTTTCAAACAACTTAACGCACAAGACCGAATTCACCAGACCAGCTACAAATATTTCCTCCTTTCATCTTCATTGTTTTGTCAACTTGTATTAACATAACATCCTTGTGGCCACTGGATGGTAAGTATAATGTGTAAGTATGATACGGAAAAGCAGTATTAGGATTTCTATGGCATTTTAGCTATCTTTGGTACAATGCAGCAGCTAAAAACCAGATGAAGGAGATGGCATTATATGACTAGCCAGCATTCTGTGGAGCACCAGAGAGCCATAAAGCATAGTTTCCAAACCACTCAATTTGAGTACGCGTGTTATAAGGTCCACCGTGTGGGATCTGGGTATTAGATCTGCTTCCCCTGCCCGCATCCACAATCTCTTCCAAGCAATTGCAGGACTAAATTAGCAACGTGATGCGAGATACCAGACATTTGGAGGCACTTAACTAGTCTGTGCCTTTCCAAAATATTTTCACATGTGTATGAAGGCTTGTCTAAGCCAACCAGTGGGACAAAGTCCTTACTACAGAGAACATAGATATTTTCAGGGCTGCTCTAGTTTCAGCACTGCTGCAGTTTCCTGATGCCCACAGAGAATATTGCTCACAGTGCTGGCTCCTTCACATAGTCAAGAACTCGTGTCGATATCCTTCTGCTGCAGTCTGATGGTGAACGCCCTAGTTCCCTAGAAATACTGCATGGCTCCCTTGAAGTTATGCTGCTGTAGCTAGCACTACATTTTCCAAGGAATTTCTCTACCTGACCTATCACAGAACAGATGTTCCAAAAAGAACTGTCATTCAAGGTAACAGTCTGCAGAAATGCCAGCTTGATTTTGTCCTTTCACTTCTGCTACACTGTTTAGCAACCAGTCTATGAACCCTGAGCCCACAGCTGCAAACACTTGTTGTTCCTCATCCTGTTCACCTCGACAACAAGCATGAGCACAGAGATAGCTCTGGGCCTCCTGTACTGCCCGGCACTAGAGCAAAGACTGCACTGGCAAGATAAGCCAGGAAAGAAATCATGGGTCTATGTTAATTCGAAGCCATGTCCCAGAATTCCTCAAGCTTCAGGCATACATGGCACAAAAAAGAGATTTATAATCTATGACCAGGACACAATAGAACATGTATTCCAAATACTGAGCAACTAACATAAACCACTGGCACATGCACCAATTTGCTAAGCTATCAGGTGTTTTATTATTCATTTCAAACTAAAGAAAACTTAAAAAAAATTCAGGAACTGGCCCATAAGGAATATTTCTTGTTCAAATTGGATTCCAGCAAATTTTCTTTGCTACAGCAAATATCATTTCTCTTTTCCTACCTAGTTGCGCAATATAATATGTTAGAATCACATTTAGCTGGAACAATAATAGTAGCACTTGCATAATAGGAACTGTGAACCATTCTTGCTCAACAGCAGTAGCAGTGAAGTCATCTGAAGTTGAAGTAATGACTTTGCTGGTCTTAATGGCTTCTTCAAGTCTCAATTCAAAGGGAATGGGAAATAAGGTTATCAGTGTGAATATTTTCCAGAGAGTTTCTCATAAATCCAGATGATTTCATTACTTTTCAGAAAGTATCTTTCAATTACATGTAAAGGATCAGCTTCACATTACAAATGAAAATGCCACATATGCAACCAGAAGAGATTTTAGTTAGAACGTCTCGAGTTGATGTTCAATCTCAACTTTCATTTTGAAATTGCTGTTTCTATAACAACACGTAGCAGACAAGCCCATATGATTAGTTTGCTTTCATTTAATCCGTAAGAGAAATTTCATAACAAAGGAATCAAAAAATATCTGCAGGCATTAAGTTATTTTCAAGAGAAACTGTTTAAGTAGTAAAGTATCCAAATATGTTTCAAATTGCAGATTTTTTTCTGGCTTTAATTTAAATTGACGAAGGATTCACAGTCATGTTCTCCAGCAGTCTGACATTTTTGCAAAACAGTATAAGATACAAGATTTATGTACCTTCTACAGGTTAGCTTTAAGGATACTCTGCAAACGTACGGACAGTCTCCCAGCAAAGGCTTATTAAGCTGCATTTTAGGTTCTAAGTGTATTGGTAACTTGGAGGAGCAAGATACCTTAGAAGAATATGGTTATTTTAAAAGGAAAAGCAAAACTAGGATACAGACCAAAACAGAGACCTCCAAGGAAAGATATGAGATAGCCTGATAGAGAACTTTTAAAAATATTACCGTCACGTTTTAGAATTTGGATTTAGTCATTCTATAATTTACCAAAGTTTAGCATTTCTTAACTGATACTGTGAACAGATGGAAAACAGAATTATGGCAAAGGCTGACTAGTGCAATTAGAAGTGACTGAAGAGGTAAGCAAGTAAACCCGCTTAAATATATATCACAGTGTAAACATTTAACGTAAATGCATGAACAATTGGAAGAAAAAAAATAGCTTTCATAAACAATACAGCACTAGCAGAACAGCATTTTTAATTAAGGAATCAATTTAAGTCTTAGCACATTAAAAAAGAAGTCCTAACACAAACAGGTCACATTGTTGTATCTAGTTTAAATGGTTGGTTTATATACAAGTCTCACTGTAGGTGAGAATGCAGTCATGTTTTCCAGAAACTTTAAAGCCACCAAAAGCTATTGCTGTTGTTGATATTGCTGTTGTAAGAAGCAGCTCTTTATTACTCTATGTCCCTACACATTCCCAGTCATAGCCTAGCCCCTTTCTTGTACCACACAGGCATTTGTGTAGCCATGTAGTGAACTGGATAAGAGGATTTATTAAAGGGAACCACAGTTAAAGTCAACCCTCCTGCCCCCAAAATGAGCTAATTTTAACCCACATCAGATCCCTTGTCCAATTCATCAGTCAGCTGCCCTAATGCCTGCCCTGGCATAAAGCAGCACAGCAGCCTGGACAAGTGACTGGACGGGAGGAATGCTTCTTTCAGAATTAGTGTTGGCATCAAGTGCTCACAGTAGTACAGCAGCGGAATCCAGATCGACCTGTGCTCAACACAGTTTCTAAATGTGTCTATTTACTTATGTAAGATGAATCCAGCTATGTCAATTGCAAATAACATTAAATTCCTCCGCCTGTCCTTATGTGATACTAACTCTTGATGACTGCACCAAAAACAGTTTTTGAAAGCATCTGTTCACTCTAATGATTGCCATTCTAGAAGGTCCTTTCAATAACATTCCGAAATTGAACACTTAAATATTACTTCAGATTAAATACGTAATGTTTCTTTAGCCAAATAGTAAGTAACATTTTAACTTTACATTTTAAACTCAGCCTTTCCAATCAGGGTATGAAAAGCAGCAATAATGTCACCCTAGAGAACAGAACTTCCAAAGTTATTGTGCCCTGTACAAAACCAGTATTAAGAAAAGCAGCTTATTTTAAGACACTAAAATATTTTAAACAATTTTCCAGCTCTCTAATTAAGACTGTGGCCAAATAACACACAACAACAAAAAAGCTTTTGTTAAAATTCCACCTTGCTGAGGACAAAAGTCTACCACAACATTGCTAAGGGACTGTAAGCAATACATTTCCAAGGGCTGTCTTATGAAATTGTCATATAACAAGTTATCACTTTTCCTAAAGAAAAACATCCTCCTTTTTACCTCTATGTTAACCAGTCTAATGCAATAGAAGGAACTTACGTCCACAGTTAAGAAGCGTAATGCCTTTGTTAAAAATTCAGCAACTGCAAATTTCACTGAAGCATATCCCACCCACATGCTACTTATAAAGCGTTCGGCATACCAGCAGCTTAGAGCCCAAACGACTGTAGGTATGTCTTAAAACAAAAACAACCTCCCCCAAAATAAACAAAAAACCGAAACCAAACCCAAGACCATACAACCAATTTTACCTTGTTGATGGAAACTGTCAATGCTGGCTCCAGTTTAGCCTCAATTTCTTCTGGCGAGTAATAACAAAAGAGCTTGCCACCTCTTAGTACACAATACAGCCTCCTCCAGCTAGTTAGACTTCCTATAATTTGCTAGAGAGAAGAAATAGTCAGAAATTGCCAAACAAAGTACAAATTAAGAGCATATTACAAGGTATACACAGATCAGCCCTGTGCGATCAAAACTTAGCCACACCTAATCCTTTCCTAAAACAAAGACTTTCTATTGCAGAACATTTCAGAGTCACTAATTTTTGAAGTGTTAGCAATACTTTAAGTGTCTTTTGGTGTTTTACAGTTTTTGCAGATTTATTGTTGTGTGACACTAACAATACAGAACCTGCTGGTTCACACAGAACGAAATCTAGAACTGGTGTCTACTGTAAGCAAGAAACCACCTTTATTAACTACAGTAATTACACAATAAGAGAAATAAAGAGAGTATCTCACTATGGGAATACACAGTACATTCAACAAATGTCAAGCAAAGACAGTTGTCTAGAATTTCCACTTTCTCAAATCAATTTTCTTAACAGCTTTCATAAATGCATTAGTTTCACAACCAGTTTAAAGCCTGTAATTCAGCGCGCCTGACAGATGACCCAGCCCCTCTGTCCCTCTGCTATCACCTTCTCATTTGCCTAGTTGTGCAATGACCCAAAATAGAGAAGTAAACTGAGTTCACATGAATCATTTTTGAAGGGGTGAGTTTCAATACGGCTCGGTTCACCAGTCAGATCCACCATGCTGTGATATGAACTCTTGTGCTAGCACGAGAGGCATGTACGAGGATGACAGCCACAGGATTATTAGGACTGCTGCCATCAAGTACCAGCCAAAACCAATTCTGAAACAAGAACTATACTTGATCTTTATGTAACAGCCTAAATAGTTTTATTGATAAGCACGCCAAGGAAACATCTATTTCTTCATGCTTAGCCACTGAAGATACTGTTTGTAAACACAGCCATGAGATAGAATTTTCCCCTTGCTCTAGGTAGAACAGATGAAAAATAACAGTTCTTAAGAAACTACCTCAGGTAAAAGCAAATTTTTTTACAATTGACTCTTACTGACAGCTATTAACAGAAGAGGATGTAAACACAAGCAAAGTATTTTTACCTGCTGATTAAGAAATCCCACCATCATATCCCTAGCCATACAGGAAGGCTGAGCAACTAAACGGCAACACATGTTTCCATACAGGGGGAGCCAAAAAGAGGATTCCTCTGGGGGAGAAGACCAGGAAAAAGAAGGACAAACACTTAGTTCTGAACATTTGCCCTAAATATATAGTTTAGTTTTCTACATCCATTTTTACTTTAAGATAATGAATGTAAATAAGCGTTTTTATGTTTAAAGAGATTTCATCCTGTAGGATTAGACTAAAACTGATTTTTAGTCTTTAGTAAGTTTTTTTAATTAAAAAAAAAAAGAATTTCCAAGAGCATTTCAAGTAAAAATGGAGATATTGTTCTGCAAGAACAAGTTGTTCTTACATAAAATATAGTTCTAAATCTCATTTCACAGCTAGAGACATTTTGAAAGATAAGTACATTGGCCATTTCCGTAGGATCCCTAAGTCCGTTCCATTGTGGCACACAGCTACATTTACACAAGAGCACTTTGCTTCAGATTGTTCTATTAAGGCTGAGAATTTGTATCTACTTCTATCTTCAGCACTAGAAGACCATTTAGGATTCCAAGGAGTTTCTAATGCAAAATCCCTCCTCGCTCAGCTCTGCTATGCAATAGGCTCCCTCTTCCTTAATTAGAAGCAGGTAATACAACTTCCATTGACACGACTGTGTCTTTGGTCATGTTTTAGAAATGCTTGTAATGCACCAAAATATCCAGGTACGTCATTTCTCACCAGACCAAGTCATGTAAATTAACAACAGAAAAAGGAACTTTAAGAAGAAAGAGTATAAAGTACTAATCAAGAAAGGCTTACAAATATCAAAGATACTGAAAATTATTCATCCAACCCTTCAAGAAACAAATGCCCCATAATTCTTCAAATCTGTACTTATTCAGAATTAATGAAGTGTAAAGAATGAAATTCTCTTTGAGGTCAAGTTTACCCAAGTAAAAGATAAAGTTCCCAGAAGCTACAGTGAAATGCAGTGAAAGTCCCATGTCTTAAGTTAACAATCAGAGGGTGGCTTATGGCAGGTGCTATCCTTTCACAAAATAACGGACAAAGTACCAAAACCTGTACTCTTGCGACTTAAAACATTGCGGCATAATCATAGTCCCTGTGTTAGCATCTAGGTGTACTGCTGCCAACTTGTGCTGTCCCAGAGCTGAAGTACAGTGACCAGCGCAAATTGCAAGCACATGCACTAATGCCCTGTGTTAAATCAGGGCCTGAAATAACCTAGCTGAACTGAAGCTATTTTTCTACTTTCCTTCTGACTACAGAGGAAAAAGCTGTTCTTCATTCTGATACCCTTCCTTGGTTGTGAGGAAGGGGAAATAATTTGTATATAGCTGCAACTCACATAAGGCTGAGATGCAAGTGACAGAAGAAACTCCCAAAGGAATTAAATTTTCATCTGGACTTGAAATTTTACTCAACTTATAGTTTATTCAGCTGTGTATAGATGCCTGTTTTAGAGCCGTTAAATATTTTATTGAAGTTGTTCTATATTAAGTATCAAGAAAAATAATCTCTTTAAGCTCTTTAGTTTACAAGAGAGAGAAATGCAAAATGTTACTGGTTTTTTATTTCCTTAAATTGGTACCATATGTACTTACCATTTCCTGTAATGGTAAGGTTGTGGGTCCTGAAATTGTCCTCAGCACTCTCCAGCCCCAAAGTGGTATATGCTAGCAAACCGTACTTTGCTCCACTAAATGTGAAAGAAAAGGCATGTTTGAGACGTTTCTGCTTTGTGTTGCTCAGGCCGTAATTAAAAGGAGTCTAGACATGACTGAAATAATACATTTTGGTGCAAAGGAAGGCCAAGGTGCAAGGCAGCACCTGTCAGTGACCACTGATTGCCACCCCCAGCCTCTTCCCACAGAACTCCTGCGTCTCTGGTTTTCCTTGTAAACCAACACTGTCCCACAGTCTGTTCATCTGCTTCCTATATCCTTACCTCCTGCCTCCACCCTGTGCATCCCTCCAGTCCCCTCCCAACCCACAGCTCCCAGGCCAACACTATGAGGCCCCATCAGATAGCTCTTTCCATAGCCACCTCTGCTGAACCTGCCAGCCAGGAGACTTCTCAGGTGGCCACTGCCTACAAGCTTGGGTCACGCTTACTGCTGAGCCAGCAGCTGCCAAACCCAGGCATAAAGGCTGTGCTATTCAACCTCTCTGCACCCTGAGGATACTAAAAGCATCTCCCTCCTCTAGTCAGACACCAAGTAACTTTTAATAGTTTTATAGCTTTTATTCCAAGGCCCAAATCAACTAGATTTGGTAATAGGTTCAAAATTTGCTATAGTTAACAGAACTGATGACATAAACATTATCTGAAAAAACATGTTAAAAATTAATAGGCTTTATACTGCTCCTCCATGTTGCTCTGCTCTTCTGCTTTGCCTGTGTAGACTACACTTTATGAAACAGTTGTTTAGATATGTATTTTTTAATAGTATCTACTAGCTTGATTCTTCACATTCAGAAATCTGTGCAGAAATCCTACAGTCAGTTTTGTAGCATAAAGGACTCTTTCACTTATTGTGCTTACAGGTTTCAGAATGTTTTATCTTTGTTTTGGATTTTGCCTAGGGAAAAAAAAAATCACATTTACAATTCAGCACAGTGCATGTGGAATGCAATTCTTGGAATAAACTAGTATAAATTTGGTACGTTTAACCTTTTCCCCC
The DNA here is from genome assembly GCA_003993805.1 of Himantopus leucocephalus. Classification (NCBI taxonomy): domain Eukaryota; kingdom Metazoa; phylum Chordata; class Aves; order Charadriiformes; family Recurvirostridae; genus Himantopus; species Himantopus leucocephalus. The sequence goes on from RSEF01000006.1 coordinate 8,787,969, forward strand.
AAATACTCTTCAGACCGAGTAACAGATTTACAGTCCAGCAATGCAGTAAGAATTCCACCTGGCTAATGGAAGTTTAAACAAAGTTCACAAGAAAACAAACTCCTCAAAATCACTAACTACTCTCCCTAACAGGATCTAACAGAAGATCCTTAAAATATCTTCAGTACAGCATAGGATAGCTTAGTGGTGTAAAAGGTAAGAAGACACTACTGAAACTAACATCACTAAAAATAGTTTTCTATCATAATATTTTTCAAATGTTATTTTTCCTAATAGCACAGCGGGAACATACGGTTTTAAAATCTTCAGCTCTGCAGAGGAACAAGGCAGATGCCTACCTAGCCCTAACCCTAATGAAAGAGGAGGAGGAAAAGTAGAAAGTTAGCAGGGAGGTCTGTTACACATCTATCTCAAGGGAATAAAGAGAAAATTGAATATGATATAACATTCTGGGTGAAAAAAAACACTGCTGTGAAACATCTCAAGAGGGCACTCTGAATAAAAACTCATCAGCATTTGTATATGTTCCCTATAAAAAGATTCTCCACTGATTATGTCTTGCCACGCAGTTGAGCAATACATTACCATTCATTCTATTTAAACTGTACCAGAAAGTTTACTTTCTTCTTATAGATAAAACTTCTGTGCTGACTTTAAACTTACTTTTTTTCTAAAGCATGACTAATTACCCCAACACCCTTGCCAAAAAAAATAGCTACTTCACTTTTAAAATATGCTTCACAGTAACATTTTCGTTCTAAAATATAACAGTCATTCCTTTCAGCCAGCTGAAATATAATTTAGAAAAGTTTTATCTGCAAATATTTTTCAAATTTAACTGGCTAATCAGGATTGTTGACTACATTTTGCCTCTACATTTCACAGAATTAGCTAACTGCTTTAAATGGCAGTTTCTTTGTATAACAAAGAACAATCTGCCTGCTGCATCTCATCCAGTACTTTGCATATCTATAGTATTTTTCCATGTAATAACTTTCTTTAAAAAAAAACCCAGCTCATCTCCACAACATGCCTGTGGCAAAGACTGCTTGTTAAATCTGTTTACTGATCAGGAGACAGAGGCACCTAAGTTGCCGCACAGACGCTGGCGTGGGAAGGTGTAACTCTATCACCCATTTGATCGATGCATATTAATTAATACATCTCTGATTCCAGAATCTGTTCCTGAATATTAATCGTAATGTTAGAAATTCCAGTCTTAGTTCACTCATCCAGATATATAGTGGAGGATTTGTGAGTCAAAAAAATAAATCTAACATGCTCACATTTCAATCACATCTTAAATAACAGAAGGTAAAAACAAATATAACCTTCAGGTACTAAAAAGAACCCAACTGTAAAAGTGAGGCCATTAGATCAGACTATGTACTTCTAGCCAAACATCACTGTGAATTTGCCAATTCAAACATAAGACACCAAAGCCATGCCTCCAGCCCAGTGGAGGACAATACATAAAAGGCAATAACAACAAGCCACGTATAGACCAGTTCTGCAAGTGGATAAACATGCACTTCAGGGAGTCTCTCCAATGATTTAACTAAAGAGCAACCTAGTTACTCTGGAATTAAATAGTATAACTGCACTAAATGTTTTCCTTATATGACAAATGTAAAAAGACAAAAAATTAAGCTAGAATAGAAAAATTAAGAAGGCAAAAGACTGTATAGAAATGAAAAGATATAATTAAGAGCAGAGAGAATATCAGCATAACTGAAGTTAACCAACCTAAGTAACCATTCAAAGCACTTTGTCACTAAGTTTTTGCAAGAAGTTACAAGGCTGACAGTTTCCTCACTAACCAGGGGGATTTTTAACTCAAGAAGTTTGACACAGAGGGATCACAGAGTTTGTGGAAAATGGAGAACTTCACCCATGTATGCGCTGAAAAGAAAAAGGCCTGTACAAATGAAATCTACAGAGAAAAGATGTTCACATAATACAGAAAGTTCCCTTTTTTGTTGCCGTTTAATTTCACCTGCTGGACTGGTAAAACTCTCTGGGAATACTTGAAAGATCTCTTGTAATCTTGCAATCTCTTTCCCTTTGTAAGGGCTACATACCAAGGTCTTACTAATATAAATCCTAAGGGGAGCCTATAAAAAAAGAATTGACAACTTATTTTCTGCCTATAACAACCCACTTCTTTCCAAGAATCTTTTTTCATCACCTAGCAAAGCCATCATTGTTCATTTAATTCGGTTAAGAAAGTAACAGTCACTCTGAGATAATTATTTACAGTAGAAGCAACAAACTTCAAGATGGAGGAAAGCAAAATACAATTACAATTGAGAAACCAAAAGCAAAACCCAAGGGAGGAGGAAGCTGTTTAGATTGTCTACCAATGCTTCTTCCTTAAAAGACAGGCAATCTATATTCAAGCGAGTATGGCCAGCAAATAAGCTAGTGGTTACATCTGGAGCAAACTGTATCTAATGATAGTGTGTCATCGCCCAACTGGAGCTTGTGGAATACGTTGTCATTAGGTGGAACACACTGGAAAGCTAGTGATAAAACTTGCTTTGCTCTGTGGATAAGATCTCTTGGATGTGTGTTTTTGATTGAAACAGTAATATCAGTATACAGTAATATCAGTTCAACAAAGACAGAGTATGCTTGAATGTTTCCTTTTAAAATCCAGGCAAATAGATATATGAAGCTAGAATAAGACTACACTCAACACCTGGCAAGAATTAGGCATTGATTCTTTACTATCCAGCTTCCAAAAAAAAAAGTAATTCCTTGAAAAAATTGCTTTCTGGGGAAAAAAAAATATTATTAGTATTTACAATTGAGGTACTTGGCCTGCTTAAATCCCAATGAAATCAAAGTAGCTGGGAAATATTAGTAGGCAGTTAGCTTCATTTAAAAAATGCATTGAAGACTTAAGATCATTTTTAAAAGGAAACAGGTAAATTACTGGGAACAGCATTTATTTCTATGAACACTGAAAACCAGTAAGTCATTTTAAAACGTTCTGTGCTAAAGTCAATTAAGAAAACTCCTGTTAAGCAGCTTGTAACTGCGAAGTGCCCTTGACACTCCGGAGTTTTACTGAAAAGCCAGCAAGTGGAACGGCCCCCACATGCACAGCACACACCCCAGGCACAACAAACGGCTTGGTCAGCTTCATTAGGGGAAGGTGCAAAAGAGGTTTCTCCTGTCTACATACCACACTTTTTAATTTCACACAACTTGTAACTTTTAGACATGTCTACCTGTCTGCCAGCTATGAGCAAAGTCGGCTAGGTGCAAAAATAATAGGGGGGAGGGAGTAAATGGGAAACTGAGAAGGAGAGGCAGATGGACACAGACACGCTCATCACACAAGCTGGATTACCTCCAGAGATCAAATGAAAAATAAAGTTTGCAAATAACAGTGGATTTACCAGCTAGCTAGCTGTAGAGCAGAAAGATAAAGCCTACTCATCTGTTTCAAGATGAGAACCAGGCCCCAAGGCTGAGCGACATGGTTGAAATTCACACCTCTGTCATTTCCTATTTAAAACGTAATTTTTTTTTTCACTTGGGTAAGTACAGAAATAATCACTCTCTTGGCAATTTTCCAAAAATTTACAATATATTTGGCTTATTTCTATTTTAAAGTTACAAAACCACAATATCAATATATATGGCTTACTGGATGACCGGGTCAGCAGGCAAAAGGGGTTCAGTGCTGTCTTCTTCCAGCGCAGCTTTGAGTTTCTTCCCTGTAGCTTTGCTGAGGGATGTTTTAAGCTTCTTTGCTAGTTTCTTAGGAGTGTTTGTTATATATAAAGACTCCTCTGTACAGCAACTATACACTTCAACCTTCACCTGGAAATCTGGTCTTGCTTCATCACTGAAGGAGGGGAGAAGAAAATTTCAGAGCATTTGTTAATACACTGAGTATGCAGCCAAGGAATGCTGCTGCTACTAAATATATTAAATAACATATATTTCTAATCAAGGGAAGGAATGCCATAAGATTCAGGAGAAGACATACATTCATATGGAATTAAAGACTAGAGCACACAACAGTAACTTAGTGTTGAAGTCATGAGATGTTATAATTAAACCATAAACAATCACAAACAGGAAATTCAATGTTTAGGTTAAAAACTGGAAAAAAAAACATGTTATGGAAATACACAGGCAAGACATTCAAACACACTTAAATCTGCCCTCTACTGTTATGCAAAAATCACATGATTGAAAACCTATCTGTGCCTATGGTCCTAAATCAGATTGAAATGTTTTAAAGATATCTTAGTCACACTGCATCCCCTTCACATTACTGAAAGAAACCTATCTCACTTACAACCAACAAAATTTGTCATTCAGAACTTAACTCCTACTGCTGTGTTCTTCTGTCCGCAGCCTATGATGTCTCTGTTTTCAGTTCTACTGATTCTCATGTTCTCAAGCTTAGTCATCAAACCAGAAGTCTAACCTCATCTTTCAGGTACAAATCACGTCATTACACAAGTCCATAATGAAATCACCTCAAAAGTCTTTCTTTATCTCAGGGGATACAAGGCAAGTTAGAGTGCCTTTTCTACTTTTGTTGCAGTATTTCACAGAAAGTTATAATGGTCAAGTCTCATATCTTTGAAGAAGCAGATTTAAATCTTTGCCCCCACTCCTAACTTGAACAGGTCTTTAAGAGAGTTTAAAATCTGATTTAAAGATCCGCTCTCTCTCAACCACTCAGTTTTCAGGATCTTGATTCAAAGTTTTCAGTAGTTCTAGCTTTCCAGTCAGTCTTCCTCAGGAGACTAAATCTAAATTGCTAATATAAAAAAATAAAGCTGGGGGGGAAGTTAAGTACCCCTCTGGACTCTCTTAAAAATTACAAAGCAACAAAAAAGTACATGAGAACACCTTTCTACTCTTTTCCAGGTTACCTTTAAAGATACGTGAATAATTTCCTGTCTAGTATTCTTCAACTATAAGGACTGTGACTGTAGCACATGCTCATATAGGTGTAACAGAACATGAAGTGTGGAAAAGGTCTGGTTTTAAGAGAACTGTGACTTAGGGGAACATCAAAAGAGACCGTAGCCTGCTGTACAGAATAATACTTCAAACACTGGATGCAATGTTCATGCCTATACTTTTATGATGCTTTCAGGTTTTAGTATTAATTTAATTGTGTTCTTGAGGTACAAGTTTGTTTATCTCTTTATATAAAGAAAAATGCTTCAGCATGGCAAAAATGAAAAGAAGTACAGTTCAAGCAGCACATCTACAACCAGCGTCATTATGTACACAAAAGACAACCTTCCAGAGGTGGGGATCCACCATCCACTGAAATTAACAGGACCTCTACTGATTCCTTTGCCCACAGAAAAGTTAGTGGACTTCAGCCCATCTTATTCATAATCATATCCACTTTCAAAAGAAAACAGCAATATTTGTACTTCATTCAATACAAATAAATTATACTCACAATACGGTTACATTTTCAAAACAGATATCTGTTATTGCTTTATCCACAATAGCCACCTCCGTATCAAAAACCTCAGCTCCCATTCTGAACAAACAAAAAACTGCATAGCGCTGTGATTCTGGAGAGAGCCAAAGAAATGTTTTATTAGCCATATTAAACATCACAATACTAAATGCTTCCAGTAAACAAAAGTAGAAGAAATGGTAATTCGGATCTCTAAGGAATTGCCCTCAAATTCTTCCCACCATAAATTTTATCTCATAGGATTTTATGATAATTGAACTATCAAATCTGCTGTTTAGGCAGAACAACATTCACAGAGGGAAAAATGTCTACCTCTCCTCAACTTTTTTTTTTCCTGATAATCAGGGGTAGCTTGTGCTAGCAACTTCAGAAGTGTTAGTAAAAATGCAATTTTGTTTAATAAAACTGATTTTAAGCAAAAAACCCAAACATTTGATCCAAAGCCCATATCATTTTATGAATGTACTACATAGGATTAGAGTATTTTGCCATGCTTAGGCCCTCTGACCCTATTGAAAATCAAAGTGAAATCAATGCCAGGTGACAGCTGGAACAGATTTAGGGTTAATCTCCATGACGCAGCAAAATGCATGTACTTGAAGACTATCCAATAATACACTCAACACCAACAGACAACTTTCATTTAAATTTCTCACTGGAAACAGCCTCCAACATACTCTTTCAAGGGTAGACAAGACATGGAACACGTTTAATCAGAAGTTGCTCAGCTATCCATTTAATAACAACAGTTTTCTGTTGCTTCCTCTGGAATTTATCCTCAGAAGGACTTTTTAGAGACTAGGGTTTAAACATACAGAACCACAGGATTTTGAACTAGCCCAACTTGCTACAACCAACAACTTCAAGTTAAGAGCAACTATGCAACATAGTAAAATATGGACCTACTGAAACGTCAAAGGAGGAATTGAAATGAGTATGGAGTTCTCCATACAGTTTAAGTTTACAGGCATAAGAAATTGCTTATCACAGTAGTTCATTACATCTTACATACTTTCTTTATTGCTGAAGTGATCAGAGTCTTTCCACATTAACGGTATTCGAATATCTAAAGGGGAAAAAAAAGGTAGGGAAATTAAGTTATAGTCAATACTGTAGATCTGTGATCAAAACAAATTACAAAAAGTTTCTTGTTTCTTTTCCTAATCTTCCAGAGGTAACAGAACCTTCTACCCAAAGAACAGCATAACTATTTCAATTTCATTATCCATGTCAAAAGAAAATTCATCAATTAGTTCAACTCAGTGTCATTTACGTTTACAAATTAAGCTAGGATAAAGAATATTTTAAATCTTATTTGAAAGTACCTGAAATAACATTTCAGAGCAGTTGTGGAACATAGTTCTGAGAGGTATTCTCAGAACTCAGAGGTCCTGAGCGCATTATTATGCATGGATGTAAACTGAAACTCTGCTTGTCTTGTGCTGGAAACTACTCGTACAACTGCAAGAAGGAAAACTTCCTGTTTCAGTGGAAAGACTGGGGTACTTATACTGCAAACACTTAAGTCCTGTTTTGCTAACTACAGAGACAATATCACTTGTAATCACATTCCCGGTTAGAATTGTCTTAGTTGACATAAAAAGAATTTAGAAACCTTTTTTTTTTTTAACACAGAAATATCTTTTTACTTCAGAACCATAATAGAGGCAATTACAGAACCATAATTTTAAGTCATGCCTGTCATTTTAATATTAGGAAAGTATTTTATTCAACAAATTTTCCAATTTATCTACTCAATCCAACACAGTACTGAGTGACATTTTCCTCCAGTTTCAAGGACTCAGTTTTAGACATAATGTTTCTTATTAGTCCCTTGTTAAAAGGCAAATGCAGTGGGGGCTTTATAAGTCCAAAGTTGGTTTCTTAAGTACAACCCAGTGTTGTTTAAAAGTATATGCAATATATTAAGTGACACATGATGGCAGCAGTGAACAGCAGTAGCTCAATTGTCTTTTGATAAAAACCTTCAATATTGTTATAAAGGAACATTGCTGACTCCAGTGCTGATCTTCATACGAGGCTGATGGAAAAATCCACATATAGTATGGCAAGATGCAAAACAGTAGTGGTACTTTGGCACCAGATTTTCATGTATTCCTACAGGGTTTTACCCACAAAACTTCCTGTTAAGTGAAACTGCACATAATCACTCTATTTCAGAAGTTATGTTAAATGAAAAATTTAAATTTAAGTTAATTTTGATTATATTATGGGACATTTTATTAAACATGCTATTTCAATTTTGAAACTTGCATTCATCTATTTTTAAGCATTCATGAAAACTAATGAATTTTCAACAGTGAACTGCCACTATATAGCTTTAGACTGCCACAACTTCCCAAAAAATCAATACATCACCACATTCTGAAACTGCCTTTCACTTCTAAAGATGCATTTGCATAGTAAGCATTTCTAAAAATAGGGGGTTTTAAATAAGGAAACAGAAATAGCTTCATTAAAACAGTTACAGAAGTCTGTCTCAAACTTTAAAAATGTATTTATCTCTGTCAGAGACAAAGCACCGAATGTTTCTTTCCTAAAAGACAGAAGTCTTAAATTTACATAAATATGTGAAAATAGTTAACAATAAAAGCCTTTTTTCATCTTTAATCATAGCAAACTCTGAATGACAATTTTAATGCGCTCAATAGGTCTTGTTAACAATTAGAGTACTGAAGATTACTTCTGTATGCCACTTTCAATATCATGCTAGCTGAAAAATTTACACCTTAGGCAGAAAATGATCAGGATATAGATAGTCAATCGCTTGAACAAGTTTAACATGATACTTGTAAATCAGTTTTCAATTCATTCTTGGATTGAAGGAGCTGCCACTTATCAAAAACAAAGATCGATTTTTGCACACCTTAATTGCAGTTACCATTAGCTGTAAATTCGTGTGGATTCAAATTGGATACATTCAAGCACTACAATTAATCAGATTTAAAGCAAATGATTCCTTTATAAAATTACTTTAAATTATGATTATGCTTTTTGATCAACACATAATGTATTGTCTTCTGACAAAATGATTGATAAGAAAACAGAAATTACATAATTTATTCAAACACATGGGGGATAAATAAGTAAAAATAATAGAAGTGTGAAAATCTGTGGATTACAGAATACACTCCCCACACAGTATCTGACATACAGTCACTTTCTGTAGGAGTACATTCCTCAGTGCTCCTGCATAGCTGTTCCTGAACTTTTGGTGTCGGCCACATGAATGCACTCTTTTTTTGGTAATAGTCTAAGCTTCTAGCATGTACTAACCATATGATATGCTAATATATTTGTAAGTGGATGGATTACGTTCCCCTAAAAAGTCCATTCTACATCTTCAATTCTTAAATTACATGCCCTGTCACATTACATGGACTACCCCTCACTCCTCATTTCCAGCCTCTCCCAGACAATTCGGTCACAACATCTCCTGATTCATGCTGCTTGTATTCACAACAAGGCAGGCACATGCACACGCACACGCACGTGTGCCTTCCAAACACGCAGGGCAACTCCAGTTGCAAACCCAGTGAAGGTTGGCATACAAGAGAAAAGAAATGCAGCATACCCAATTTGCTACACAAGGATTGGGAAAGACATGGAAAGAAGAATAATGGGACATTACAGATGTGAACATTCTGCAGCTGTGGAAACAGACAGGACCTGATTTGGCATGCTACATGGACACAGGCTAATGGGTCAGAGGACAATGCAAGTAGGAACCAGGGAGGCATGTATTAATGTCATCTCAGGATCTCCCAATCATGTATCTTGCCAAGAGGCTCCTGCCCTTGCCAAGCACGAACAAACTTGTCCCCACGATTACTTCTCCTGTACCCCAGTTCTCTGCTTCTCAGGCACACACAGTAGAAAATAAGGCGTTAATAACAGGTGATCTGTAGAAAGCATCAATCTCTCAGCAGAAGCCAAGAAGAACATTTAGGCTTTCCTGCTGTAAACTGGACCTGGCTAGGCGTCCTGACACGAGCATCTGAAGAGAGGTGAGGCATGGCAGCATCCCAGTGCTCACAGACTTGAGTTCACAATGGAGGTAGCTGATGCCTCTTTCTCTTCTTCGCCTTGATCTATGCCATACTTCTGAGGATCATAACCTCCAGTGTGAGAACCACTATGTTAGTAACAGGACAGAATCGTTAACAGATGGCACATAATAGGAAGTGGTGTATTTCACCTTTCTATTCTCTTGTCCTATCAAAGGAAACTAGCTAAATATTTCATATCCTAAACAAATTTTTCATACTAAAAATAGAGTCCTTACACAATTCTGATTTTCTAAAGATAACAAACACCTATTATATGATCCTCAAGTCTTCACTGCAGATGACTCTATAAATCCGAAGAAAGGTGTAACCACACCACAGACAGGCAAACAGATGCTTTCATCCAACTACCATACGGAAGAAAGACAGATACACATTCTGCAAACAGCTGTGCTGGCAGAAAACTTTATTGAACCATGTGCTCATCACTCCTCTTGTACTAGAAGTTACCCTGCTTAAAGATATGTCAAAATATGCAGAATTAACTTAAACAGTCTAAGTAGTGAGCCCTTCCACATTATTTTAATTTTAACGAAACAGGTCAAGGAGCACAAACAGGTCTGTTAGCAAAGGTAGCAGAACAGCCACAATGAACAACTACAGGAATGCTGAACATAGTAACGTCCACTATTGGCACAGGCAAACAAAATGATAAATTCATAGTGCTGAAGTTTGAGAACAGGCTAGGAAATAGTGTACCACTGGAAAACCCTGTTAAATATTCCTGTTACTCGTTTGCACTGAAGCCATACCACTATACCTTTGCTGTAGTAATGTAACCTGCATTAACTAAATAGTATTTGCATACTAGTTATAACTCTGTCCTCAATTTCTTAGACGTACCCTGTATGATCACATCAAAGTTTGTCTTTGTGGGGCAAAAAAAAAGTTATCAGCACATTTACACTTACTTAGCATTGAAATGTATTCAGTATTTCGTGACAAACAGAAAAAAAGTATTTCCCACTGTGAAAGTCCCTGAAAGTAAAATAGAAATACTAGGTAGGATCCCCAAAAGCCTTTGTGCGACTGAAAAGCACAAGTCCCCTTGAAGCACAAGAGGATTTATGCCCCTGAACCATATATGCACTTTAAAAATACCATCTTGTTTGTATAATTTGTATTACAGGTTACTGTCCAGCCAATTAGCTCCTATAATTGACTACCCAGACACTTACCTGTTATAGCAACCTTTGCTCTGCATGCCACCCGGTCTTTTGACTTATTTTCTGAAGACCTGCCAAAAAGTAGAAAAGAAAAATGAGGTTTGAGATCTCTGCATTTAAACTTCTAAAACTCAACCCTTTACGCATTAAAGAGTGTTAGGGTTTTCATATTACAGCTCATTTCAAACACTTGTCTTTAAAGTTAAATTTGGTATCTCTGGTTTAAGATATTAGTCATTAGATTCTTGAGGATAATCTGGAAGGTACACCATCAGTTTTCTTAATTCCCTAGAAGATTTTACTCCAAAGCTTATTTAACCTGGGTATTAAAAGACAAGTAGATTCATCTTCCTTGTCTTTTCCTGCTCTAACACAATCAAATACGTTATCAACTCTTCCCCTTCTATACACATCAATGAATAAATTCACTTAAATGAACTTAATTTATCAGCTCTATTATTGGTTAGAGAATTGCCGCCTCCTCTATTAACAGAGACCAATTACAAAATGTTGCACTGTTAATACTGTGATTTTACATGCAGGCAGTTTGCTAAGTAGTCAGAGCGTAGATCTCAAGGTCAACCTTAAATTGAATCAAAACAATCTGTAGATAATGAGTAACAATAGAGTGTTCTCCTTATACCTGCTACGGCTCCTAACTCCTAACCAAATAAGGTGAAAAGAAAATTTCTAGCTGCTTATTTCCAGAGGCAGTTATAATGTCTACAGAACTCACAGATTACAGACCCACATAACAAGAAACAGGGACAAAATTCACTTGAAAACCCTAGAATTTTCTCCCTCAGCCATCATCATCTTACCTGAATTAAGCTTTAATCAAATTCCAGTCTTGAGCAAATACTGAAAAAAGAACTGCAAAATGCACTACCAGCTATCAAAGATATGATCTAAATGGTAGAGAAGTAACATTATACCATGCATTTCTTCTAATGAGCTCCACTGACAACTCAAAGGACTCCTTAAGACAGAACTCTAAGCAACGCATGACAGACACAAATCAAGTAAACAATAAAGTTGACTAAAACTATTAAGAAAACAATACAGCTGTTCAGATTTATCTCCAAGTATGTCTGCCCTGTTCTGGACATGTGGTCACTGACATCAAAGACCAAGAGCTGAGTAAATCAGCATATATACATACTTGATATTATTCCATCATTGAAAATATAAATAAAAGATGAATCACTATAAAGGTCTTCATCTTGGCAGGAAAAAGCAATACAACTGCAATAATTACAGAATACCACAAGTTCTAAGCACTAGTTTGCAAAAATCAACTTTCACAATAATAGTTGATACAGTCAGAAAATGCAGTTCAATAAACTTCAATAAATTTCTCCTATAGGACTACATTTCTGAAAGCAAAAAGTAGCAGGGCTGTTCTGAACTGGAGCTCAGCATGTACTCAAAGAGTTTCTGTGGTAAACTGAAATATAGTATTTCATTACAGTAATAACCTGAGAGCAACAGTGTCTCTGCACCACGATTCTCAACGTTGCACTGAAAATATATTCCACTAGGCAAAAAATTATAACATTATTCAAATAAACTACGTATACTTTAGCTCATTTGAGAGTTATAACGTGGGACTATTTTCAACTAAACTTATTTTTCTTCATATGTATTGTTATTACTTTGCTGTAGTTAACAGAAGTGGCCAGCAGAGGGTACCAATTAACCATGATGATTCCATCATTAAAGGGACCTTAATAACAATAGGAAGAATGAAAAGTAAAAATAGGTGTGTTCTGACTTAGTTTTGGTTTGTTCCTTCAGACTTGGTTAGGTACTTTTTTATATGCTAAAGGACATCAAGAAAATATGTCTATTATGTTACCTGATATTCAGATGCTGAATTATAGTTAAATGTCAATAATAAAATCTAGCCAGAAAAATATGACTTGTATTTAATTTTTTAAAGTAAAAAGAAGATACTGGATTGGTCTTACAAAGTAATGTTTTAAAGCAGCAGTAATCTATGTTTGTATGGGGGACGATAGAAGGAAGGGTTTAAATCCACTTTCCTAGACAGGCTGCTAAGAATTCACATAAGCAAAAGCCTGCTTCATAATGCTCCCTTTGAATTTGAGCTGTTACTCACCGTTCTTCAGTTATGCAAGAGATCGGTTCTGTTTTGTTCTGTAGCTCTGTCCTGTATGCAAGTATACGAGCATTGCAAACCATCAGGTTTTTAACAGCTTGCAAGAGCTGGTCTTTTTGTGTGCTCACTGCAAGTAGTTTACAGATGCCTTCTCGCATGCGGATTTCAAAGTTAATCTTCTCTTGGATGTCGCATTCCTAGACATGCAAAAAAAAACCAAACAAAGGACTAAACAAAAACCCAACTAACAATATCCTGAATTTTTAACAAGCTCTACTCTTTTCACAGTTGGGATAGAAAACCCTAGGTTTTAATTACATGCAGCCTTTACGATGGTTACTGAATGTAAAATGATGGTTCTCTCTTCAGGAACAAAAGAGCAAAACACAGGATGTAACAGATTCACTACATCCATTATACAAGCAAATTCCAGAACAGGTAGTAACATTAACTCATGGTAACACCTGAAAGTTACTAAAAATTTACATGCCTCAACATGTCATTCACAGGATAACAACATATGGTCCCCACGTATGGTCACCGAGAGGCCTAATTGAACAAAGCTTATAAATTAACATCCCACTTTTTACAGTGATCCCTACTAAAATAAACAGTAAACTCAGGAAAATATCTGAAATATTTTAAACCAGAAATTCAATTTCATTACTACTTTGGCCATCTTGAAAAGGGTTAAAAAATGTGGGGTTTTTCCATTTGTGCTTGATGCACAATTCAGGTAACATCAGAAGCANAAAATATCTGAAATATTTTAAACCAGAAATTCAATTTCATTACTTCTTTGGCCATCTTGAAAAGGGTTAAAAAATGTGGGTTTTTTCCATTTGTGCTTGATGCAAAATTCAGGTAACATCAGAAGCAAAAAAAAAATAATATCCCAATACTTGACTGTTTCAGGCCATGAACTGAAAGTCAAGACTGCTGTGGTCGCTTCAACACTACACACAGATCACACCCTGACTGAGGGCATAGCCATGCACACTTTGCATTCAAAAGTATGAAATAAGATAGATTTGCCAGTGAAGTCACTAGAATTCTGCATCGCTGTTTTTTTGAAGGAGTGGATTTTTTTAAAATTTTATAAAAACTTCTGGGAAGTCAACTTTTTCCTACCTACTTTCAGAGAAAACAAACATTTATAAACATGCATTATTCCTCACTTGCCATTTCAAAGAGGTCAATCCACACCAAGCCAGAAGACAATTAAGGTGAAGAATCACAGACAGTTTGCTGCCTTCCAAAGGCATGCTAGATGCCACTGATGACTCTGATACACATTTCCTTGCTATGTGGCCATCCCTGGCCAAACCAAGTATTTCTGACATATAAAAAGCAGAGTGTTGTCGCTGTATTGCAGGGTTGCATTGCAAATGCATTGCCAGGTTGGTAATGAGTGAAGCTTTTTCAACACTGAGGTTGCAGTACGGCACCATAGATTACCCCCAGGTTTCCCCCTCATGGATTTGCTTTCCAAAGTTTCAACCACAACCGCTGCAGGATAAAGCAGTGCACCAACACCTCCGCATCCCCAGCACCTGCTTCTCTATCCATGCTTTTTCTCAGCGCTCATCCCAGAAGGAAAGGAGAAGCAAATAGCTTTCATCAATCTTCTTTTGTTGAGTCAAATTTTACACAGCTATGAAAAGCTAAGCAGGGCCCACACCTGTCCCTAAGAAATAATTACTCATTCTTTGAGCCTAAACTAATACATCAGCTGTTACAAAGCTGAGTTTCATCTCAGAAGAGTAAAAGAGTACTTCCCCCTAACATTTCCCAGGGTAAGAGGCCTCTGCACTGACCATGACTCCCCTCCAGATCTATCACCTGATACATAACTACGGTGAGGAAATAAACTCTCCTAGTCTGGAGCATCTGCATGTGTCAGTATTGTGACTTTCAGAACCACCCAAAGGATTTAGTCTATGCTACATCTCAGCCAGGCTCACATAAAATATTCTGAACTAGCATTAAATGGTTGTTGGACCATAGCTTAGATAATCACACCATATAAATCTCATCTGAAGGAATGACTTAGCAGCCTGATTTGGAAAGTATGAAGTTCTTTGTGCCTACCAAAAAAAATTGGTCAGCTTCCCCCCCCCGCCCCAGTTCCTTCTAAAAATACAAGCACACCATCTGGACTTGGAGAAATGACACAGCACTGTTTTGCCATATGCTGTCTACTAACACACCGTTTCTCTTGCGGTCTCCATCCTTCCCCCAGCAGCGGCAGCATAACCCAGGCAAGATTACAAACAGCTGCTGAGATTTTCAGCCCCATACGCAGGAACTGCCTAAGCAATACTTTCAGAAAGTATCTTTGTATTCCCCACCTAAGCATAGCTAGAATATGTGAAATTTTAAAGGATTTCCAGTTTTACATAGGTGATGGAGTCACAAAGCAAACAAAAAAATTCCAACAACAGCAGCTAAGAAAAATGAACTGGATACTGCTGAAGGCAGGACAAATTGAAATTTTATCGTATTTGATATCTTAAATACAGGCTTTCAGAATCTTATTCCAAGGTATGCTTTTGCATTATTACCACAGAAGCTTAAATTTAAACCCCATAGGTCTACTATACTTATTTATAATACGCAAGTAGTCAGGCAGCTACCATTCTTCTAAAACAGAGGCTGTGAAGCCAAGGGGGACTCCTCTAGCTAGACACAGGAACCAGTATTTGTTGCAACAGCCAGCCATAGACTTACAGACACAGTTGAGTCCAACTAATTCAGGTTTGTAACTGATTCGAAGTTTTTAAAACCCCGATTAATAGGGAAACCAACGTCTGAAAGATTAAAGAGCCAGAAAGAATCAGCTTCGCACCCCGCGACCCTGAGGAGGACGAGCAGGGAGCTCAGCCCGCCAAAGCGGCGTCCCCATGGCCCGGGCAGCGGGCCGGCCGTCCCCCACCGCACCTCCGCCGGGGGGCTGCCGTACTGCTCCGGGGGCAGCTGCCTCCGTCCCGCCAGGCAGGCTGCCGCAGGGACAGCTCCGCAGACACGCAGAGCCCGGAGGGGCAGCGCCCGCCACACCGCCGGGCGGTCCCAGCTGTTAACGGGCAGCACCTGCGCCCGGCCTGCCCGCCCTCCCCGCCCGCGGCTCACCGGCTCCTCGCCACCGGCGCCCGGCACGGACCGCCGCATCCTCCTCAACGGCGCCGCCGTTCAAAACTCCCGCAACGGCCGCGGCGGCCCCGCCCCCTCCGGCTGCTTGGGGNGGGGGGGGGGGGGGGGGCGACGTCCGCGTTTTGCGGCGCGCGTGGGCTCCGGCCGCCCACGCGCGACAGCAGCGCGACAGCCGGCGAGATGAAGCGGCACGGCGGGCAGCGGGGCCGACATCCCCGCTCTGATAACGCCGGTGGAAGCGCCGGAACGCGTTATTGAGCCCGTACCGCTTAGCTGGAAGAGTGCCCAGTAATACATGTGAAGACAATACCTTCTTGGCTCCCGGTTTCTCCGTTCCTCGTTAATTTCCGTTCCTGAAGTAGGCCGGTGCCGCTTCTTTCCGATGAACCTTCTTCAAACGAGCAGGAAGGAGAGGCTGGAAGGAGAGCCAGGCTGGCAGCAACGGCTGGCGGCCGCCCAGTGCGCAGCCAGCGCTGCTCTGCCACAGGCCGTGTATTGTTAACCATGTCCTTGGTTTTCCAAGTGTTACACTACTCTACACTAAAAGTGCATTAATTATTCATTGGATTGACTGGAGAGGAATGGGCGCCATCTCTCCCCTTCTGCTGCCAGTTGTGCAGCTGGGGTTGTCTCCAGCAGGTGCAACAAGTGAGCCAGAACAGTGTCTCCCATCCTCCCTGGTTTCTTGGCTCTCCTCTCCGAACTCCTCCTCGGCGGGTGATGGTCACAAGCACGGAGCCTCATTGCTTTGCACATGGCTGTCAACATTTGCAAGAAGTAAAATGTGCTGGAACAAGTGAGACATACAGTGTCGCTAACAGCTTTCTGCAGAAGACAGAAGTCTCCTGGCTAACATATGCTTATTTAAAATACAAGAAAATGCAGTTAGAAGGGAAAATTTGAAAAGCTTTGTTGCTTCGTTAGGATTTCACATAGGTGCTTGGCGGCTGTTTGCCCCCTGACGTTTACATCTGGGGCACAAACGCAGGGGGCTAGCCTTCAAGGAAAATCATGAACTTCCAGACCAAAGGTATGTATTCCTTGGTGGAAGGCAGAGGACGGGGAGCTCTGCTTCCCTCCGAAGTGTTCAAGTCTCACCTCGCGGCAGAGGCAGCAGCCACAGTTGTTCGGCGGTTCCTGTCTCCATCTCAGGGCACGTTCCTGAGGGCAAGGAGGCATTCAGATATTCATGAAATACCTTCGTATCATCCTGAAGTCTTCTGCATACCACTGGCAGGATGCGTTCCTCAACTGGGAAGCCCTACCCTAGGTTATATATAGATGCTACATTTTTTCCCCATTTTNTTTCCCCATTTTTAGATACACCACCCCCCACCCCCCCCCCACCCCCCCCCACCCCCCCGTTCTTTAGCTACTATGACGTTCTCAAAAGAAGTCTTTCTGCACTATGTCCAGTGGAGAAATGCCATCAATGAACCAAAAGGCTTTTGCTTAATCAAGGTACAACCCTTACAAGCTGCATATGGACAGCCGAGCTATCTAAGAGAGGGTTTGAGGGAGATCGAAAAGAAAGTCTCCATGTAATCCTGGTGCTTCATGCTTCTAGACACGAGCTTTGCATTCCCATCTCGGCTACAGAATTCAGAATTTCAGACACATCAAAAGAGACTCATTAAAGAGGGGAGAACACAAGATGCCAAATCAGAGCGCCCTTTTTAATTCACAGTAAGGCATATCTCTTAAGGTGTGGTCTGGCCTCTCCTGAATCAGTCAGGGATGGGATTTGAGCCTCCAAAAGCTCCAAGTAATTTTGTGGGCTACAGAGGAGAACTAGAAACAGGAACACGTCATGGAGAGACCATTCCTGGAACTGAAACCAAACAAGCGAAAGTCTCAAGTTAACTGAACTGCATTATTGTTGAAGCAATGCTTGACCAAAGTAAGTGAGGAGAAGTTCCAGTCTCAACAAATATTAATGGCTGATGAGTTTTATGTAAACTATGGGAGCAGCTGGAAATTATAGCCTTACCATAGAGATAAACAAATAAGGAAAGAATCACTGTAATTCTGCCTTACCAAAAATTCATTCACCGTCTCACAAAGTAGCGCCCTACCACAGAAAACTAATGCAACATGTAAAAAGACACGCTGAAACACTTTTCACCCAGCACCATCCCAAGCAGTTGTGGTTAGACTCTAGTACAAACCCACTGGTCTAAGTTTTCCAGAAATGCTCCATGTGAGAATACCGAGAAGAGCTGTCTCAGGTGTGCACCAAAAGGGTTTTGTCAAAAGCCAGGGTGACTACATGGATGCAATAAAAATCACTGCAAAAGGACAAGTTATGCCCCAGCCTATTTCAGGCAATCGGCATCTCTAAAGCCATTTTTGCTGGTGGTGTAGACAGCTCCCAGGAATCCATGGCAGCTTTCCAAGAATTTTAGATGCTAATTAGCTTGTTTTTGCAGTACAGTCTGTTCAGCAAATCCTAGTCTTAATAAGTCCCAAAACGTGACTACTAATAGAGTGAAGAGCCCATGCCTGCAGCCCTTGCACATTCCTACTGACACTGACTTGAATTGGAACCCTTAAGAAATCAGTGGGAGTTAAACGTGTAGGACTCAGCCCTAATTAACACGAATAGTATCTTCTCAAGCTCAGTGCATATCAGTTCTTGAGCTCATTCAAATGCCCCATTTTCCACTATGTTAGAAACAGGTTACTGCAGTCTGACTTTTCACGCTCTTGCACCTGCTTCTGCTTTGGTCCTCCTTTGCATTCACTTCCTAGAGGGGTTAGGTTTTTTCTTCACAAAACCAAGCTTCATAATTCAGTTGGTCTGTCAGATGCTTAATTAAAAAATTAAACATTTCACTGAACTTTTAGTCCTTTCTCTTAAGGGAACGTGAGCCTAAGGCTTTAAACGGCATTTCTGCAGGTGTTGTACGAGGCGAGATGTTCTCTCTGCACGCCAAGCCTAACTCCAGCTACGCGTACATACTAACTCGAAATAAAGAAGGCTTTATGCCATCTATATTATCTAGAGACTTGGGATTCAGCTAGCAACTATTCTGCTCCCTAATCTAAGAGTAATCCCAGCAGACAGCAACAATAAAAAGGAAGCATTGTAACTGTGTTTGCTTCTCCAGACAAGCCTCCACTGAAGGGCAAAGAAACCCAAGGCACAACCTACAAAACAAGGAAAATCCTGTGCAGTGACTGCTGCGCTAATGCAGAGAAGCCAGAAGGGGTCAGGTGAATTAAATAGGGGATCTATATCCTGCCTTCTGGGGTTTCTTAAGTGAAACATTTTTGTCAGATGAATCACACCTTCACACCATCCTTTTATTTGCCACTCTATTTGCATTGCAAAGCATTTGGCTTCCTTCTAGTATTAGGGAAACTGGATAGGAGAGGAATGATCATTGTCTATCTAAATCACTGTGCTGCTCAAGTGTTACATCAGCATATTATTTTAAATGTTAGGCCCATCATTTTGGTTTAGCAGGTACAAAATGTCTACACCTACTCTTGACAGCACTGCAATATTTTTCTTAATTTCTTAGTTCCCACAGCTTGCTACACCTACTCCTTGAATATCATCAGAGTGTGCCAGTAGAAATCTATTCAATTCCTATTCAGATTTATCCTAAATGAAAATATGTGAAGATTTGGACTGGACGCATGGAAAAGAATTTGCAAGGCTTTTTATAACTGACTTCTACTTACTTAATTTTAAACTGAAAAGCAAACTGTTGCCATTGATTGTCACTGACTTTGATTACTGTGACATAGGACCATTATAGATTGGTTAAATGGGCAGAGACTCTGGAATTTAGGGTGTTTACCTGAATGCTTACTGAAGCCAGGGCTAAGTTAAAAGGCAAAATTATTAGCCTCGGTACCTCATTTCTTCATTTCAGCCTGCTGAGGTCAGTTGAAGTCTTGCTGAGCCGGGCAGAAGGTCAACATGTAGTCCTACAAAACAAATTAAATATGCGTAACTACCTTACCGTCATGCACTTCTGCTTCCATTTTGATTGGATAAGGTGAAAATTAATCCTCTGGCCAACGACAGTGAGCTAAAGCCTAACCCTATCAAGGTGAAAGCAACAGCAAGAGAAATGTTTGTAGGCTCCATTTTACCTAACTGAGCAGCCTGAAGTCGATACCTTCTCTAAGGTAGTCATGGAGTCAGTCAATGAAGACATCATCCTAAAACATGCAGGTGCCTAAATTAGCTAGGATGCATCATCCTTACCTTTCTCTGATAATTAGACACAGAGGACAGACTAGCTTAGAGTAAACTCATATTATTTCAGGTGTTTTCAGATTAGTTTTACCCTGAGAGCTTGCTCATCTTCTGCTCAAGGTTTTTTAATATTCTGCAGTACTCCTTCAACTGCTGTAGTGCTCCAAATGGCACTGGGGCCATATCTCTGTGCGACGCTTTCCTATAATATTTATGGTACCATCAACAAAACATTGATAACCAGGTGCTTCAATGAACTATTTTGTTGATTGTTGTATATTCCTGTAGGATTTCTAAAAGAAACTGTAAAAGGTTGAAAAAGGCCAATAATTGTTTTTCCTTCTCCCAGATAAGAGTCCAGAAACTGGCTCTTCCCAGTACCCCTGGTGTCAATCTCATCTTGAAATGCCTCCAGATTAAATTACTGTAGCCTCTTTAAATCACTATATATGAGATAAATGCACTCAAAATACATTTCCTAACAGAAATAGCAAGTTACTAAAAATCCATCCCCATGTGAATTTGGAAAACAATTTCTGAAATGAAACCTGAAAACCTTAAAAATCAAACACTGCAGTTTGATGATCCTCTGTGNGTTTGACGATCCTCTGTGTCTTAAAGTTGCTCATGCACAAGACAAGTTACGAAACGTGGTTGAGGTAGAGCAGTCCCACGTATTCTTCCGTTTCTCCTTGGGAGACCAGGGGCATTGGTTCTGAAACCAATTCACAGTGTGGTCCCCACATAAGTACAGAATCAACCCCATCAAAAGTATCCTGCTCAACAAGGATCCTCACCAGGTGACTGACAGCTTCACTAAAAGCCTTCCTCCAACTGAGAAGACACTTTATGTGGACACACAGTGTCTAACAAAGCATGAGTTTTGCAGCCTTTCCCTAAGTTTAGAAATTTATATGGTCTCTCTTTTCTATGTGACCTCCTATCTTCACAGCAGTTGAAGGAATGAAATTATCTTCAGTTCCCTTCAACATTAAAGTTGGTTGAAATTGGCTGCTTGGATCCATTGCTAACAAGGGGACATTTACATACACACACACAGAGAAATTATGGTCATACAAAAATGATACTGCTATGTAAACCCAGAGAGGTCCTTTCAGCTGCTCAATATTAAAGGGATGTTCAGTACGAAAAGGATTTCTTAGAGGTTCTACACTGTCTCTCCCATATCATACCTTTATACCTNAGAGAGGTCCTTTCAGCTGCTCAATATTAAAGGGATGTTCAGTATGAAAAGGATTTCTTAGAGGTTCTACACTGTCACTCCCATATCATACCTTTATACCAGGATTTCTCTGTTGGGTATACAGTCCTACTTTGACTTCTTGTGCATTTAGTGCAGGTGGCATTTGGTGCATAAAATACCCATCTGAGATAGCTGCATCCAAATGTTTGCTGGGCAGCCTGCTGGTGAAGTCAGCATTTTGTGTCACAGGAGAATCTAACTTGGCACTGTATGTTCTGGTTTTAGGGTCTGTTATGATTTTTCCTAATTGATCTTGCACAGGCAAGTGAAAGGTCACTGGATCATTTAAACAGATTGCCATTTTGAATTTGAAACAAGGAGTAAGTGCACTGAGAGTATCACAAATCTAAAAATAAACTCCTATATGCGAAAATAATGACAGAAAACCACCTTCCTTTTGATAGCCAGATGACTACCATCTGTTGCTGGGAGAGCAGATGTAAGCCCACTTCCCATAGCAATCTCCCAGGAAAAAGGAAAGATTCTCCAGTCAGCCCTCGGGATGAGCATCAGATTTGTTGTCTGAAGGTGGATACAGTGGATACAAGCTAAGTATTTGCAGATGGTCTCTTTTGGGTTTTTTTTCCATACGATTTAGAATATCTCTGCAGAATACAATACTTGGCAAATGGTCTCTGCCTGAAGTGAGTTTGTAGTCTGGTCTGATTTTTTCCAAGTACTGGAGTGTAGGCATCTAAGGAGAGAAAAACGGCACAACAACATGGTCTTGATGCCAGGCAACATAAGCCACCCTCTGGGTACCCACAGGCGTTCAAGTTCCCCTTGCGCCGCAGCATTGCTAAGGAAGTGAATAGCGAGTGTCCCTTACCAAAGCACATTTGGAGGTGACAGCTGTCGACCCAAATAACTGAGGCAAAACAGCCCATGTCTAGTAGAACTAGTGAATCAAACACTATTTCTTTGATTTTCACACGCTTTTTGGATAGTTTTGATTCTGTCTCAGGGAGGATATTCAAACGGACATGGGTAGGAATCTACAGTTTACTGCAAACTCTCACTTTGCCCTAAGAAATGTTTCTCATCAGTAAGCAATTGGTTTGTCTCAATAGTTTTCCCAGTTACACTTAGGGCTATAACTGTCTCTAGCTCTGCAGTTCTTCCTGCCTTGTCACAAAGCTATGTTTTTTCTGCATTTTTCTATGTCCTGAGTTGAGTACCAGCTGCATAAACAGGCATTTGTCATACGCATCAGGCCAAGAAAGAGAGAACCAAAACGAGAAGGATTAAGGCAAATGTTATTTCATGCAAATAACACAGTAAAAACCAAAGAATATCTCATTACTATCAATATAAATTTTTAAAGCAACATAAAAACCATTTGTGGTTGGAAATTTCTGTCAGAGGTTTTAAGCCTCTGGTCCTTAAGGAAAACCTGGCTTGCAGTTATGTCCTGTTTCTCACAGAAACAGATACCAAAAAACTATTGAGCAGTTCATCCACTCAAGTTCTTACATTAAAGAAATACATCCGTAGGGATAAAAGAATTTAAATTTTTAGATCTGCCAGTTAATTTTCCATTCCGAGCATCCCTAGTCCCTGTGTCTCCACCAAACTTCCCCCTAAATCCAAACTTGGCTGTGGTTTTCTCCTGCCAGCAGTGACCAGAGGCAAGGCAATGCCCTTCCCTCTCCCCCTCAGAGTGCAATAGCACTGGGAAATAACTTGCCTCCACGAAACCTCAAAGGAACCATAATGCAACAAAAAGAATTTGCCACAGCACGGCCGATTCTGGGACCCCGCACAGGGATGTAAGGCTGTTCCTGGGAACAAGCCCAGTGTCAGAGACTACGTCTTTTATACAGATGATGATGTTTTGCTGAATCACTGCAGTGTTGGATCAAAATTGTCCATTCACATCTAAGAGGCACTAAAATATCTTTTTCCTAAGGTAGAAAGTTCTAAGGAGAGAAACTTGCTGCAAAGGATGCTATGCCCTGTGAATGCCCCACAGCTGAGGCAACGGGCAGCATACCTTCTTCAAGCTCACAACGGTTTCACTGCAGGAAGCCAGTCCAGCTATTTTTTCCTGTCACTCCAGTTCCCCTTGAAGTCAGACTCCGGGGAGGGGATGACATTGGGCTATACCTATGTTCTCCTCAATGTGAGATGGAAACATTTCTTGCTAATGATAGTATTCTTTGCCTAATAAGATGACCCGTTTTTACCCACCATTATGAAAAAGCAGGGGTTGAGGAGCAAATATAAGTAACTACATTTTACCTGAAGTTGGTTTGTCAGAGATTTCTATCATCCTTCTAACCATTTCACAGCCCGTTAAATGAGCTGAGACAACACTTCATGTCACTGTTAGCATTTTCAATTATAAATACTGGTGGCAATGAATAGCATCTCATGTTTTTACAGACAATATCATGTGGAAGAATAAAAATAACTACTTCTGCCTGGGTGCACGAATGACTTACACATATGCACATATTTACTTGCTTATTTTAAAAACCAATTTGAGTTCTAGGAAGCTATTTCTAGCACATCACTCTAACTGTGTGTTTGTACAGTGTCCTCAAAATGTAATCAAGCTGTTTAAAGAAAACCCAACAAACAGCAAGTAAGATTTTCATAACAGGTTCTTTAAGCAGCTAACACAAACCCAGAGGGGAGGTTATCCAAACCTGATCTGGAACACAGAGGATCACATTTTTTAAGATAATTCCCAAATATATTTGTGCAAACAGCGTTTGTGCACTAAGGCCCGCAATAGGCAGTTTTAACCAATAAGTTAAAATCTCTGCTTTCTCTTATTCTTTCCCTGTTCAGGTATGTCTTCCCTGACCCCATCCATCAACAATCTCTGCAACACCAAGTCATTCTACTTACATATATAAGGATTAGATTTTTGTAAGGGAAAACACAAGTTAAAGCAAGCCACTACCTACCATGGAGACCATTTTTGCTTTGTTTATTTCATAGTGTAGACACTCACGCTACAGTCTTAAGTTTTTAAAGATGCCCCTGCTCTATCATACGGTCTCTTCCAGACCTGCATCAACTTCCATCTTTAAAACACCAGCCCAGGAGGGAGCTTTGAAAGGCACGAGTGGATTGTTGCTCCTCAGCTGCCCTTTGTGTTGCTCAAAGTCTCTCCCCAAATGTACATCTCTCTCCACGCTTTTAGTGAGGGACATGTTCTTTCAGACACATATGTGTGTTGTTATATCTGCCTGCTACACAGACAAGTACACACTCTTGCTGAATTGATTTAAACAGCCGATTGGCACCAACAGGCACTGAAACACCCAAAACTTCGCTGGCAGCTGTCATGCAGGCAGTACACATGCTACTAATCTCAACAGGTTTTACTCATCACCACCTCAGTTGCACAAAGTTTTAGGCATTCCTTCTAAATCATCTTACTACGTGGCATCATTATGTTGGTGGAGAACAACTACATCTTTGACGATTTTAGGGGCAATAACTTTCATACATAATTGGCACCATATTGGTTTATGTGCCGCCAACTGTATTTTACTGGCAGTCATCTCGATAGTTGGCTAGAAAGTCATCCATAGCAAACAGGCTTCTTCAGGGCACGTCTCTGAGGGCTCAGATTTTTGTAAAGGACAAATCATTCTCTTGTTGCTAATGGTTTCACTTCTGAGCATTTCTAAACTAAATTTACTGATCTAACCGAATAGCCTGAGTTTAGGATAAAATGTTTCAACAGAGAATGGGAAGCTGACAATGTGGCCTAACTCGAATCCTGGGTAGCACGGCAGCTTTCATGTAAGCCTTGGAGAGAAACTGCATGGGCAATTTCACATGCCGGGAAGTCTCATCTGAGTTTAACGTAGGAATTAGTCAATCTGGAGATGGGAGCAAGCCCCATTTGCATGGGATCAGTTTGGGCTCCGTTCCTGCTCCCTGTGGGAGGATCCTTGGCTGCAAATTATATAAAGTTAATAGCTGTCTGGGGGCAAGAAATTTGAGGAAAAGATAGAAAGCACCACTCCACAATACTTTTTTTTTCCTTTGGTGAAGACAAGTTCTTCCAGTTTCCAGCCTCATATGGAGGTAGAAGTGTCTACTCACACAGCCTTCCAGACCTACTGCCTGAAAGACAGACGTGTATGTGAAAACATCTGGTTTGGGGAATCTTTTTACATATCAGCTGTTACTTATCTTTCAAATTATAAGTGTTCCTATGTTTTCATTGCGGATGTGGCAGTGGCAGGAGCACAAGCACAGTATTTCCCAAGGACTGCACCGTTTACTTACTTAATTTTTTCAAGGATACGTATCTGTTAAGATTAGCTAGAGCACGGTGTTGTCTATTTGTTTTCTACCTGCATATATATATCTTTAGTTAATTGCACTTTTTAGCCCCTGTGAATGAGAATGTCATTGACTTCAGAGCCTTCTTTTGAAAAGAATCTGCTTTGTGCATAAAACCATTAGCTGAACCTGCTCACATGCTCACAGTCAGTGGCTTCAAAGTGGTAAATATTAAAGATGATCCATCACCTTACTCTGAGCACTGCAGATTTAGCAATTGCAAACGGTAGCACTCATTATAACAGCAAAAATAAAATTGTCCTTTGAAGGACAATGAAGTCATGCCTCATTTTGCACTACACAAGACATTCTTTTAACATAGGCCATTTGGCACAAAATACCAGATGTAAATAAAAGCCCATTTCTGCAGCAAGCTAGCACCTAACACTCCCACAATAAGTGCTGTTTAGATGAGAGCAGGGCTGCAAAGAGGGACAAATGATGCCTTGACTTCACACTGGCCCCATGTGCTCAGGTGAATTTCACTTTCTAACAAATTTCTGTCTTTGACACATGCAACCTGTTGCGGGAGAGGCAAAGGACTTCAGAACGGCTATGCAGCCATGTTGGTTTTCGTGCTCCATTTGAGCTGTTGCTTGACTGCGTCATGAATACTGAACATTGCCATCGAAGCTAAAACACCAGAGAGAACCAGGCTCTTTCATCTCACTAGCGCTTAGGAACTAAAAAGTGCTCTGTACTTTCCTTCTAAGTCTGTCCCTTTATTGTAGATCACGTCCTCCTTCTCTTCATCATACAGAAAGCCTGTTGGTTTAAGTGAGCCCCTCTCCAGTTACTCTGAAAGCCCCATTAGTGCCCTCCATTTAGTGTCCCGTCCAGTTGCAGGAACCTCCAGCTTCCCAGTCATTCTCCCAGAACAGCAATAGCTGATACCCCAGACCTTTACATGTAATGCAAACTAGAAAATGAATGTATGAATGTATGAATATCAGAAAAGAGGATAAAAGAGGAAAGAGGGGAAAGCATGAAGGAATAGAAGCAAATTGTCCCTAAACATCCAATAAAATCAATATACATTCAGATGGCATTAAAGACGCAGGTCTGAACTGTCTTCTGTGTTCCTATGTGGTATTTGGTGTCTGTCCTAGTAGGACCAGGTGGAGGCTTTGCTTGTTTGGTTTGCTGTTGGTTGTTGGTGTGTTCTGCTTTGTTTTCACATTTTGTTGAGTTAGGCTATACTTTAAAGGCAGATTCCTGAGAACTCTGATGTGAGCTGCTATCACATGGCCTTTAGTGGATCTTTTGTCTGTAAAAGAGGTGAAACATAGTTCTGCCATACTTTCTCCCTTCTGCAAAAACACAGTTTTCTCCTCCTCAGCATATTCCTTATAACAAGGGTACATCTTTGAGACAGATGTACCAGCATGACATTCCCACCCGACAGAATTCCCCACTTGGTATTTGTAAGCAGATAAAAGCACACTGATATCATCTTCCTTGGCACAAGGGATCTTTAAACAGGGCTAAAAAATGATCCACCCCTGAACATGGCCACTTGCTGTGCTTTTCCTGTGATGCTGATATGTCTATTCAAAGCCAAGTCCAAACCCCAGGAGAAGGGAATACCTTTGCTTTAAAGGCAACTAGCTCACACCTCCTTGACAAAAGATATTGCTGCAAAAAGCAGAGTCCTCTCTGCCCCTGGCACAGATGTCAGGGATGCAGCGGAACAGGGGAAGGGGAAGCACAGCCCCACTGCTTCCCGCAGGGCTTGGGACTGCTCTCCCACATGCCTGGATATAGCAGAGGACTAAATTTGCCACCACAGCTTAACGCTTTTCTTTTTACGTCTCTGCTTATGTAAATTAAAAACTTTTAAAACCCCAATGCATAGGATTAGGCACCAAAGCAGCTAATTAGTTATAGATGGCAATTCTCACTCCTTTTATGGCCTTTTTGGGCACTTTTTTTCAGTTGGGAAATCAGTGTGATTTATTTCACACGTAATTCCTCAAACGTGGAAGGCATGTGGTATGAACTTTTAAAAGCAATGTTCCTTACCATCCGGTGTCCGTTGTAGAAATAACGCTATGAGAATGAAATAGCTGGAAATTCTGCTTTGATGGCATGCTTTATACTTTTCTTTCCTTTGGAGAAAATGTCCATATTTTAATAAGTCCCAGAGAGGAAAAGGCTTTGCTGTAGGGAGAAATCTTTCTTTAAAGATATTCTGACATGGTTTTTGCTGTCTTTCAGTCTCTTTTTTTGAGTGGGGCAGCTTCTTCCAAAAACAATTGACCCCCTTTCTGCTGCAGATTACATCTCATTTCAGAAGAGCTCTAGGAACAGCTATTGCTGTGCACCTCTCTGCTCTGTTCTCTTTTCTTTCAGCGCATAAATCTGGTAGCAAATCCCACAATTAACACCTGAATGCCGCACTCACATGCTGCACAGAGCTGGCTTATGCCAGGCCAGTTGTTGCAGCCATATAAAACATCCTGTCCCAATTGGAGAGCCGTACTAGGTATGTCCCTCACTGCCACCAGTGATGTTCTGACCCTGTTCAGCTGCTGTTACTTGTCCCTGAGTACCAGACCTCAAGGTCCTAGTGCTGTTGCCAGAGGTGCTGCTACACTGTGGAAGATTTCAAAAGGCCACCGGTGAAGAGCAGGAGCAAGACAGCTTTGCTAATAGGCTCCAGCTCATTCTTGTGCACATTACAACCTAAGAGCTTAGACTTTCATCCCCTGAGGAAAAAGCGTTGGAAACTCAGTATGTTCCTCTACTCCTTCAAAATAAGCACAGTACAGAGTAACTCGGTTGGAAGGCAAGTCCCATCAACTTTTCCTCTGTCGAGAGGTGGTAGTTATATTTTGTTTATCCTCCTAACTAACTGAAGTAACTTTTTTGAGGAAAAATCAAGACATCTGAAGTGCAAGCCAGACCCACTGCTGACAATCCTCCCCACCTTGTTCTTCTCCTGCCTTTTGGAAAATATGCCCACAGCCATCTCGCACCTGACAACTCTCACCAGGTACCGGCTAAATGGTGCAAATCAACGCAAATGAGAACACATTCTCCTCTTTTTTCCCTAGAAGAGCATGCAACAGTACGGGTAGAGAAGAGGAAAGCTAAACAACTTTCTGGAGTCAGCTCCAGCCAGGGGTTACCCATGGGAACGCTAATGAGTTTGGAGAGTCTGCAGAAAGGCTGGAAGCCGATTGCAAACTGGGTGGGATAAACTGCTGCAGGACCAAGAGCACTCTCACAGCATGCTGCTTCTCTTGTTGCTGTGACAACAAAACTCATTTGAAAACAGAGACTTGACTTTTTTTTTTAAGTAAATTGACTTTCAGTGATCAGATTGAAGCCCCCCCAAAAGAGAAGGCAACAACTAACCAGCACCAAACAGTCACATAAACCCAATACATACATTCATGTTCTCCTCCTTCCTGTTTGCTCTCTTTGCAAGCGGACTGCTACTCAATCAGTATGCTAGAAATGCACCACAGAAAGTCTCTTTCCTACTGGGTGGGTATGAGCGCCCATGGCAGTAAAATAAACTTTGTTGTATGTTTGATGTATTCTGAATATATCTGCATGCAAAGCTAATATAAATCCCAGTCTAAGGCACCACTACCGCAAAAGCCACTAAAATACTTCTTTCAAGTTTCTAAGGGCTTTCCTTAGATTTTACTACTCGCTTGTTACTTCCTCTCAATAAATGGAGAGAGGAGATGGTAAATATTAAATGCAGGTAAGTTTCAGCAACTGAAATTATCATGTGTATTTGTGGTTCACACTCAAACCCCAAGAAAAATGAAAAACACAGCACTTCCCAGCATACAAATTAACTGAGCTGAATAGGCATACCTATTTTGGGCACGGCTTTTGCAGGGGAACGAGGGGACTGTGCTACTTGCCAGCGCCAAACTCACAATCCCATCTGTATGCAGTGGTAACGGATGTGCAGTTGTGTGCATCTATCTTTATATACCCATATATAGTTCAGTAAAACTTCCCCAACAGAAACTCTGTACAGATTCACGTCTCCTATAAACCAGCTAGATCACACAATGAAAACCGGGGTGGGGAGTGCGGGCATGAAGGGGAGAGACAAAAATTTCTGACACCCTTTTTCAAAGCAAAACAGTAAACAAAAAAGTGAAATCAGAGGCTACTGAATGCAGCTAAAGTGATCATAGTGAATCCAGTTCTACACCACATGAAAAAGGCCCACACAAACATGTCAGCATCGCAAGCCTGAAGGGGAAAGTGGCTGCAAGTAAAAACAAAACTGACTCACCTATTTTCCTTGTCTAGGATGAGAAAAAAATTAGAAGATAAACTGGGGTAACTCTTGAAAAGCAAACTGATTTTATAAAACTCCTTTTTCTAGCCACCTTCAGTAAAGTGGAATTATGAGCCAAACAAAATTTACTTCACTTTTGAAATATGATTTTTACGCTTGTAGGAACCCTCAAAATAGGAAGAGGTCAGATAATCAGTCTCCCCCCAAACCCAGCAACTATGGGACCCAGATACGGCAGATAGAGATCACTACCTGAAAAAAAGCTGAATATTCTGAATATTCCACCTTCCTTGCAGCACCAGGCAGGTTGGTACATGCTGGTTTAATTTAAGTAACTTTTATCCTTCTGGAAATCTTATTGCAAAGTGTTTAAAGAGATCTTGAAAGAGAGAGATGCATACAAATAAACTGGATAATGCCTCCCCAGCACTTGGCAGAATTTCAGAGATGAGTCATACATTATGGCTGTGTAAATTTGGGCTTTGTCTAAGTGATAATGTTAGATTCTACCCACTCCAGATTTAAATCACAGGGGATAAAGCTCAGACATGTAATGGTTGATGTATGTCCTTCACTGTAAAATGCACACTTACTGATATATCAAAGGGAGACTGTTCCTCTCCAAATGCTGAAAGAACAACTGCACATCCAAATGGGATCCCAATCCAGCAAACCAAATATTTAGAGTGCAAGTAAACCCTGAAAAATCTTGAAAGAAGAATTGTTGGCGCTAGATGGTTGCTGGATTTCAGGTCTAACTGACCAAAACCACATAGCTTAGGCTGCAGATCAATGGGCTTCTTCAAAGCCATCAACATTTTCCGTTCACAAGACCATGAGGGCTCTTGTTACCATCAGCTGGAGGGGGCGGGTGGGTGTCAGCTCTTCTAAATGTGGATGAAGCCTCAGGTAGCATCCCACCAGGCTAAGTTCACCTCACTTGTATAGCATTCATCTGCATCTTTGAGCACCACAATTAATACCTTCCCCTGATGTGGAGGAGAAGGTAGGAAGGCAATGGGCACAACAGAGAGCAATAATGGACAATAAAGGACAATAACCAAGAAAGTAGGGACCAGCCCAGGGTCACATCCATATGTCTATCTGGTCCTGCCAATGTTGGCCTCCTTCAAAGAAACAGTCAGGAACCCCAGATCTGGAGGCAGGCATGGTTCAAAAATATGCCCTCTTGACCTCCCTCATGATTTTTGGTACTGCTTGATGACAAAAGAAGGGAAAACCAACCACATTTAGACAAGGTAATACAGGACAACTAACTCATGCAAAATGTTGCAGCCTGGATGGTAGCCCACACACTTTAAAGATTAGCTGAAGCTCTGAAATGCAATTTGAGTAACTTTCTTTGATGTGCCATCTGGTGAATCATTTACTGGGAATGTCTTAATCACATCAAAGGCATCTATCAATGCATGAAGATTTTCTCAGTGTTTAGGACTCTGCCTGTATATTGCACTCAAGGAATAGATATATTAGTACAGAATTAAACTTTACCGCAGTGCTTTCTCCCACAATAACAAAAAAAGTCTGCAGCATATTACCACTATGGTCTCAAGCACTAGATTTTAGAAGAGCAGTATTTCACTATTACCTCAAAAAGGCTGCTACTCTACAATCAACCTTGCTTGTGTTTCAGAAAATTTGTAAAAAGAGACACACTTCTGTGGTATAAAAACAAAAGCTTAGAAGCATATTCCCCTATTGAGGGGACCTATTGGCAGAACGCTGTAACATCAATTACGTTGATGTAGATCTAGGGTAGATTCAGACTAGATAGAAGGACAATTTTTTTTACAGTGAGGGTGGTGAGACACTGGCCCAGGTTGCCCAGAGAGGTGGTGGATGCCCCATCCCTGCAAAAATTCAAGGTCATGTTCGACGGGGCTCTGAGCACCCCGATCTCGTTGAAGATGTCCCTGCTTATTGCAGGGGGCGTGAACTAGATGACATTTAAAGGTCCTCACCCTGCGCCTCCCGCTCCGGCCCTGCTGCCCAGCCCAGCCCAGCCCAGCCCAGCCCACCCCGGGGCAGCCCGGCCGCGCCCCGCCCCGCCCCGCCCCGGCCACGCCCCGCGGCGGCGGCCAGAGCGTGTGGCGGCGGCGGCGGCGGCGGCGCCGCGCTCGGTGTGATTTACGGCTCTGCTGAAAACGGGTCCCCCGCCGCCGCACCGCCACCGCCACCGCCACCATCAACAAGTCGGGTGAGTGCGGCGGCGCGGGGGCGGCGACCTTGCGGGCGGCGGAAGCCCCGCGCCCCGCTCCGCCCCGGTAAGGCCCGGGAGGCGGCCGAAAGCGAGCGGAGCCGCGCCGCGCCGCCGGGGCCCTGCGGCTGGCTGTGCCGGGCGGGTGCCTCCCCGGGCGGAGATGGCCCGGTAGCCCTGAAAAATCACCGGGAAAGTTTCCCAAGTTTCCCGGCGGATCTGCCGGGCTGCCCCGGCCCCCGGCGGGCCTGGACGCGGGCTGTTTTCTCCCAGCCAGGGCCCGGCGAGGAATGCAACAGCCGGCCCGGGATGAAGGCAGGCAGCCCTGGCCGGAGCCGCTCGGGAGCGTCGGCGTCTGCCTCCCCTTCCGCTGCCCGCGATGCGGCGACCACAGCCGGTTCCGCAGCCTCTCCTCGCTGCGGGCGCACCTGGAGTACAGCCACAGCTACGAGGAGAGGAGCATCCTGACCAAGAGCGGCGGCCTCTTTTCACCCCTGAAAGATGCGGAGCTGATCTCCCCGCCGGAGCCCCCCACCCCGGGCAGCCTGGGGAGCCCCGGCAGCGCCGTACAGCAAAAAGGGTCCTACCTGAATTTTTGTGACACGTCCTGCCAGAGCGCGAAGCGCGGGCAGCCTCTGGAGGTGGAAGCCGAACGGCCCGTCTCCTACGTGGCAAACTATGTGTCGGCTGACTCTCCCAGCGAGCAGATTGCTAAACCCGGCCTCCCCGCCGCTGACTCCAAAGCCTCCTTCGAGGCACACGTCAGAGAAAAGTTTAACAGGATGGTAGAGGCCGTGGACAAAACGATCGAGAAGCGAATCGACAAGCTTACCAAAGAGCTGGCCCAGAAGACAGCGGAGCTGCTGGAGGTGCGGGCAGCCTTCGTGCAGCTGTCCCAGAAGAAGCAGGAGGTGCAGCGACGGGAGCGGGCCCTGAGCAGGCAGGTGGACGTGGCGGTGGAGATGATCGCAGCCTTGAAGCAGCGCCTCACCGAGTCCGAGGAGGAGCTTCACCGGAAAGAGGAGTAAGTGGGGAGGCGAGATCTGATGGCTTTGCGCGGGCTGGCCAGCACCTGTGCAAGTGAAAGCCTTTGGGGAGAAGAGGGGGGACGGTTCAGTTGCTTGCTGGTTATGAAAGGGCCTGGTGCTCACCAGCTTCTGATGGCTGTGTCTCTAGACTTGTAGCCCATGTGACCGTGTCCCCTGCAAGGCAGGGGACAGCTCCCCGAGCAGATGGCTTTCATGTTTGGCTTCCGACTGACTAACTTCTACACCCTGTAGTGCCTGTGTTGTGTCCTTCCTTTCTTGGGGGTAGGGTCAAGTAGAAGCTGTCATCAGCATGTAATCTGATTTACACTGACACCTCTAATCCGTTATCTTTTTAAAAAGTGACAGGTGGGTAAGTGCTGGAGGAAGTGTGTAATAATACCAAATAGCACCTTTTCCCTGAAGTCATCCCACCTTGGTCAGCAGGCTGCCTGTGGAGTGGGATGGTCTCCTGTGCAGCAGCAGAGCTGTACTGGAGACAGTGCTCAAAAGGCCACATCCAGGTAGGTGTTTTAGATGGACACAGAACTGTGAAACTGGAGTCGCTTGTATGGGAACAGGAAGCAGATGCCAGAGTTGTTCTGACTAACCTAGGCCGTCTAAAAATATGTTTGTGATGCATCCATGAAATATGTAGTGATAGCTGATATATTATTTATACATGAACTACTTAGTTTGTTCAGCACTTGCTGAAACCTTTCAGGCTTTCTAGAGCAACACAACTTATTTTAGAGGAATGCAAATAAAGAGCCTTGGTAATGGAGTGCCTCTAAACCAATTCATCAGCTTACAAAGGGAAGATGAGAAGTGCTAGTTGCCATGACACTGATCTTAGAAGAAATAAGGAAAGTGGTGTAGGAGTTCAGTGTAGGAATTTTGGAGGGCTTTCATCGTTCCTTCCTGTAATCTAAGGACTAGCAAGAAAAGATTATGATGGCTCCTGTATCAGTAGGAGTCATCTATCTTGAGGCAGTGCTATAGATTTTCCAGGAGAGGGGACAGCAAAGGTGGTGGGATTCGAACCTCTGGGGTGTGTATCGTCTTTGAAGGGATATTCAACAGAATGTCCAATTTCTGAATAGCAGGTGATCTTCATGGAAGAGATGATTGAAGGGCTTGGGATGAACCTAAAGATAATAGAGGAACTGAGACAGATTTGAAAGTATGCTGGAAGGAGGCCATGAAGATAATTTACAGTTTGAAGCAGTTTTGGTATTCCCATCTAGCCAAGCTCCCCTTATGGGCTCTTTCACAGCATGATTCATCCTACTTGTTCCAGAAAAGTATCTTAGAGGGGGAGGGATTGCTCTGTGGAGGTCTGCCCTCCCGCTGCAGACTAGAGGGGGACCTCAGGTAAGCAGCCATCTTGGGCTAGATGCTGAGCTTCAGATATTTAAAGTTAAGTGGTATGAATCTTATTCCCAGCTAAACACAGAATGTTTATTTTAAAATTCAAGACTTGAGATCCACAGGAAAAACATGACTGTCAGGAGAAAGCAGAAGCCACTCAGTGGAGCAAAACCAGAGTTCTGCAGTGCTGCAGAAGAATAGAGCTTGTGGAAAAAGAGGAAGGGGGAAATGGAGTTATGTGGGCAGAAAGAATGGGTATGGCACAGGGAGGACAGCAAAGGACACCGATTTGTGAAAAGAACAAGGCAGCAAAAGTTGCAATTTTTAACTAATTTATATTAGGAAAGGGCACAAGGAAGAGGCTTCTTGCCCCCTCGGCAGACTGCTTGCTAGCAACAGTGAGAGGCTGTGGTTCTGAGGCCAGAAAAGACTGAACACAGAATGAGACGAGAAGTAGGGAAAGACTGTCCTTCACACTAGGACACTGCCAGGCTTGTGAAAGGGGTGGGAGCTCAGTTGATTGCTGTTACAATTCTAAATGTATAAATTCATCATAATTCATCAACTCATTAGAAGTTTATAATTCCTCTCTAAAGGAGGAGGGTGAATGTGTAAGCAGATGAGGAGGTAGCTCCTAAATTGGTGTTACAGGGAAGACTGGAGGTTACTTGACTGGTAAGAAACACTAACCAAAAGAGGCAGCTGCACATGAGACTTCACCTGAGGGTATTCACCCAGGGTATTGCTCTTCTAGGATTACCGCTAGCTTGCTTCAGCTTTCAATGAAGAAGATAAAAAAACTTGGAAGCAAAAGCAGCAATAGGAATGAGTGAATAGATATTACACAGTGGTGTGTTAATTTCCCTTTAGAACATGCCTAATGCATGCTAGTGGGTAGGATGAAGGATTATTAGCCGTTGAACCAGGACACCAGAGCACCAAGTAACAGTATGTTTTTGTATATGCCAGTGCCTAGCCCCATAGCGTTGCCTCTTAGAAGTCACTGTGAAGGTACCCTGAGGGGACAGGGAGGGTAGAATACATAGAGATCACCTAGGAAAAACTGAAAATATGTTGGGGTTTTTTTTCTTGTTCAAATGGTTCCTGCATTTCCCATCTTGGAGGGTAACAAGGGATAGTGCCATAGAAAAAGGCACTGTATGGCTTCCCAATTAAAAAGGTATAATTAGCAAATTGAGAAGGAAGGTAGACATAAATAATGCTTTGTAAAAGCAGGACTAGTACTTAAAGGTGCAGCTTTTCAGATCTGAACCTCTAAAAATGTCTTGGACACTTAGCTTTGCGCCAGTAGCCAGGAGGCACTGCATGGTATGCTCTGGTAGAAGGGAAAAGAAAGGATGTTCATGAGTCTGGTAATAACCGTGTCACTTGTCTGGTTTTCTCATGGACTGTTGGTAGATTCTGAGACTTGTCTACATATTCAGTCCTTTGTGTGTTCAAAAACTTACGTATTTGGTGTGCTGCAAAGACTTTCTCCTTCAAAAAAGGAGGATCTCAACTTTGGCTGATTGCTGGAAGAAGTCCAGATGATTAGAAAGCCAAACAAGACTGCTTAATGGAAATTGCAGAAGCAGGAGTTCTCACTGCAGATTGTAGAAAGTCAAAGGCAGCCCTTAGGGACTGCTTTGATACTTGCTGACCTTCAGAAATAAATGCTTTCATCAGTTTCTATGCTCATGGAAAAAAAAAAATCCAATCTTGTGAATATGGATGTTTTCCCAAAACTAGCATTGATAGAGACACTGTAGCTGAAAACTTGTTCCTCATTCCTCTTTGTAGGAGGGGAAAAAAAATACCTTCTTCCCTGGAACACCTCCTTACCATCCTATTTCTAAGGAAGTAAAGGAAACCAGTCTTCCCTTGGTTTCTGAATGGTTGTCCCCACTACCAGAGATCATGAAAGAGGGTGCGTGTGAAGACAAGAAAAGGGTTTATAATCAATATGCACTTCTAGATCTCAAAGAGAGTGAGGTATGGCTAATCTGGATCAGTCTGAGGGTAAAAANAAAAAAAAAAAAAAACCAAAAAAAAAAAACCCAAAAAAAACCCCCAAAAAAACAACCCCACAAACTATCCAAAAGAGGAAAAAAACAGTAGTCCAAATCTTAGATAAAGTCACAAAAATTCTTCTTTGGAGGCTTTTCTAGAAAAGAAGCTGACAACTTCTATGGGAATCCCTTCAAGTTACTCTTGAAAAATAACTATGTTCTGATAAAGAAATTACAGGTGTTCATACTGGGCCCATAATTGAGTATTCCTCCATGTCCACCTGCACTGTCAGTATCTTATATGAATGGACAGTCACTATCAGTGATCAAATTACTCCATAATATTGAATTTAACAATCTAGTATATTTCATCCTTATAAAACGTGCCAGGTAAGCCAGGGACCTGTCTGGGCTGTTAGGCTAGATGTGTTTCTACATGTAAGAATGAAAGAATTGACCAGATATGGAAGGTAGAAGAGGGTATATTTGTGGGTTTAGTGATCACTCCTGACCTATAAATTGGCTATGAAAAAAAAAAAAAAAGTTGGGATTTAAGAAAATTCCTCTTTAGAAGGGTATACAAGAAGATGACAGAAAATAGCAGTACAATTGTACTTGGATAACAGTTCTGATTTTGGATCTGATTATGAAGTCAAATAGGAAAGCTAAGGGAAAGGAAAAATGTTAGCAAGAATAACTTGGTTAGGAAGCCCCAAGAAAACTTAGGGAGGAGAGATATAAATTCTTTGTTTAAAAATCTGGATTTCTGCAATAAGGAGATGGAGCTCTTCTAGGCCTCATGTCTTTCCCTTCTGCCCAGCCCAGTGAAGGCAGACGTACTGCTGTGACCCTGGCAGTCCTCAGCAGAGCCAGTTGACCTGAGGTCACATTGACTTGGTGGAATTTCCTTTCTGCCTCTTTGTTCTGCCTGTAAAAGCCCATATGTCCTGCACCTTTGCCTGGACCAAGCACGTGAGACAGACACATGAAAACTGATCTGCCAAGTGGCTGTGTTGTCAGAAGCTGGTTTCTCTGATGTGATCTCCAAAGCACCCAGCAAGCCTGTAAACTTCATAACTCTATAGGGAGTAAATTCTTCTCACAGTTACATTGTTGTTGCTAATCAAAGCACTAATTTCAAATGACAGCACTATGAGGTTTTACTGTTGACCTCTCATTCTGATGAAAGGAAGGAGTGTTGGTTTAGGCCATCAGCAGGCACAGGGCTGCCCATTTGGAGAGTATGTAGGCATAGTAAGGTTATTTCTTTAGGCTTGTCAGTTGATTATTTTTTGTTTGTTTCAAGTAAAGCCTATAGCAGTCCAACAAAGGTGGCAACAACAAAGCAAAGAATATCTTCATAGTTAAATTTTATTCCTGTTCCCTTACAAAAACGGCTGTGCTAATATGCACACGGGTGCATGCTAAGTGTGATGCCTTCATGGAGATGAGCTGTGATGAGGGTAGGACAGGAGGAGGTTCCACACAAACTATATGAATACATCGTTGAAGTAGTATTACTCTAAGCACAGAAGAGTCTTACAGAAGTCACTCTCGTGTCACTGTCACATTTAGAAAGTCAAAAGGCCAAAGCTTTTTTATTATTTGGGGAAAAGAAGAAAGCTGTACGTTCTAGAGAAGCAGGCACAGCTACCAAAGATGGGTCCCAGTTCACCAACCTGCCTCAGCTGGGCTGTGGACAGTTTTGATGAATGATGGCTGCAGAGTCAAGCTTTCAGCACAGCTGCTGAGCAAATGAATGATTTAATTAGAAAATGTGCCCAGAAAGGGATTATTCAATGTTTGATGAAGGAGAATGCAACTCAGAGTGAGTACTGTGATCTTAAAGATAACACAGAAGCCTGCCCAAGGGAAATATGACGGTGTTGAATAAGACATCAAGAAAACTATTGAAACTAAAACCAGCTATGAACTTAACTTCTAGAGGACACCAAGAGGCTTATTTCTGGAAGTTATGTAAGAAAACAAAACTGGTAAAGTTTGATTTTAAGTAAGTCTGAACAGGGAAAGCATTTGAAGTTAGGTCCTCAACTGGAAGCTACCTTCATTGGTGACTTAAACCAATTCACTTTGTATTCTAATTATGGGGTAAAAATGTTAATGCAGTACATTGCCATTTCTTAGATAGTAATTTCTTTAACCAGTCTAATGCATTTGTTTTGAGACTGTCTGGTCATGCTTCTGCTCTGACATAGCCTGGAACATGAGGGCTATTTCAGAATAGCTGCAGTGGGGAGTAGTTTATTCTTGCAACTGGCTTCACCTTAAATTTGCAATTAACGGAACTATCTGTGCAAGTAACATCTCTACAATGGGATTAAGAGTTGGCTTTTAGAGATCACTGCAACTTATGCTGTATAACAACAGCTTTTTCTTTTCCAGGATTTTTTTTTTTGTACAACAGAACAGTTTTGATGTTGCTCTAAGGAGAATATGACCACAAATACACATTGTTCTTCCACCCTCAGTTTCAGGTGGTCCCGCTCCTTTTTCCCTGTTTCCTTTCATCTTCCCACTCCAGAGATTACTACCCCCCCAGCTGCACCAGTTCAAGTGTAGCATGACTATCCCACAGAATGGCTCTCTGAAATACAACATTTTAATCTTCACAGTGTCACCCCAGTAAGCTCAGGGCTCAGATCTAGGGCACAACCCACTGAATGGGTGCAACTGGTAGGACAATAACTTTCTGAAGGGAGGAGGTGTGAACCTCCTAAATCAAATGTGCTGATAGTGGTGTAGGAATGTGAAACCACAACCTAATGAATAACAGATAGCAGCCTTCAGGCAGTAACACCAATGGGTTGATGGATGAGGTCAACGGCATTAATGAATGTACGTATTTTAAATATTCTCACAAGTAAATCACGTTACTACTTACTGTAGTAGGAATTTTCCCATCTTCAGGTAAAATAATGTAAGTCTTTGGTTTTCTATTGATTTTAAGCAGAGTTATTACAAGTGCAATTCTCTAAAGGGATTTGGTACCTGGGTGCAGAATCTGCATAGAGTGTCATGCTTGTCTCCACCTACAGAGCAGTTGCAGGTGTCAAAGTTGCTGTAAATAGTCCTGGGACCAGTATTATGCATCTGTAGGAGGGCTTGGTCGCAATGTGAGAAATCATTAGCCTTTCTTGTCAGTTGTTAAGGAGCTGGAGCTGTCCCAACCTCTGCACCTACTCTGTATCACATGCTTAACTGCTGAAAGCCATACAAATACTAAGGGTGTCTGCAGAGTCCCCATGCCAGCAACTGCTCCAGTAAACAAGAACTGCAGCTCGCTAGTCCTGCAAGGAGCACTGTATAATCTAGTGGTAAGGGCAGAAGAATAAATGTCACCTAGTCAGTCTATGATTTGTAACTTTATTTACCATATCTCATGCTGTTTCATGACAACAGCCTCCATAAAGGTTTCAGGAAGAGTTTCAAGGCAGGCTATCTGCAGTTTTTCTGGAAGGGCAGCTAGGCTGCAGTTGGAATGCAAAATGCCAAACTAGTTAAGTCTGGTTAACTGTAATAGGTTAACTCCCTGTTAAAATAAAAGCTTTAACAGCAAGTCTTTCTTGCCTACAGTGAGTCCTTCCCTCTGCACTTTTTTTTTTCAGCTGAGCGCCTCTGAGTCGCCTGCTGCACTGCAATAAATTCCCCCTGGACTGCTCTGGCTCTGGGAAGAGCTCTCCCTCCCGCAGTCTGGCAGTACAGGCACCTCGTGCTCCTCTTGGGCACCTCCCAGGTTGCATCCCCCTTGTCTTTCCCTCTCGCTTGCCTCACCCTGTCACCACAAGCTGCTGGCAGTTTGATGTGCTTTCAGGGCAGCAGCAGCAGTCCCTCCTCCTGAAAGGTTTTGTCTGGCAAGAGCACCCAAGACAAAGCAAGAAACCCACCTTTCTCCCTGCTGCCCAGTCACAGCCCTTTAACAAAATGTTTTGCTATACAACATACCTTAATATCAGTCCAATAAACTATGAACAAACAGATGAGATCACTCTGCTGTCCATTCCAGAAATTTACAGAGGTCTGAGCTGCACTGAGCATCATCTGCTCCACTCAGAAAGTTTAGTGGCAGGATGTAGAGCTTACAGTGCTGCAGCGAACGCCAGGGTGCAGCTGAGCAATAAGGGGCAGGAGGCTGCAGGCCGACAGGCAACGTGCAAACGGAGGAGCCGAGCGGAGTGGAAAGAGGTGATGCTGAGAGCAGAAGAGTTCACAAGGGGAGTTAATAACTCTACATAACCTTTTCTTAATATAGCAGCAGTGCTCCAGATGTAGACTAGTCGGTGCAGGATAGCAGAGACCTCTCATTAGAAAGGGCAACGCTTCAGGTCTGAGCCAGGCTTTAACAAGTGATTCTTGTTTCAGGTGAGTGCTGCTGACAAGGCTGTTCTGTCAAAACACAGAGCCCAGTGGGTCTGTGCCGCTGTGCTCTGGTTTGTGCCTCTACCAACTGGGCCCCACAATATTCACAGGCTCAGCTTCCCCTGACTTCATGAGGAGCAGCATCTGACCTCTGTGAGCATCCATCTTGCCACAAGCATAAGAGCAGAGAGTAAAAGATAGAAATCATATCACATAATCTCCAAAATACTGGCAGAGGCCTGGAGAAATAAATTCAAAGTAAAATAAAGAACATAAGCAAAAAATCATCACAGCTATCTAGAAATAGAATTGAAGGGAGAGGGACATCAGTATGGCTAAGAAAAAGTCTGGGCAAACTACAAGAGAGAAGAAAGGCAATTAAAGAGATAAACAGCAGCTGTGGGAAGCTACATGAGTTCTTTGAACCATTTCCCTATTGTTCATTGTGGGAGGAGGGTAAAAATTCTT
The DNA here is from genome assembly GCA_003993805.1 of Himantopus leucocephalus. Classification (NCBI taxonomy): domain Eukaryota; kingdom Metazoa; phylum Chordata; class Aves; order Charadriiformes; family Recurvirostridae; genus Himantopus; species Himantopus leucocephalus. The sequence continues at coordinate 8,829,497 of RSEF01000006.1, forward strand.
CTGGGAACTCCCTTCAGGTAACCAAGGCATAGCTGTGGCATGGAGTGAGCTCTCTGAAGAAGAAGTGTTGGAGAAAGTAGAGACATTTATTAGCAGTCACTGCGCAGGGCTTGATGTTGTTCTTCTGACAGGTGAGAATGAAGTGGAAACAAAGAAAGCAGCTGAACTGACAGAAGTGCTGCTTATCAGGACAAGGCCTGTGACCGAGACCTAGTGGGTGGGTATATTCTGGCTCCCGTCTTTATAAAGGGAATTTACAGAGTGTTTGTATCATTTCAGCTCAAAGGAAATTTTTTAGATGAAAGTTATTAAGGGCAGGTCCGTAGGCTCTATAGAGGCAGCTAAACAAACAGAAAAAATATGGAAATGCTGCTAATAACAGTTCCTACAAATAATGGCATGTAGGATGCCAAGTTATGTTGACTAGTCCAGAAAGCAAGGAAAATAGTAGGGAATTTATTGACACTATGTGCCTGTTCTCCTTCTGATAGTCACCTAAGTCTTCCAGAAAAAACACTGCTTCCCCCTGTACCCCTTATGGCACACCTCACTAACAAGATATTTGTAGGAAAGGAAAATTTATGAGTGATCTGTTCATGCCATGGAGCAGGCGATTAATGAATGCTTTTTAATTACCTTTCCTGACACAATTACAAATATTAGCATTCTTGGAACTATCACCCTTTTAAAAACAAATGCCAGGTACTCAATGCTTGTGGCCTCCTGCTGCAGCAAAACACAGAGGCTGACTGTGGCCCCAGGAGGGACGTCCTCGTGGTGTCCCAGGCTGGCGGCTCCCCGCTCTGCTCAGCCTTCCTGCTGGAGGGCCACGTGCAGTTCTCCTTCCTTCCCTAGAGGAGAGATTTGGAGCTGACCTGCTGAGTTTCTGTCCTTTTGAGCTTCCTGTCCGCTGTAAAAGAGGAGCCCACCGGAGTGCCAAGGGCTTTGGGTTGCTCCTATGCTAACACAAATCCAGAGTGGCATCATGAAATCAAACTTACGATGCTGTAAGTGTGGTGAGAATAAAGCCCTAAAATTGTCCTTAATGAATTTAGATTGGCTTCTTCCTAAGCATTCCTCAGTGGCTTTTTATTACCAGGTTGCTCTGGGCAAGCTAATAATCACAGAAAACTGTACAGAGCCTTGAAATGGAATGGATTAGCTGAGCTTAACAAACAAGGTACCTCTCTGTTTCTTAAGCCAGATTTTGTGGGTGAGTTAATATAAACTAATATTCATCAATGTTCTCCATCCAAACAATACATGCTTGGTTTTACCTCGTTCCTACCATTAGATCAGCCATGCAAACAGCCTGTTGCTGCACTCTGCTGTGGTTTAGAGCAGGCAGACACAGCCTCAATCCTAGGTGGCGAATTTCCATAGCTGAGCACTTGTGCCTAACTCTTCTTAGCACAAAACAGCTCATTGCTTAAACAACTATACTGAGTTAAACCAATTACCTACAACTGTACTGAGTTAAAACAATGAAATGCAGGGAAACTTTGGATTTGTTATAAACCAGCTAAGCTTTGAAAGGTTATTTCTGCTGCAAACTGTTTCCTAGTTTCTGCTTAAAACACTTTTTCCTCAGGTGATGTATTTCTTCCAAGCAATCACGCCCTTTCTTGTTTGGCAAGCATTGGTTCCCCCAACTCCCACCCCCTCAGTTTTGTACAAAGCAAAATTAACATGGTTTCATTGGCAAAGCAAGAACTGTTTATCCAGGCATTTATTAACTGGAGAAGTCCTGCATGCTTAGATTTGCCATTTTTCGTAATACATGGCTCACACTGTAACCAAACTTCACCCACCCAGAAACTCCTGATATCAGAGGTCCAAACGGTGACCCGATTACAGACAGTAAACTGAGTACAGAGCTGGGACCTTTCACAGTCAGTGGTGCTATCTCTTTCTTCAGTTGTGTTAACAGACAAGTAACATTTCTAAACTCCTGACCTCAAACGTGCTCTTCCCACGCACATACTGTTTGGTCTATAATCTGTAGATTATCTCTTAATCTCCCGTGCTCCCACTAGCTCTAGATCATAACACTGCACTTTGACATACATGCAGGACTGCAGCCAAAATGAAGTTTTATGGCCACAGTAGCTCTTTCAAGTTAGAAACCACCCCAGCAGCAATGTTAAATGACCATTGTAAGATTACTACGAACAGGGAAGATGAATTTGGGGGCTTATCCTCTACTCCTCTTGTTTCTGGGCTGATATTCACATGGGTAAGTAAAAAAAAAAGATAAGGTGTTTGTAGCTGCCTCCAGATACATCAAGAGGTGATGCTTAATCATAGAATGGTTTAGGTTGGAAGGGACCCTAAAGGTCATTGAGTTCCAACCCCCCTGCCATGGGCAGGGACACCTCCCACTAGACCAGGTTTCTCAAAGCCCCATCCAGCCTGGCCTTGAACACCTCCAGGGATGGGGCATCCACAACTTCCCTGGGCAACCTGTTCCAGTGCCTCACCACCCTCAGAGCAAAGAATTTCTTCCTGATATCTAATCTAAATCTCCCCTCTTCCAGTTTGAAGCCATTGCCCCTCATCCTATCACTATGTGCCCTTGTAAAAAGTCCCTCTAAAGCTTTCTTGTAGGCCCCCTTCAGGTACTGGAAAGCTGCCATAAGGTCTCACCGGAACCTTCTCTTCTCCAGGCTGAACAACCCCAAATCTCTCAGGCTGTCCTCATAGGATAGGTTGACATAGGAGAGGGTTAATGACATTTCTGCCCTGTGGACCACTAAGGACTATTCCCAAGGGACCTAACAATGTGACAAAAAAACCCAAATCCACTGCTCATAAACTTAAATTCAGCATCCAGGGTTCCAGCTCTTCACTAAGTGTCCACAAAAAGGTTGAAATCTCTTAATAGAGGTGACAGACAGTAATTAGCCACCATGGGCTATCGCCATGAAAACCAAAGAGAAGCATCAGTAATTTTCTGACAGTGGTGAGACCAGAGCCCTTCCTGTTATTTAAATTTGGCCTCTTTGCAATGTTTCTGTTTTGCAGAGAAGTTGTTACTTTCAACCACTTCCTGGAAGAAGCAGCAGAAAAAGAAGTGCGGGGAAAAGCCAGGCTCCAGCACTTCATTGAGAACCTGTTGCAGCGCGTGGATCTGGCAGAAAGGCAGCTAGAATATTACCAAAATCAGCAGATGGTGTGCAACCACAGCGAGCACGTGGTAAGCCAGCAAAGTCCTTGCCCTTCATTGTCACCCACCACCAGTGGGAAAGTACTGGAATTTGAATATGGATGGGCTCAGTGGGACAGGCCAATTGCTACTCCAGACAGATTTGGATTTGTCAAATGTTTCCTCAGGCTTGTTTTATTTATGTTGTAAACTCCTGCTTCACATGACTGAAAGGAGCAGAGATTGTACAAGCAGCAGTAGCCAAAGATGGGAAAGGGAGAACAGAGAATAATGAACTATTTGCCAGATACTTAACTTTTTTTCCCAGCTTTGGCTATTGCTGCTGTTACCTTTGCGAGAAGCACTTTTCTTTATGTCACTTAGTGACTTGGCAGTTTTTTGGAGATCTCTAAAGATTTTCAGGAAAGATATGTATCCCTATAGAGGACATGTCAGCCTGCTGGAAAGACAGGCTGCTTTGTGTAGTTACCTATGACGGGACTCTTAGAAATGGTGAATGGATCCCCAGAGATCTGTCCCCCACAGATTAGAAACCAAAGCTGTCTGAACATGTTTTTTTAAAATACATGATTTCTTTAAAAACCCTTGTTACTAATACTTAAACTCAGTATTTTTTCTACAATGCATTACCTTTATATGGCAAGTCTTATCCACATGACTTCCAAAGAACATTTCAGTTTAAATGAATACCCCATACTGCCTTTGCTAAGTAGCTGCTCATCCTGAGAGGTGGGAGGAAAAGCACAGCACAGCACTGCACAGATCACACAGCACTGAACAGGTATGCAGTGGTGGAAAGGAAAGGTTCCCATAGCCAATTGGAAGACAAAGAACTTCAGGCAAGACCTGAATAAATGTAGATGTGCTGAAATCTAGTGCAGGACATCTCAAACAGTGTCTAAGTGCCAGTGTCTGTAAAGATGGGTCTCAGTATTAAATCATTTCCCCTGCTCTTGATGTGTTTACTGGGATCCCTGGCTCAGCAGTGTCCCTTGAGGAAGGCACTAATTTTTGAGGCAGCTGCCCTGCTTTCTGAGTGACTTCAGCATTCCTCTAAGGTCATCCATCCAAATATTGACCAGCCTGACCTTCAGGAGGTAATTACAGAAAAGCACACCATGAGATGGCTCCAGGATCCATCCAAGACAGATGACAAGCAAAGTTAGGCTGGGCAAAAGTCCATCTGCAAAGTGTGGACAATACCAGGGACAGAGGGAACATTTACAAGAACATAATCATTTTCAGATGCCAGATCTGACTTGCTTGGCTCAGTGACTTCATTAAATGATATTCAAAGGCTCAGTCTAGTAACAGTGATGGGAGATCAGTGCAAAGAACCAATTTAGTACCCAGACCGATTTAGGCTGAGCTGGCATTAAACACCTCCTTTCTTGACCCCCACTAGAAGAGGGACTAGACAAAGTGTTTCCACGCTGTGAACCAAACCGTTGTGAAAAATGAAGTCATGCAAAGTTGTGCTGGCATTGAGGCTATGCTGTCCCTAGCTGGTCTCAGGATTTGGGATGGGAAGGGAGAGAGAGAGACGCCTGAATTCTCACCCTCCACCCTTCAGTGCTGCTGTAGGCAGAGCCAAGGGCTCGTAGCTGGAGTTTCCAAGCCACTTGTGTAAACGAAATATATCACTGCAAAATTAAAGGCTCTGAGAGAAAGTTAATTTAATACAGCTTATTTAGGCACTGTCCCTTATTAATTATCTTGAACACAATAATTACTTCTCATTGTATCCATACTGTTTAATCTAATGTGACTCTGTTCAGTCCACACTTTTTAGCAATTTACTTTAATTATAGATACAATAAAAACAATGGGGAAGAATCCAGCCTCTAACAACTCACATGTTACGAATTTTAAAAACAGATGTAATAAGTTGGAGGAGTAATAATCTGTAAAAGTGGAGTTTTTTTCAGTGTCATGAATATTCTTCTGGTTTTAACAGCAGATGAGAATGGAAATGTGATTTTGAAGACTGTGCATATTTTATCCCTGTTCTTTAATTACTCGATAATGTAATAGTAATACTAATAACTTGTTTCTGTTTTCTTTGCAGTTTACAGACATTTCATTAAATAAGAAACCCAGATGCCTGTATGTATATATCTTAATTTTTCTCTTACTTAAGTATATTAACTTGACGTGCTTACATTTCTGCTCTTGCATTTCACCTTATCCAAAAGCCTGAATTGGGTTGGGTTTGGATCAGGTTCTATACCTGAGCATGATCTGTATTTATGTCAGGTAATAGAGGAAGAGAACATATTTCTGCTAAATCAAAGTTAAAATCAGATACTCTTTAAAAAAAAAAAAGAGTAATTTCTGTTAAATGAATGACTCCTTCCTGATGACTATAATAGCCTATTGCAAAGCTACAGTATTTGAATCTCTTCAGCAAACACAGGGCAAGTTCCAGCTGAAAGTATCTTTAACATTCTGTAGGTGGGAGAGAGACAGTTGTTATTTCCTAACTGACAGTAACACTGTCAACTTAAAAATCACGTGTAAGCAAACACGTGCCCCGAAAAAGCATGGGCACTAACAATATCTCGGGTTACTCAAGCAGCTGTCCTGGGAGCAGTAGAACTAATTGAGGCTCGTTTCCCATGTCTTTGCAACTTGGTCATGAGTCCCAGCAGCTGGTTTGGAGCATCACGCATGCTGCTTGGCCAAGCTATGGTCAGGCAGTACATCCTTCCTCAGGGCAACCTTTCTTAGTGGGGACACGAGTTTGGGTCTTTTTCCCATTGCCGTGAAACCTCTTTGCATCACCACAGTTCTGTGACTTCTACATCCCTACCAGATTTGTTTGTGTTTGACCAATGGGTTCAAGAATTACTGGAAGGCTGAGACACATGAACAGATGGATTGGCTGGAAAATAAACTAAAAATATAACATATGGCCTACTGGATTGGGGGGTTGCTTTTTGATCTTTGGCTTGTTTTTGTTTTTCATATATCTTAGTCCTAGCAGGCAACTGGCCAAGTACCCTTTTGCTGATAAGCAGTGTTTGCATTAATAATTAACAGCATGGGGCTTTAGCTTTGCTTTTTTCTACTTTTTATTTTCATAGCTTTTATAGCTTCTTTTTTTCCCTACTGATCTGAGATTCTGGAAAAACTTGATTGTCCAAAGTAGACTTTGAGTTGACTCTGTATACACTTTTCAGGCTTCTAGATGTCTTAATATGATTGGAATCAAGGAAAATAGTATTAAAATATAACCAGTGAATTCATTGACTCGGTGAGATGAGTCCTTCCACTGACAAGTCTTTGGTCTAAATATAACGCAGTTTGGTAAAACCCATTAATTGCTGACAAACAGTGGGAGTTCAAAGGCATATGTGAAATTGTTTAGAGGTTTCTGTTTAACTACTGATATACATCTCCTTTGAAAAGACACTATCAAAAATAGAATTTAGTAGTAGCCTTTGTTTGGAGTTACCAGATTAAAAACATCCCAACTTGTCATACAAAGCAGGGAGGAGAGAGGAGAGGATGCTCAGAGGGGTAGGAAATTTTTATTTTGCTCTGCCTGTTCCATGGATGAATCCAACATTTGCATTCACCTCACCGGCTTTTTTAAGAGCTCTAACTCAGCTGAGTACATAAAATGAGGTTTTAACGATATGTACCAGTTAAAAAAATTGGGAAATGTTACTACCCATCCAGAAAATACGGTGTAATCTCAGGGAGTTTGGGGCCACTGATGGCTTATGTTGTTTGGTATCAACAGCTGGACTTGCAATCCCTCTTGCTCCAAGGCCTCTGCCTTGCTTCCCCGTTCCTTTTCTCCAGTTTCTCCTAGCTGTTTTCAGGAAGTGCCCCACTGAAGGCATGGCAGACCTTCGCTGATGTTCACTACCTGTCTTAGATACCTTCTTCCCCTGACTGCGAGTTAGGGCCAGATATCCATCTTCTCTACCATAAACTCGTTCAATTTAAATACATTTTAGCTCTTTTAGGCAATCCCCTCTGATCATATTAACCTTGACCTTCTTCTGGTTTTAATAGCATCATTCAGTGCAGCAGAGGAGTGGCTAACATCACCTGCAATCACCTGCAATAACGCCTGCGTGTTCTTTGGGAATAAATGATGTAGCTTTTTCATCATAACAACAGCTTAGAAAAACAGCACTACATTTTTTAACAACTACTAAGTAAATGAACGGTAACAACAGTACCCAAGAAGTGATTGTAAACTAGAGTGGCCAACGCTTGTGCACTTAGATAAATAATTTCTAACCCCTAGCAAGTGGTCAGAGCCCAGGCCTGCACCAGGCCAGCATGGCACAGCACCTGCAAGCTTCAGCTTGGACCTGCATGGAGTTTTCCCCAAAAAACTTCCCCATAGTGAAGTCTGGTTGGCAAAGCTGCCAACCAGATAAAACTGTTTTGTAGGTAAGGCTTGGTTCCTGTGCTGTCGACTGGCCCTCACTGCCTCCCACCAACAAATAGAGAGGCATCTGTGATGCCCTTCTGCTCTTTTAAAAAGCAGGAGAGGGCTTGCACTGTACGCACTTGAACAACTATAGCTTTTTCCAAAACTGACTTTGTCAATTGTGCAATATTGTTTAACTCCCAGGAGAATACTACAGATACATGGTTTCCAGAAATAACGAGCTATGGAAAATAGGCTTACAGGGACCCTTAAGAGGCCAACTTGTACATCAGCACATCTGTTCTTCGCTTAAGTCACAGTAGCTGGGCAGACATGAGCTGGTGCCTTATGTTCATAGTGCTGCTGATGCTACATGTATTTGTTGTAAAACATATCAAGATTATGTTAAAAGGCACTGTAATGATCTTAATTAGCTAAACTGTGCAACTGCAGGAAAATTTCAGAGCAGAGGGCATGGTTCAGCCTTTGCAGCACCAGGCACGGTGCTGTCACTCCACCTGAGCTCACTGATTTCAGCAAATCCTGCTGGGCCTGAACCATCGCAGAGACAACAAAGAATTCAGCTTACTTTGGCCTTTAAGGTTTCTTACCCTTCTTCCCACCAATTTCTGTGTTCCCCTTTCCTCTTCTCCCGTTTCAAATCAAAGCCTAAAAGCAAAGCTAAAGTTTCCCTAGATGGGTTGCCAGCACAAAGGCAGAGCGTGGAGTTTCCTGAGCTATAGGCCTCCCAGGGCAGCGGTGAGATCCCACCAAGTAGTTCCTACAGTTCCTGCACGCACTTTCTACTGTTACTGGTGCTGTGTGGTCTTCCGAAGACCATGGGATGTTCATTCTTGGCAGAAGGTTCCCTGTAGATCACCAAGTTACGAGAATATAGACCTCAGTAAGGTCTGAGCACTCCAAAATCAGCAGAATGCCATCTGAATAAAAGTGTAGATGGACATGCATGAAGAGTCTACCAGTAACACATGTGGGGGTTCCTATAGCGAGGGATGGTTTTGAGTATTGAGAAAGGTAATTCATCTTGCAACTCTGTTTTTAACTTTCAGCCTGGTCCTGTAAACCAAGGCTATTTCTGTCTTCAGAAATGTATGGGTTTGAGACATTTTGGAGACCTTTCACTTTGCAAGATTTAGTAATAATTATCAATAATCACTATTATTAATTTCAGGAGCCGAGGAAGTCAACACGCTTCATATAACATCCATGATGGAAAGCCTCATTCCTTTCAAAAAGGAAGAATCTTGTTGAAAAAAGCAAAGGATGAAAAAACCAGCTTGCAGCCAGTGAAATGCTTCTATGAACCTGTTGATTGCTCAAGAGAAATATGGAGAGCACAAAAGAAAGGTGAACCGGTCTGCTCTGCCAGGAAAGTGAGCGCAAAATCCAAGATGGGTAAAAAGGCCAAACCGCTATAGGAATGGTTAGCAATATATAGTAATGCAGGAGCTTGGCTTCAACAGAACAAATACTGAATGAAGTTAATCATCCTACTTTTTGCTATCCATCTGGCCATGCCAAATCATATCAGATATAATATATAGAAATATATACGTTATGGAAGATTTATATTATTTAGTAATGCCATTCCCTCTTTGGGCGCTGTAAGAGAGTGACATTTTACTCAGTTTACAGGGAGGTTTTTCTATTTATTTATTTATTTATAGAGCTTATTTTAAATGACCACATTTATCTTGCTGGGCAGTACTGTGGCTGTATGTTTAATTATTTTAGTGGCAGCATGCGGCCTGGTAATTTATTTTCCATCTGTGCTGTTGCTGAAGTTCAGAAGAATCCATTTAATCGGCACCTAAATACTCAATCTTTCAGCGTAGGTAGGTATAAGACCAATGATTAACTGTTACCTGCACAGACATACTTAGATGCAAAAGGTCTACTTGAGTCGCTTGAAGGCTGTTTACAGCAGTAGATCGCTACCCTGGATTTTCTGCCATATGCCCGGTCGAGCACATTTCCACGTTTTATTACATACATTAAACTGCTCAATCCTGCCAGCAGCCACGTTGTCTGTTGGTGCAAATTTGGGCTGCTCCGGTGTCTCAAATTCCAGAGCTTTATGGTTTTGCCATACGTACCAGCCTCTGGTGTCTCTCGGCGAGGAGACCAGACGCTGGTACTGCAGCCCTGACAAGCACGGCCGCATTGAGCCAGAGGAGAGATTTCAGTACCAAGTCCCAGCTCAGGTTGTTACCAGCTGTGGCGCAGCAGCAAAAGGCTAAAGCAACGTGCTACGTTGCGTGGCACCATGTTCAATCCCTGTGCTTGGTTTTAGGCCAGAGGCCTAAAATGGCTGTGATCGTAACTGAAACCCTTCACATTTTTATCTCTGAAAAATCTTTACAGGGCTGAGAGATCCCTGAATTTCAACTAAAAACCCAAGAGCAAGGTAGTTGGAGATGATTGCAGGATGGGAGTGCACGTGTTTACATTGGTTTGTGCCAATTAAAAGGATCCTTATTTATCAGGGTATTTATCAAGATGATTTTTTGTGTGTACAGTTTTTTGGCAACATGAATCTTCATGCCATGTTTACAGATATGAACATCCTGTCGATGTTACTGGTGAGATTTGTTTTCTCAAGAAAAAGAAAGGATAGGTGAGACAAGTCTGTGTAATTTATTTTTTAAATGCTCATAACAGATGTAAATTGTTTTTGTGGAAGGTGATTTTTACAGTATGTGTACAAAGATTTGTGAAAAATGTTTTTCATTTTTTATAACTATGACTGTAAGCAGAACTGAGTATTAAAAGACAGTGTATCACTATGATTACTGCTGCAATAAGCACCCGAGTTGCAATATTTTTAAAGCAGAAGATGACCGATCAGTCAGCTAGGGTCAGGTAACTACAGATGTCATACATTTGTCAGTGTACAGAGTTCCCAGAAAGTAGCAGAGTGAAGAGAGAGAGTATTATTCCTCACTTTTATTTTAAATAGTATATATGGAATGATCAGATATATGTTTAAAGTTTCTCAACACTGTTTCAGTAGAAAGTCACAGTGTAAAACCAATTCAGGTATTTAGGTTGTAAAGACATTTTAATATTTATTTAACCACATCACAAGGCTGCATTTGGACTTATGCTAGGCATTGTGTGTGGTGAAAAGGAGTTGTTAATTGTGTTGCATGGGTTTGGGTCAGATCATACATTATGACAACTTTCTTAGGCAAGTCACAAAATAGAAACACCCTTTAGTTTTTTCTGTTGCTTCCCACATCCTTTTACAAACCTGAAAAAATGACCCTTTTTGAAGATAATAAAGGTGAACTTTAGAAAGATAATAAAGTAAAATAATTCATCTGTCCCTTTATCCACTTGACACTGAAAGAATATTTTTATTTTTAAATGTCTATCTACTCTGTTAGTCACCAAAGTTAAGTGCAACTACTAGTTCACAAATGAGATGTTTATTTTATTATTTATCATGCCAAAATCTTGACTGTAAGTTGTCCTTTTTGGGGAGGAAAATAAAAAGAGAGTAAAAGAAGTTGCATGTTCTTAAACTTTTCAAATCCTAAGTTACACTTGCTGAACAAACGCCAGGTTAGTTAATTAGAAAGAAATTGGATTGTACTGTAACCCCAGGTAAAAGTTTTTAAAATATAAACATTCTAATAATAAAGATATATTTCTCAGTTACTGTGTCATTTAACTGTGTGAAAATACAGTGTTCCTTACAAAAGCCTATCCAACAATAGAGAAAAAGACAAGAAACAGCAGCCCCACTTGGAGTTCTTCAGATTCCTCAGGTGAAACAGCATGTCAATGAAGCTGGACTGTGGTCTTTGAAACCATTACGAATTAACTTGAAAGACAGCTACAGCATCTCACCCACATAGCTTGCACATGTCACCTGCCCCTCTCCTACTGTAATGATGCTTGAAAATTATTCCTGAGATAACCCACGTGGTCAGGTAACCTGCCCAAAGCAGAGGCGGGAGGAGTGCAGGGAAGGGTCAGGCAGAGGAAATTAAGGGCACAGGGGCTCCTGGGGAATGTAGGTGATAAAGTCTCCCTCACATCACCAATTGCTAAATCATCATTTCATCAGGTGTCTCCCTGGTTATACTTGGAAAGAGAGGTTTTCCCATGGGGTAACCAGGTTCCTGTCGACGTGATAACCCACGGGAGAGGTGCTGTAGAAGACTGAACAAGGAGACGAGGTCCCTGTGACACCTGAGAGCCTGAATAAAGTTCATCAGGAAAAAAGGCTCCTTTGCAGTCATTTTTACGCAATTTACTAGCTCATTTTGAAAATTAATGTCTGGTCATCGGCAGAACTTGACTGCTGGATGTGCGTATCACATCTACACTTCATGGCCCGTTAACAGAGGTAGAATGCTTGAGAAGGATCAGTACACGCACTAGGCTGAATGTAACTGGTGTTAGCTTGGGGGGGCTTTGGGGGAGATAACACTGGAATTGGAAAAACGTCAATTTTTAAATATTTGTTAAATCTGAAAGTGTTCTGACAAAGATGACCACTCATCTTTGAAAATGAATTTGAAGCACAGTTACCACATTTTGCCCCTTGAGACACTTTGAAGACAGGTGAATTGTATGCTCACATCAAAGTGAAATTCAGTAGGACCTGGATGCCTCATTCCCATGTACGTTTTCAAAATCACACCTTGAGTATAACTAAAAGCCCTTACAGGTGAGCTTTCTGCTTAAAACAAAATGTTCTTATCAACACATAATGCTATAGGCCAAGGAAAACAAGACTAATTGAAACTGAGACCTTTAATTAGAGCTGTACATAGAAAAAACACAATCATTTTGAGATGCTCCTGCCAGTTGAAGAGAGAGCACTTGATGGCATCTGACCCGCCCCCCTCTGCCTCAGCAGTAAAAACAGTCTCCTCCCACCCAGAGGAGATCTGAACACATTTGTTTTGTTTCCAAGAGAGTTACTGGAAATATTCAACAGGATATTTGTATTCAAAGGTATGGCCACCAATTACAGCAGTTACTAGGTCAAACAAATTACCACTTCTATCATCCCTAGTAATCCTTCCAATGCCACCGGCTCTTTCAATCTACTTGAGCAAAATCGTGCTCTTCTCTCTCTTTATTCTGCGTCACCAGATAGTTGCTTCCATGTGTTCTTACCTCAAACTAATGCTGATTATTTCCATGCATCCTGTCTGAAGTGGCTGGAGTGGACTATTTTAGTGCTCTCTGCAATGGGCATGGGCATTATTTTTTATTTTTTTTAGAAAAAATAATCCCAGAAGTGATTTTATGACATGAAACATACAACAAGCTCTTAAAAATAGATCCTGTTGTGACACGAACAAAATGTCCTTTCCCATTTTGTTGCTAATGCCACCCTCTCTCTAGCCCCGCTTTTTTCATTCTGGTCTCTTGAATTTTCATTTGTACGTCTCTCCAAGGAGAGGGAGAAACAAGCAACATAGGTTAAGTGCTGTCATTGGCTTGACAAGCCTTTTCCTCCTCACTGTCTGTCCTAGCACCACACACTGCTGGCAGGTAAAAGTTGTCTTGAATTTTTCATAAAATCGCAAAAAAAAAATACATACAACAGATTTCTGGTTCATTATAATGTTATGAAAGGAAGAGGCTCTTCTGAGCTGAGAGGGAGAGAGAAAGAGGAGGATAGATCCTCCGCTTGCTTGAGAAGTCACTTTCAAAGATAAATGTGACGGGTCGGAGGAATTTACCCTGTGCTGGTGTGAGATGAGGGAAAACCAGAGTTACATATAAGGCAGCAGCAAAAGGATGGGGGACTCATTACTGCCTGCTGTTTCTTGGAGGCTTTGACCTACAAAACATCAGAATATATATGGCCTGACACATTCAGTCCTTGAATGATGCTTTAAACACGTGTTTTGAAGCCTGATTACTAGTTTGAAAGTAACAAACTTTAGGACCGGGGCTTCCAAGAAATTCCCCATACTCTGTCCATGGTATTTGTTCAAAATATAGTTTATTAGCTTACAGTGGGTAACTGTGCTAAGGGGATGTTGTCAGCAGGGGGAATTTCTGTGTGCTTTTGGTACCTGCCTTCTCCCATCTCTGCTCTGTGACTGGCAGCAGCTGGCCAGGTGCCAGCAGTTCTGCCTGCACTCCACCACAGCTGACCGTCAGTCGGTTCCCACAGCAATGCTTTCCTTTACATTACTTTCCTGATTTTTTTTTTCTGTCTGCTTCCTGAGCTCTCTCCCTCTTCTTTCTGCCAGCTCAGTACCTTCAACAGCTTCTCTCATGTAGCAAGCACCTTTCCTGGGCCTCAGCCTGCTAGTAAGTCATTGCATCGCACCAGAGACACTTGCAAAACCCTTTCTTTGGTGGGCCAGGGGCAGCTGCTGCACTAAGATGGCATATTATCCAGCTGTGCACAGCACGGCTGCTTCATTTGTCCCTCACCAGGTGGACAGAGGAGACGGTGCACTACACAGTACACTGCACATGCAAAATACTGGCATTTACCCACACTCTGGCAAAGCTCAACCTGTCTACTCCAGCCATGACTACACCTACACGTACTTTTAAGACAGTCCAGGGAGCAGAAGCCAGGCAATAGTCTTGTGTTTAGATGAAATGCACATTTGGGCTACACAGACAAAAGACATTGTGTGAATACACATCTGTGTGCAGTGCAAGAGATCCTGACCTTACAGCATGCAGGTATGTGGTCAGCCTCAACTACCTGAATGATAACTCGAAGCTTTGCACGTGGGCTGGATGCGCTGGGATAAAAAAGGCCCTGTCTTCTACAAGTGCGCTGGCTTGGTGCTCTGGTGCTCTCCGCTGCAGCTGCCTCTTTGGACCAGATGGCTGCTCAGGCTTTTGCTCCTGCATCCCACTTGTTCTGCCAGCTTTACACTGCCCGGGGCGGCAAGCCTGCCTATTGCCATTCATGCTTCTCATGCCTGTTTGCAAACGGACGGTGGACCAACAAGGAAAGGTCAAAGGTGTGTGTTTCTGAGAAGACATTTGAAGCCCATCGCCCCTCAGCTGGAGAATGAGGGCAGCCTTGTCCGAGCGACCTACGCTTTGGATGTATTTTCACAAGAATATTACACATACAGTAATCTCCCTTCGCTGAAGCACAGTTCGGGCAGGCATTGCAGGCCTCTGCTCCCAAAGGGATTTCTGATCTCCTACCAGCCAGCACTGTTCGGGGTAATTTTGTAAGATAGGGGAGGCTGAACATTGCTTATTTGAACAACAGGCATACACGCAAGCTACAGCTCAGGTGTGCGCGCTAGGAGAAGGTCAAGAAAACAACTGAAAGAAGGTTGGTTGTGTTCTGATTTTACTCTTCATTAAGATTATATCACTATTAGATAGAAACCCCAAAAGAAACTTTTCAAAACAAAACTACCAATGAGCTAGTCCATGAATTGTATATACACCCGTCACTGAAAATCATAGTATCGTAGAATGCTTTAGGTGGGAAGGGACCTTAAAGATCATCGAGTGCCAACCCCCCTGCCATGGGCAAGGACACCTCCCACTAGACCAGGTTGCTCAAAGCCCCATCCAACCTGGCCTTGAACACTTCCAGGGATGGGGCAGCCACAGCTTCCCTGGGCAACCTGTTCCAGTGCCTCACCACCCTCAGAGCAAAGAATTTCTTCCTGATATCTAATCTAAATCTCCCCTCTTCCAGTTTGAAGCCATTACCCATCATCCTTTTGCTCCACTCACTGATAAAAAGCCCCTCCCCAGCTTTCCTGTAAACCCCCTTTAAGGACTGGAAGGCCACTATAAGGTCTCCCCAGAGCCCTCTCTTGTCCAGGCTGACCAACCTTGTCTTCATAGGAGAGGTGCTCCAGCCCTCTGATCACTTCTGGCATCACAGAACATATTCATGTGGAGCAAATATTCAGACGTTTTCCCCTCCCTCCTTGCAGAAAAATAGTAGGCTCAGAAGATATTTTTAAAATTTTTTCTCATGGGGAAGAAAAAACAGCTAAAAAACCTGAAATATTTCATCATGGACTAGCATCGCCCCAAATCTATGAGGCTTACGCTAAGAAACTCACCCATCAGAGCGCCTTTAATTGTTTCTGTGTCAGCCTGCTTGGCCTACCAACTGTCCTGAGGTCCAGAGTATAGAGGTGACCTCCTAAAAATGACATGGTTTAATTATCCCACCCTCTGAAGCTTTGTGCAGGCACCTGTTTAAGAGGAGCACGTGAAAGTCACCGGTTTTGCATACCGTCAGGGTATGCCATGGCATTCGTGCCAAGCTACTCCAGGGCCACCCCCGGGCAGAGGCCCTTCGCGGGGGATTAGCCTGAGGAACCACGGGATGGAGCAGACATCACCCAAAGCCTGGTGATGGCAGCCGAAGCAATTCGGATTGATAGGAACTGAACCCATTGCTGCACCAAGAGCCATGACTCTCCAGCTCCGCAGCGTGCCTGTGACTGCCAGCATGGCTGCGCACTTCCCGAGCCTGCCTAGGCTCCTCACCAACCCTACAAAAGATTTGGGGTAATGGGAGGCATGGGGATATGTTGAAAAACTCTATTGCATATAGCAACGTTGACAACAGGGTTTAAAGGCACATAGGGACCATCTCAAAAGGCAGTTTGTGGGCACGCACAAGCTTATCCTGCCCTTCTCCGGTCCCCCCGAGGCAGAGGAGTATTTCAGCCATGCTGGGAGCTGACTAGTTCTGAGAAAGGGCAGGGGGAGCCCACTCTGCCAGCAAACACCCTGCTGATGTACCGTTAAGGGCGTCAAACATTTTATCCATTAGCAAATCGTGAAATTAAAAGGATAATCACAACTATAATGAAGAAGCTGTAACTCTTTTGTCAGTTAATTTAATTGCCACTGTGAGCACACTGAACTGTCGTGAAAAAGTTTTATTGTAGTCTTTATCTGGAGAAAATGTTGTTACCAGAGGTTACTCAGATTTCACCTGCAGACTCCCCTCTGAGGGGGGCAGCTGAGGGCAACAGGCAGAAGGCAAAAACCTGTGTCCAAGTGACCCAGGAGGAACATTTGCCAGGGAACTGGCAGAAGTTTAAGTTTCCAGGAGCGTGGGTGGGGAGAATGAAAAGGAAGGGGCAACTGATGCAGTTGAAACAGATTAACATGGCACGTGCTAAAGAAGAGACCAGGACAGCGATACAGTTTCTATTCCCATCTATTCTTTTAGTGGGCTTCAGTAACTTCTTAGTTTTGTTAACCATTGGTTAACAAAGAAATGGAGGTGCCCATCCCAGCTCAATACTGTACTGTATTCCCACCTCTGGTTTTTAGGGTACACCATTAAAGGACTTATAAGAACCAGATTATTATTTTATTTTGGGGACAGGGTTTTCTCTTCTTTTTGTTGCAAGTAGATGAAAACCTGCATCACAGATCCCTATCTCCTTGGATTTCAGGATTTGGGCTATATTATGTGCGAATCTGGGTAGTATAAAAGGTCTGTTCACCTCCTGGGCAAAAGCTAAAACACTTCCATTTTATTTGCGTACACAGTTGAAGTGTCTAGGAGGTAACGTGTATGAGTCAGTTCACATGTCAGTTTGCATGAAGCAGGAGAGGTTCCCTGCACGGAAGGAAATCTCACGTTGTCGTAAAACCGGTGTGAGTCCAGAATCAGCCCAGCAAGCGTGTACCCTACCTGAAAATTCGTTTTTTAGGGAAAAAAACCTTGAAAGAGACACAGAAGTTGGCAGCTGAATCCAGACGGAGCCTTTTTGCCACTAGGTGGTGATGGCTGATAATGAATTGGTCCTGCATGTTCTCCGTCCCTGTCCTGCCGCAGCTGAGCGGCTCACACTCTCCTCACCATTCACGTTCCCCCCGGGGGTCCTGTGTGTTCCATTTAAACACGCTCTGCTGTTACCAGAGACAGCCCACTCCGTCTGACACCTCAGCTTGAGTTACACATTAATTGGAGGACTTTACCAAATACATGAAAGTGTCATTTAATTAACTAGAGATGGTGAACGAAGAGGAGACCAACAAGTGACATGCTGCTGGTCATCACTTGCAACAAGATGCTCGCAATAAAGGTAGTATCAGTAGCTGAGCCAATCCCAAGTTCGCACAAACTGAACATAAATGATCAAAATTTCTTTTTCTGACAGAGCCAAATCTGCACAATATCCACCACAGTCCACTGGCAAAAAGCAGAGTTTTCTGGAAGAGCGGCGGAAGGCTGAGGCGCAAGGCAGGCTGGTGAGGTGCAGGGATTTCAGCACACGAAGATGAAAGTGTTGCTGCCAGAAGAGACCGAGCACTCCTCACCCTGCTCATGCCTTCTCAGCAGCACCCGGCAGCAACTGTCTGGCCACAAACCCCTTGAGCTGCAGGGCACCCATGCAGCCACCCTGGTGCAGGGCCATACTCTGCACTATGCCACAGCCGGCCCCGGTGCCCCTTCCCCGTCCCGTCCCCTTCTGTGAGCTTAGTGGCTACTACCCTTCCTATTAAGCACATGATATTCTGTTTCTTCCTAACCTCAATTAAGGGGTTTTATTCTTATCACAGAAATTAAGTCTACTTGGAACAAAATAGCAATTTTCTGTTATAAAATGATGACTTTCTGAAAGATGTAAGAGGACTAATGCACTCGGCAACGGCTAATGACTATATGCCAAATGGCCCTTTGCTTTTAGTGTGCACCCATCTGTTTCTTGATGCTCTGCCACAGCCCACATATCGGAGCCTACTGAAGACCATCCCAGGCAGTAAGGGTACCTCTACGACAGGGGCTGCAGGGGACCCGTCCCCTCCGCAGGGAAACACCTTCACCCCACAGCCTGCCCCGGAGCAACGGGCTTTGCTGCCAGGGCAAAAAGGCATGGGCAAAGGAAGGGAGAGGGAGAGAGGACGGACCACACATGGGTGGGAACCATGGCAGGTGGAACGTTCTCCACAGTCCCACACCTAGTGGGCTGCTGCTCAGGTCCCAGGCAATGCCAGGGGCGTTCAAGATGACCAAAGCTATAGTGACTCTCACCTAGGTGAGGTATAAACAATGAATTCGAGGTACCCATTACCCCCACCATTATTACACTGTTCAACATGCGTACAAGCCGGATGATCAGCTGCCTCCTGTCCCGAGAAAGTTTCAGGGCACTTTATGGTTGCAAATATATATTAAATAGGTTAGAAGTTTTTTCCAAACAACATTAGATGCCCTAAAAATGTTTTAATCCAGCTGGCATAGCTCCTCCTTCACTCCAGAAATGATTCCCACTCTTTCCTGGAGTGTTTCAGGGGCCACTCTGCCCTTCTGCGCCTCAACCACCAGTGTCCAAGCAGGGAGACAGGCCTGCCTGGCTGAAGTGACCAGTCACCCATGAGCAGCGCTGGAGAGTGACAAACGCAGTATTTACCACTCTCAGAGCAATCCACAAGCAGAAATTTGTTTTTATGAAACATTAGTCATTTTAGATAACAACAAATCAGTACAAATCCTGTATTCACATAAATTACCAGCTCTGAATAGCTGACCCACTTTATATATAATCTTGGCACAAAATCTTGACTATGAAATTTGAGGCAGATTGGTTTCACTTTGGTCAACTTGGAAAGAGAGAAATGAAAAACACGTTAATACGGGACTCAGAATGAGGGCTTCTCTTTAACTCAGGCTGTCTTGTTCTTGCAGCGGTACAGGGACTAAAATCTTCTGAAAGTGTCCTGTTTAGATTATATGCAGTTCAGTTTCCTATGGAAGTAAATTCTGGTGACAGACACAGCTTGAACCTGTCCTTTGAGCACTGTACTGTGAGTGTGGCAAGTGCCCCTCTCCTTGCTACCATGCTCCACAACCAGTACTACAGGGCTCTGCCAAGAGACCGTTCTACCCATCACACTGTGCAGGTACGTGTGGGGCAGTGCACAAATTTCTGAAGACTGCATTACAGAGAAAGGTAACCACTCCATGCTAGGATATACACATATTACAGCTAAAACCCCAAAGTGTTTCTAATCTGAATTAACCTACCAAATCTCTGGGACCAGAAGTCCTTGCTGTTTAACAAGCCTTTGCAGCTGTTGCGTGGTTGTATGGGCTGTCCTACATTTTCAAGGAGACACAGCAAACCTGACTATTGACAGCTTCTCCTTGTAAAATTTGAAACCGGATCCATAAGCTTTAGCTGTACTCCCCGTTTAAATATATGAGGTTTTTAAATGAAAGTACAGGCTAATGGGAAAATTAAGTTATATTCTAAGGATGTTACAAATGCATCAGAACAGTAGATCTACATCACAAGCTGGCCAACAATTCAACTGAGCACCCAAACATGGTCTAAGCCAACACCAGCTTGCACTAGCAAATAAAACGCAGTCTTCTAGAGACCAAATGCTAGTCCATCACCCAATCCTTTTCTAGATGGATACCAAGACCCGTCACTGTGTCCTCCTCTCTCACCTCCACCTTCAAAGAAACATACCGTGGAGCCACAAGCTGTCAGCAAACTTAACCTTCACCCTTTTAATCAGCAGTAGCACTCATGCTGTATGTAGAAAAACTTCTAATAACACACAAAGAGGACTGAGAGCAAACCCATTGATTCACTGTAACAGAACAGCACGCCTGTTTTACAAGTGTATAATTTCTGGTTGGTAAAGATTTGAGGTCAGGGAATACAAGCAGACAACTCCCAGGTAACTAGAAGGGAGAACTACACACAAGAGACAGGTCTAATATTCAGAATACCTGTGGACATTAACAATGTAATCCTGTCACTAATCGTAGCTCGTAATGAACAGTGACAATGGGGTTCTTGGGAATTGGACGGACTCACATAGCTTGTTATTTTAAATAAATACCATAATCGTATGAAATCCCAGCAACTAAAATATGAAAAACAGTATGAACTACCAGTCTTTTATGGGATGGAAAGAATTATCCATAGCTATCCAAAGGCTAGTTTGGCTTTCATATACTTGTATATAAACCATGAGTCACTTTACATCATCTTGCCTCCAACTCTTTGCAAAACATAAAGGTTTTGTTAGTGGTGTTTAAGCTAACTGCAGGTATTCCAGGTTTAGTTTGTGTGGGATGGAAAGAAATACTAGCCTTTTGCTTAAAAGGAGAGAAAATGTAGATTTATATCGATACAAGGAGAACAAGGTGAGGAAGAGTACATAACCAACTGCATTATGAAATTCCTAGTATCAAATACTAGAGGGGAAAACTATGGATATTTCTCTTCTTACAACAACAGAGAGAACCAGCCCCAATCCTGCAAGGAGAATACAGTTGATCTCACCTGCAGTCCCCCCGATAAGGCTCTGCAGGAGCTATCCCTGCACACAGGCAAGTTGATATCCTAAAGCTGTATGTGGTGTACAGACCCATAGGATTTCAAGATGTACCTGAAGTCTCCTGTCTTAACAGCAGCGTCCTTGCTGTTTGCCCTGACTTCGTACCTGATGCCCCACAGGAAGAGGCAGGGAGCATTGGGAAGCCCGGCTTCTGCCACTTGCCCTCTCTGACAGGTGATCGCAGTTCTCTGTTCCAATTTCCCCACTTACAAAATTAGAATAACGATTACTCCTTTGAATACTTTCAGTCCTTTTGACTGCGGTTGCTACAATTACAACTTTACTAATGCAGGATATTAGATAAGCCTCGCTGCTCTGTGGTGGAGTGTCCAGGTGAGTAATTTGTCCATTTTACAGACAAACTGAGATATTGAGATGCTAATACAGTAAAGTGGCATAAGAATGGAAAAAAATAGATGATTCATTTTCGGTTTCCCCCTTAGCAACTACCAAATGCTCATGGGACTACAGAGGGCCCATCCTAACAGCTGCCTTTAAGTGAGCTCACTCATTTTAAAGAAATTTATAATACTTGTCTGTTAAACACCATGCGCATTTTCAACTTCTAAAACTGACACCAACTCCAGCGCTTTGCAGCGATCTGCCAACCGCTGGCAACGAGCTGGCTGCTGCCTCTGCCAAAGAGGATTAATGCCGAATAATGTTGACTGGAGGTAGAAGACCTAATTCTATTTCTAGCGCACTGGTATAAAACCAGAGTGAGTAATGTTGTCTACAAAAGACGGATGCAATGGTGTAAAAGGATCACTGTTGGAGAGCATCGGGCTCAGAGGAATTGTTGGTTTATTTCTTTCAAGGATATATGTGTTCGGAAACTAATGAAAATGCTAAATTTGCTACAAAGATTTTCAATGGAAAAGTAACATTACTTCCAATAATCTTAGGTGCTGTTAATAAATGTAATTAGGACACACTTAAATTTGTTTAATAGTTACCCAAAAAGGTTATTTCCAATCTGTAAAGTAATATGCCCCTAAGTGTTATGGGTAGCATGTGATTTTGTTAGCAGCAAAACAGCAAAATACATTGCAAGCTGAAATCCCTTTTGTCACCCCACTATCAAATGCTCTCCTGACCCCTTATACTAGAATAGTCGCAGTAGAAAAAGGCCTCTTATGGGTTTATTTGGATTTTGTTCATTCTTTTTGTTCTTTTTTACAGAACAGGAGACATTTCCCAGTCTACTGTGTATCATTTCTCTTTAGGCAAATGTAGAAAAGGACATTCACAATTAGTGGAGTAATCACAAATGTTACCAAAAAACCCAACCCAAAAGCTCACAGTAGCTGTAAGTGCTGCACAGAGTCCCCCTGAGCCCCTGTTTGCTCTCCATCAGCAGAGCCCTTCTTCATGTGCTCTCTGAAGAAGTCAAAGATGTGAGGAGGCCAACCATCCTGCAGCTTCTCCCCACCACAACCCAGCCACATGAACCCTCCCAGAGGGTGAGAAGGACACGGGCAGGCACAGGACTCTCACGTGTCTGAGCTGGTCGCCCCAGGTTCCCAGGCACGTTCAAGCCACAGAGCATCATCTCACCCCACGTAAGCATCTCTATTAGACAAAGGATCTGTGCCAGGAGCAGGGCTGAGGTGACCAGCTCAGAAACGGCAGCTGATGGGGTTAGCATCTCCAGTCATCTGGACTAGCCTCTCCCTCAGTATCTTTTTGGGGCTTTTTAAGGAAAACACTGTTTTCTGAATTTACTAAGATTTAATTGCCTTTACTTGAACTACTCCAAAGTGAGAACCTGTCTTCAGCATGCCCTGGCCAGCTGGGAGAAGCCATACCCCTGCCCAAGCATTTCGCTGACCTTCATCCTTCCCTAGGGCAGGACGAGGCACCCGTAGTGATGCTGACTCTATGGGTGACACTGGAACTGTATGTATGGCCACCAGGTTACAAATTCAGGCTGTTTGCCAGACACACAACTAGGGAGGAGCTGCTAGACAGACTGAGACTGCAGAGAAAGGCACTGCAGTTTCGTGCTTGCCATGCTTTCTGCTGAGGAGGCAGTTGTCCTCTGGTAGCCCAGTTTTTGGGACAAACCAGAAGCAGCTGAGTATCAGTTGGACCTGAAGAGGCCAGCAAATGATGTGATGGTACTTCACAGTAACCCTTCCCTACTGATAAACTAAACCTAAACACTTTCTTTCTTTGGTTTCTTCCCACCTATCAGTGTTGGGCTCAAGGACATGATGGATTATGTGGCAGAGCTGGGCAGAGTACCCGATGCTGGGATCTCATCCGAAGCCGGCAATGCAGCCTCGCAGTCCTGCCACAGATGCACTGACCACGGCACCCTGAGTGACTACCACAGGCAGAGTGTGGGATGTGAAACCTTGTCTTCCCCACCCCAAATACTCTCAGTATCAGGAAATTAATAAAAATGAATACAATAAAGGAATACACAAAGGACTACAAATATCCCCTTTGTTGTATCTGATTTGGACCTGGAGTGTTTCCCAGCTTCAGTCTAGCCACTCGATAATCTGAAGTGGGGAATGCTACATAAATTACTCATTATTCCCACCAGATGAGCTGTCAAAGGCTGCGGAAACTAGTTCATGTTCACTTCACCTCTCTCTGCTGTTACTTACTTTCCACTCTATTAAGGTCTGCTGTTAAACACTTTTGTCTCAAGACGCTAAGAGAGAGAAAGAAAGAAGGAAAGAAATAAAGAAACCCTCCACCAGCATCCTGGAATTTTACTTTTGAACAAAAATCCAGAAGGACACAATAAAAGCCAAAGCAATCGTTCTTTCTCTGTGAGCTCATCATTACACCCCACAGCCATCAAACAGCCTTTGCAGCCTTGCTGCATGCCTGGGGTTACCATTGGTACAGATACAGGTATCCAGCCCAAGGACTGCAGGAAAAACGTAGATTAAACTCCCCTCTTGCTGGAGGTTATCCCTGAGAAAAGGCAGCTCTGGGGCAGAGCTTGTGCATTTCTTGAGCTGCAGCTAGTTGTATTTATTTTCAAAGTAAATCACAAATGCCAGAGTGTCACATAAATACTGAGTGCTACCGCTTCACTGCAGCTGCGGTATCTGCTCAGCACACCAAGGAGCTCCAGCCTCCAGGCCAACCAGCCCAGAACTTGGCACCACAACTGAAGTAACATCTCACTTTGATTTTTCAAGATTAATCATTAATCTTCAACACTTCCAATTAGTCACTAGAACTTATATTTCTGTCTGACCCTCATCCCCAAGGTTTCCTGTTTGTTGTTGCTTCCATGCTGCAGACAGCACAAGTGGCAGAGCACTATTGCTCTTGAAAAGGATGTTTTTATATATGGCTCTGCCCCAAACACCTGGAAGTACTTGTAGGCCTGGAAAGGCAAGCCCAAATACTGGGTGGCCCTGGAAAGCCAAATGTCATTTCAAGTTTGCAAATGCTTCCTGTCATCATTTTGGGGCCAGACCAAAGCCTGGAGTGATCCATCCCTAGGGTTAGGAGAGACAAAGTTTGAACCCAGGATGAAATCTGGCACCTCAAGTCCCTCTCGCGTTATCCTTGTGTTTCCAGCACGCTGCTGCCTGGCACACCTCAGCACAAGCTGCCACTGGTTTTCTGTGATGCGCAACATCAGGCAACACCTTCAATTTTTCTGTAATTGCAGCACGGTGCATTACTGTCAAGTGCCATATGTCCCAGGCCCTGCAGTGAAGGGCATTTGGCTCAGTCAGGCACCATGGCAGCCCCCTCCAGCCAGGAGGCAGCCAGCATCCCAGGGCTGAACAAGAAACCTGGACGCTGGGCGATCAACCCAGTACTACATCCCTCAGGGCAGTATCAAGAGGACATCTGACCCAGGAGGGAGCCTTGCATCTCCCTCCCTGTCTCACCAGCACAACAGTTATAAGAACACCGAGTGGTGGCTGGAGCTGCACTGCTCTCTTTTTCTCAGTACAGAAGCTGCAACCAAGTGTGGACACCCATTTGCTTCAAGTCCACCATGTACTGGCTGGATGCATGACAGCTCCAGACTACGCAAGATCGAAGAAAAATAGGGTTGGAAAGGCCCCATGGAGGTCATTTACTCCAGTCCGTCATCCCCAAGGCAGGATCAATTTTCCCCTCATCATTCTTGGCAGACTAAAAAATAGAGAAGAATAAAGAAACCAAACTTCAGGGAATTGGGGCAGGCTAAGTATAACTATGAAAGCATAGTCTGAACAGGAATAAGGCTGAATGCGCTTATTCTAGAAAACCATGACAAAAAACCAGTGCAGGAACTTGACTTTAATTCTTTTTTTAAAATAAACAAACAAATCTGGAAGCTTTAAAATCCAGGGTATGGGTTGAGAACTATTTCGTAATCCTTAGTCACCTACATAGTCAATCAATGCGGAAACGCATCATATCACATCCTAATAAGCAGTATGCAAATATTTTTGTAATCTTGTGCTAATGACACCAAATATTATTAATATGTCATTTGGCACACTATTGTAAAAATAATATTTAACAATGTATTAACTGAAGTTGTAGCAAATGATGTATTTAGCTAATTGTATGCAATTAAATTAGAATTAAAAAGGGGATGTTTCATAATCTGCCTTGCTTTTCACTAAAAATCTAAGCAGGAAATTCAATAAATGAAAGCTGCTGGAAAATCACATGAAGCATCAAGCACTGGAAGATTAATATAGCACAAGGCATCATATGTTGTTCATCTAATTTTATTAAAAAGCCACCAAGTTTAAATCTTTGGACATTTCATACTGAGCTGAACTTCACTCCTCTTTTTTTTNCTCCTCTTTTTTTTTTTTTTTCCTGAATCCTCATCCTATCTATTATATCACCCAGGCTTAGATCTGTTGCATCGTTATATCTGGAAATGCAAAAGAAAAAAAATTATCACATGTATGTGATGGATGAAATGACTGTGTCTGGACTGTGGAGAGAATGCAGATCCGGTACTGTACTTCATCTTGAATAACTTCTCCCTGTAGCGTGCATGTGTGCTCCTCGCACTTTTGTCAATAACTAGTAATACACGTGGGCAAAATTACAAGGTGTTACAAACTGCAGCACGATTTCTGTTTGGAGTTTATTCTTTGCTGCACCACTGGTGGTTAATGGTTTGTGTGAATATTAACTGCCTGGATGTGCTTTTGGAGAGAAGGACTGGGAACTCACTCCCTGACTGATCTTTTTTGCAGTTAGCTATTTCAAGGATTTCTCTGTGGGCATTGCTCCAACTTTGTACACACAACTGTTCTTGCAGTACTTGTAACTCAGTAACAAGGACTTGTGCGCTCAAATTTGGCCGCTAAGGATACAAATGAACAATTTATCTGTGCATTAAAAAAAAAGACAAAGCCAGTTGCTTGTTCAGCACCATGTCTTAATTTTCTCTGTTGCTTTGGGAAACATGCAGACCCCTCTGAATGCAGGGATGTATGCCTGACCATACTTACTGAGGTCGAGCTTTGCATTCGCCTTCTCTCTCTCTCACAAGGGCAGCCCTGCCCCAGCTCCTGCTGCGGCCACGAGCGGTATCAGTGCTGACTACAAAGGAAGTCAGGTCAACCCTACATGCCACGCATTTTAGATTGCGTAGTTTCAGCATAAAGTCTTGGCAACACGTCAGGACTCTTTTTCCCGATGACTCCAGCTGCTGTTTCTACTATTTCATGTAGGCATCCACATCAGCGGAAAGCTTTGGTAACGCATTTTGACTTGTGTATGGACATCACTTTTTCCGTCTACAGAGATGGAGAGATCTGCAGAGATCCACAGCCTTCCCTCACCCCTGTCTGATTTGCTGAAGAAGCTGAGTTTGCTGATGTTTGGTAACCCACTGCCTGTGCCCAGGGATTCCTCCTCAGACCTAAGGAGCAGCAGAAGCTTATGGCAAATGAGCTGCTTGTCTGCTCACGTATCCTTATTTCCAGCCCAAACTCACTAAAGACTTTTTCTGTGTCTGTGCTTGCTACCTGCCAGAGGAATGGGGCACGATGGGGAGGTGGGAGGGACAGGCATTCACACTGCAGGAACCTGCAGAGGAGTTAGCTCGCTATCCCTGCCTCCATCCATGTCTGCTGTGGGACCCCACAGTGCCAGGAAATGAACAAGCATGGGGACCATCTTTCTGTCAGGCTTTGTCCCACACTGCAGTGAAAGCTTGAGGATGCCTCATTTTCAGTCATTGTCTCTAAAACCTCTCTTCAGCCAGAGAGGACCTGCGTCTGCTCTTAGGTGCTCATAGCCAGACTGGGTTTTCATTTCTAGCCTAGTAGGCACATCAGAGAGTGAAAGTTAAAGACCAGATTTCCTATTGAAACACAGAAATTTTGCTGTTGCACACTGTCGCAGTTACCAACCAGGACCTGCTAGAGACAGAAGAAAGCTACCGTTCACCTCAGTGGTGCTGGCTAGGGGTCCCAGCTCTCGGCACCTCCTGCCTCACCGGCACGTTCTTCAACATCCTTCCACCCAACAGTGGCAACTCAATGAAGCACTGCCACAATTTGAATAGTTATTTGCATTTCATTAGCAATGACAACATTTATTTTAATACAGTTAAATCAGAGTAGCATTTAATTTAATTTTAACAAGATAGTTATTAAGCTAACCAAATATCAATTGATTGCTGAAGAAACCACATTGTGAAACAAGTAAGTTGAGAAATAAATCTTGTTGCCAGGCCATTAATGTAAAATCACATAAATAATAAACGTCTAATTAGGTTCTCTCTAATGAAGAGCTCCAACTGTTCATTGACATTCTCCGGGAGGGCTGGTGCCTTCCCAGGTTGGCTGTTAGGGTAGAGGTGCCTGATCCAAGCGCTCAAGTACAGACTGACCCAAGCTGGGCAGCTGGGTTTAAAGAGGAGCTCAGCCTCCCCCTGTGCTGCCTGGTTGGGACAGCCTTGCTCCGCACTCCTGCAGGTGCTGGGTGCTCAGAGCACCCACAGCACCTCACTCAGGCATGGGTGGGATGCCAAAAGTCAGGGAGGAGGGATACACCACGTGGGGTCTGCTCCTGTCAACACCATGGGGCTGCAGCGTGTGGGGGTCATCCCCCCAACAAGTACCACAGCTTCATCCTTTCCTTCTCAGCACGAGCAGTTTACCATGCTTTCCAGCAAATTTCTCTGTGTCTGGAGTACTCAAAAACGGTCAGTTACAGCAGACATAAACACTTCCTTTTCCAGTATTGCTGTAATTTTCATCCATTTGTATGTGTGGATATCATTTTCAAGGAGTTTGTTTGTTTGCTTATTTAAACACAGATCTCTTAGGGGGAGTTATTTTCATAGCTTTTCTGACCATCTGCTCTGTCCAGCTGCACAAAACAGACCAAAAAATCTCACCCAGGCATCTCTGAATCAAGTCTGCAAGTTCTGCTTAAAGCATATTATATTACATGCAAGCTCAATTTAAAGCCTTCAAGTGATGGAAAATCCACTGAATCCCTACACAAGTTGCTCTGATGGTTAACTATGCCCACTGTGAAAAATGTGCGCCTTCTTCTGAGCCTGAATTTGTCTAGCTTTAATGTTTATTCACTGAGTCTTCTCATGTCTTCTTCTGCCAGGTTAAAAAATCACCAATCAGAAATAAATTATTTGGTCCTGAAACTGCCAGAGGATTAAGGTATAAACAAATTGAGAGCAAACCAAGGAGATTTGTCTGAGTAGAGACAACTGCGACAGGTGGCCGTTTCTTTGCCAGCCCCAGCAGTCCCTCAGCCTCTGTCTCCCGAGAGCTGAAATAGAGTCTGCCATGGGAGAGGGCAAGGGCTCATCTCTCGACCAACATGATTTTTGGAGGGACACCATAGCAATTTCAAGGAAACAGGGTCAGAAAGCCAGTTTACTAAATTGCAAATGAGGCCCCCGGGCAGAAATTTCCCCCCCCCTTTTTTTTTTTTAAGAATAATCCACATCTCGTATACCCCTTACCCTTAAAAAAAAGTACCTGAAGTGTACGCACTGCCCATGTCCTCAGATAACCCACATAAAACTGCGCTTCCCCCAGAATTTCCCGTACAGGCACATAACTCCCCTTGCAACTGGATCGCTGGGGGAGAGGGAGTTGTTTTCAGTTCTGTTTTGGCTTAAGGTTAACCAGCAGGCTGTGCATATTAACATTTGGTGAGTGCCCAGTGAGAAGCTGCTGTCTCTGCTAGCTCTGGGGAAGCCGCCAGAGAGCTCCTCTGCCTGAATTTCATCAGGGAGGTGGCATCGAAGAACCGTCACCTCCTGTGGACGGGCACTGGCAGTGGGGGATGAGAGGTGGGAAGGAATGGGAAGCTCAGACCCAGGCACGCACACCCCCTTGCTCCCTCCAAACCCTGTGGGAGCTTTTCTGGGTGAACTGCAATCCAAAGTAAACTGCGATGGATTAGTCATGCTCATTAGGTAACCTGGACCTGCACAATTCAATTCTTGCAGTAAATGTGGCTGTAGTTCACATCAAGGCATGAGCACTCATACAGCTGAAAGCACACTTCTACCAAGGTGAGACAAGCTGCCCAGGGGATCAAACGCTGATACAAGCTAATTTTGCACAATTTTGCTGTACCGTGCTGAGGCAGTGAAGCTACTGTAGCCTACGACAGTAGTGTCCTGTCTCTGCATGGCCCTGCCACATGGTGTCCAGCACCAAACCCAACTCTCTCCACCCCGCTTGCTCGCAGAGAGGGAGCAGGCCTCCAGCAGAGGCTGAAACGACACAGCACATACATCCCTAATCACAATAAAAGCAGCGACCTGGATTTGTCGGTGTTACATTACACAGATCAGAAGCTGTGATTTCTAAGAGGGAAGCAGGTGTTTTGGAATATGATCCATTTTTCCAGGAGGATAAATACTTTTCAGCTAATTATTTTGCACCAAACCATGAGGAAATCGTCTCCAAAGAGGACCTGTCAGCTTGGAAGACGCTTACGACTTTACATCAAATTTTAGGCTTGACAGTGATCACAGGGCAGGATGGTTGGTGGCAGCAAGGTTTCCAACCTGCCCCAGGTGAACCAGGGCTACAGCTTCACTTGTAGCCTATGTGCGGTAAACCACACTTACTTTTTTTCTTGCATCTTTCCAACTTTGTTTTCCAAACAAAGCAACTTAAACACATCTGGGAAGAAAACTAAGCAATTAAACAGGAAACATGAGGGACCTTGTGCAGCATAAGTGAAAGAGCTGTTGAAGATTGGCTGAAATAGCCAGGGCGTATAGACTACTGCAGGCTGGGGAGAAAAGGTTGTCAACCACAGAGCCAAAGAACACATGTCAATCCCTTCACAACCAGAAGACGCTCCTTTTCTTAGGCCATGGACACCTGTCACCCCTGAAATGACCAGCACGCAACAGGTTAAAGCAGTTACGCTAAAAGCTGAGAGAGACTGCAGTGCAACTATTGTTAGCACATCCGTCACTCACAAAAGAGTAAATTATTAACTCCTCCTAATTAGGTGCCACTCCCATCCCACCTCTCCGCATTAATGGGCTTTGAAAGGATGGAGCCACCACACGTGGAGGTTTAACAATGCAATCTCCTCGCCACATGACTAAGTGGGACCATACAAACACCACCCGTCCACCAGCTCTTTTGGTCACGGCAGATGAAAAACTCACTTCCCTTGTTTACCGTCTTGCGATAAACCTCCAACGGAAACATTTTTTCTTTTTTTTCCTGTAAGTGACAGCATTTTGAGAAAACACCTGCAAATCCCTCCCCAGGCCCTTGCAACAGCCCCAATAGATCCCTGCCATTGCCTGCCAGTGCAGGAGGCATCTGCGAGGGTGCACGCCATCTCTCGCTCTTGCAGTTGTGTTGTGACCACCATGAAGAGCCACCACCAGCACACAGGAGCCATTTTCTTTCTTGCAAGGAAACAAGTAAGAAGCCTGAGCCAGATGGTAACAGGACTCTTCATGTAATCCCCTTCTATCTCATCTGCTCCCCCTCATTCACACGTGCTTCTCTGCCATCTGACCAGCACAAGTATTTATTACCCTGGATCAAGGTGTGAGGCAGGGTCTCATGGAAAGCACGAGACCACCTGTATCCAGTGCAGGCTCACCTCTTGTCCCAGCCCCGAGGGGCACAGCAGCCGCTGTGGAGGGGAAAGGCAAGGTCCCACTAAAGACAGAGCAGGATGAGCAAAGGGAGACCCAGGCACGGCCCCTTGGCCTCGGCAGGCAATGCACCCTGCCCTGCTGCACGCGGTGAGGCAGGTCCGGGTGTTACCATTTAATAACTGATGATGTGCAATGCAAGAAACTCTGTAAGCTGAGGGTGCCACATCATGACATAGGAATTATCTTCTTTCCCGAGGTCTCCCTTCACAGAGCTTACTAAAACCTGCTTGGCACAGCATTTCAGTTTCCAGGTACAAACAGTTTGGAAAAAAAGAGGGAAAGTAAAGCAAAGCACAGCAAGTGTGCAACAATGTTATTGTGAGCTCAGAAGATGTTAAATGAATTAATTTGATTCATTCTTAAATTTAACTGGCAAGATTTAATGGTTCACATTGAAAGCATGAATAACTATTTTGTTCCGTGAATGACTATAGTTTAGTGACTCTTGATGTCAGTGTATTTCGCCCAGGGTAAAACTTGCTATATGAATTATTCACTGCTGGGTGGATGGAATGAATGGGGCCATGCTCATAGACAGGATGCCAACTGTGGTTATTTGACATGACGGGGCACACTCGATGCTGACAAAGGACAATAGTTAATTTACAGTGTGGTACTGGGGCTCAGTCATTCTCCTTAAGATCTTTATAGAAAGCATGGCACTTTTTGTCATGTACTCCACATTAAGATGGATTCCGTGTGCCAAAAAACACTGAAGCATAGCTCACTTTTAAAAATGTTCACTAGTTTAAAGGCAAAAAAAAAAATCTACCTTCCTGTCTTGTTTGGCTGAAACATTGCTCCAAAGAAAATGTGTTTAAGAGCAACTTAAAAACAAATGGAGGAACGCATCTATATATCACTTGAGCATCTTGTCGTAGATGCAGTAGTTGATAGCTGGTAGGACCTCTCCTTGATAGGAAAGTATCTGGCGGCCTCTCACAGAGCAGGGTCTCGGACTGGAAATAATAGTGCTTTTACCTAAGCTTTTATTTCCAAAGCCGAGAGAGAAGAGACTGGGCAAAGTTTCTGCACTAAAGTATTTACAATGAGCAATCGGAGTAGGACATTTTCCCAGCCTTCTTAAAAAGCTGTTGCTTTAATGCAAGCCATTTGTAATCTGGAAAGACAGGACGCAATTCAGCTTGATCTGACAAATGGGCCACAAAAGTTTACTTACGCATAATAATGATACATTCATCTTTACTTTACACTTCCCAACTGCATGCTTATTGCAAACATCTGTGTTGCTGAAACGACTGGCATTACAACTCATTTATATGGTTTAAAAATAGTGATAGATGAAAGCCAGGAGGGGGAGGGGCGTGAGGCGCTTTTTCCTCCCAAATTTCACAAATACTTAGTTTCGTGTTTGAGCATTTTTCTGTGAATGGGCTGAGTCAGTGCCCTGGTGTGTGCAGAAATGACTTCATGGGTAACTTCCAAACCATCAACACAGCACAAACCTTGTGTGCATCAGTACTGCACTGATAATACATCTAATACTTTGCAAAAAGGCTAAAGGAAAGATCACTAAAAGGTGGTTTTGATTTTCCCTCCATATCACAACTGCCCTACCATCCAGTTGCAGGAGAGGCCACTGCTCCGTAGGCCAGCAGTTCTCTTCAGACAGCAGCTACCTGACCATGCTCAGATCACCAGTAAAGCAGCTCAATTCTTAATGCCATCCCCAAATTCAAGTATTTTCTTGCCTTACGCAAAAATGGCACACTTTCTCTCAAACTATGGTGTGCTGGAGACCGTGCCTACCTCTGAAATGAGCCCACCTGAATTTGCCTGGTTTTCATCCCTCCTGATACGGGATGATTTGGCATAAATCCTGCCTGAAATGCAGTTTGCATGGTTAACAGTGAAACGGGATATTTCTCCTTGGTTCCCAGATCTGTCAGGTACTGCACGTGTTTGCTTTTTGATCAGGTGGCACTTCTGCTTTGTAGCTGCACATGAAGAATTGCATTTCTGTGCTCACATTTGGCAAGCATATAGCATCCCTGGGGATCCTGGATACAGGTTAGTATACCAAAAAGGCTCCCAAGTAGTCTTAAGAGGCTTTCTCTCCTCAGACATCCAGGTATTATTTGACTGCCTTTATTTATGCCATGACACTGTGTACTCTTCATAGTCATGTAGAACATCTCAGTGACCCAGGCTGATGGACAACTGGGTGTGAGCATTTGAAACCTTTGCCATAACACACTTTATATCTAAGCTCTTTAAACTTGTTCATGGCTGGCTTGCTTGGTTACTTTGGTATATCTCAGTATTTACAGTAAAATTAGCAGGTGTGTGTATTCATGCCAAGCTAGCAGAAGACAAAAAGTCAGTTTTGAATATGATGTATGATGCCTCTCTTTCTTATAGGCTCACGTGCTACTCTGGCACAGTACTCACAGTAACACGCACTGAGGATGCTGAGACCACAAGCTAAGCAGTGTAAAAAAAATCTCCAATAGCTTACAAACACCTCTCACTCACACAATTCCCTGTCTCAAAAACACTGGTCAAACTTCTCACGTGAACCCTTCTGCAATGCATTTCATTCCATCACCTCTTTGCTTAACAGTTACTAAGGATTTAGCACCAAATTAAGGGCCATCCCTGCCTGGAGGAGCAATGCCTCAAGTCTCAGGACACCACGCTGCTCACTGCAGAGGCTACCTACCAGCTAACAGACCCGCTTCATAGCTGCCTCGTGCTGACGTGGCCCCACGCCTCTTTGGTGTTTCTCTACTAGCACACATGAATCACTGAGAAACTTGGATGAACTTGGCCAAGTGAATTTCAAATCCCAAGCGCTGCCAAACTGAGTTTATATTCTCACATGTGGGCACTTTGGAGATTGCTTTTGCATGTTGTGGGTCAGCTCATCAACAGGGGAAAGCTGAATACCTCACAGGAGCTACTGCAGCAATTTCCTCCCTGCACATCTGCTCCAGAGGCATCGAGAGCCTTCTTGCAGGTTGGACCTCTGGCTGTCTCAACTGAACACTTCTGTTTGACACGACTGTGTTGTACTCATGTATATCATTATTAACTAAAACTACAAGAATAAAGAAATAGATGAATTATTAGGAAAAGTAAAAAGTAGGAGGCCATTTCAGCAGCCTCAAATGCACCCCTCAGGCCAGCACACCAGCAGGCATGCTGGGCTCACTGGCTCATTTCTGAGTTACAATATTTCCCTTGCCATTTCGCCACACACCCTCCCTCCTGGGCACGGGGGTAGACAAAGGAGAAAGCCATTCCCATGCGTGGAATACCATTGCCCACCCTCCTGGCTCCAGCTCTGGCAGGCATCGGAGCAGCAGGATGGGTGCCTGACGTTGTATGCACCACCCCACGGGGAGAGGTACAGAAAGAGGCATCCTACAGGGGCACAGCAAGGACTGCGGGGCACCTGCCGCAGCCACAGGGGAGGCTCTGCTGCCTGTAGGGGCTAGCTCCAGCCTGCAGGCACAGGACACACTGGGCTCTCCCTCCAACACTTTTCCACCTGCAAGTATGAGAAAGGCAAAGGGCAAGACAGCTGACAAAGAATGAAGAGTAAAGTAACCAAAATGAATGCAAAGTAGCAAAACAAAACAAAACAGCCGACTTCCCTGAGTAATTTTGGTCTCTGCATTCGCCAAAAAAGGGCCGGAGGATGCAACAAAGCAGGGCACGTGCCTGTGTTAGAAGGAACATCTGAATGAAATTCTGTCTTCCCGCCACCTTCGTACAAATATGGTCTGCAAATATGGCCCACTTGTAAAATAGATGAACAAGTGCAGCACATCATGGCACTTATGCAACAGCACAACTGGAGGGTGCACAGGGAGAATTGACTCCTCTTTAGCCCTTTCAAAAAGAAGAGCCTGTGCTGCTATGAAGCCTACAATTGAGAAGCTATTAACTTGAGGTATGTTTTTCAACCCCTGCTATGTTATTTTCAGGACTGACTGCTGCAGACTGAAGAATACTTCCTAAATTTTTTCTCTTTCTGTACATTCTGAATGTTTATTTTGCATAGTTGTTTGTCCAATTTCAGATAATTTCATGTCTGGAATGTCTACAGGAGTCGGTGTGTGGGACCATCACAAGGCAAAAATAAACCTCGGTGCAGGAATTGCTTCTTAATGCCAAGGACTTTTTACAGAGAAGATTTGTGCCTTGGTGTATGCCTGTTATTGACAAATATTTACTGCAAGCAATGGATCTGGATTTTGTTTGTTTGTTACAATTTCTATTAGGTATACAATCTGTCATGCACAGAAAATCCCTTTCATTAGGAAAAACGAGAGCTACAGAGCTCTTCAATGTTTTCTTTGTTGTCCCCCTGATTTCAGGTACATTACCAATGAATAATATCCTATAATAAAATACAAAGATTGCAGTAATTGGACACGTTAAATATTGGTGATGCAGTGGGCCTCTGGATTGCTAAGCAGTAATTCAACAGCACCCTCTTGAAGCAGAAGCACACTGAACTATGCCATTCCCTGCTGCTTCCAACTCCTACTGACGCTGGTAACTATCTTCCTACAAAGCACAGTCGGATGAAATGTAAAGAAAAAGGTAAAAGAGTGCACCTTGCCATCCATGCACACTCAAGTGCCAATCAGCTAAAGGCCATCTGGGAACAGAAAGACACAGCTATTATCTTATTTCACAGTCCATACTGCCATTGCTTGGATGGGATTTTTTGAAAACACGCATACAAAGTGCATCCTGTTATTTAACCTTTTTATTCACTGAATTACATAGGAACACTGCCTTTTCCATACACTGCTTCATTAGGTCTGTGCAGGTAGAGAAACAAACCAGAATTGGCTTTTTTTTTTTTTTTTAAGTTTGCTGAACTGATGGACAGAACAAGCTCAGAGTTGGTTACCGTGTGCCTCGCTCATAGCACCATGCAGCGAAAGGTAACAGCACCAGCACCAGCCGCTTGCCCCCCTGGCATACCTACAGCGTGTCCTTTCTGGCAGCAAGAGGTGGTGCCTCCCTGACTCCAGCTCACAGCTCATCATCCATTTGTTGGAAATCCAAGTCCAGCTACAATCATTGCAATAGTACCAGGCTCCAATCTGAGGATCAGATGAGATCTTTTGAAGTTTCCAATGTGCTAGGAAGTTCTTCTAAGTAATAAAGGACTGAATATCTGACACGTGCTGTTTTACTCAGTGGAAAACTCACAGGATGATTAAATTAAGAACACAATACTCTCAGAATTCCTCCTCTTTGATCCACATGTGACATTCCCCTGTTAACTGTACCGTTGGCCAGATCCCCAAGGGAAAGACTTCAGAAGACCCCGGGCTGAGCAGGAGCCACATACCTGGGTGACCCATGGCATCCCCTCCTTGCTGCCATGCCCCGTGGAGGAGCTCGGCTTTAGCTGTTAGCAAAGCACTCAGAGACGTGCCTCTTCACATCCTTAACCCGGCACTGGGATGTCTGTCTGGTTTGGACAAGTGGCCCCCAGGGACCATGGCTGCAATTTTGTGTGTCCTGGGCCTGCTTCAGGACACTGTGAAAGTAATCATGCTGCTCAGCTGCTTTACAAGAGGGCAAAGAAGCTTGTGGAGGTGCCAAAGCAAAGGTCCTGGGGCTGAAGTACTGTGTATGCACACACACACATAAATATGAACATTCCTGTCACCCAGATTTGTTGATTGTCCTTCGAAGAGATGAGAGGACTGAGAGAGGGGACTTTCTTCTCATGAATCTCTTGATTTTCCTTACTTGTCCCTAGTTGCCACAGGCCCCTTGGACAGCTGTCACTCCCCTCCTGCCTCAGGCCATTCTCCCGTGCATCTGCCTGGAGCACGAATGCCAAAACAAACATGCTAGATACAGAGGCGTTTCTCAGACTATTACAGAACCTATTTTAACAGATGACTTATATCTGAGGAGCAATGTATGTGGGAAACAGAGATACAGTTCACACTTTTAGGAAGCTTAGAAAATTGTGATACTTCTATGAATACAAACGACACAGGTTTAACTACATTGAGGAATCTCTATTACCACCCTGTTTAATTTCCCTGCGCCTGGATCTCAACTCAGTTTCTATACTATGTACCATTTAAATGGCTAACTGAAAAAAACCTTCAATTACATTCATGAATATGGATAGTCCCTGGTTTCTGTTGTACAGGATTTTGTTTACACAGGCAATGGAAAGTTTGTTGTGGTTCACATACACAGAAAATATTTCAGCTGTAAACACCAGTTGGTGAAGTTGTGCATCATTCATTCAGTACGGTCTTTAGGTGCAATGGTTATGTTTAAGCACACGCAATCTCTCTCAGGCAAATCTACCAGCTAGATTTCCATTATTTTTCATTTAACAGGAGGTAAGCGATCAGCTGTAGCAGGGACATTTGCAAGTGTGAAAGCAAATGAAACTGTGGGCGAGGAAGAAGGAGGGAGGATGACGAGTGCTTTACTGAAGAACTCAGCAAAATATTGTTACTAGATAGGATTTCTCGCAACAAAACGATTCAAACAGAAGGGACACATCAGGGAGAACACAGACAGAGCTGTGATCTACAGGAGTGGAGCTCGAAGATGTTGCGGGTTTGGGCTGTTCAGAAATACCACACACTGGGCTCTTCTAAAGATCACGGTCTATTTTTCAACAGACACCCACACATCAAAATACTGCCTACGTTTCGTGAAATCTAATAATCTACTTCTTGTCACTTGTAACTACTGGAGTTCAGGAGCCGAAATAATATTTGGTTAAATAAGTGCTCTTTATTTCTATAAAAGTCCTTCTCTGCTCTTGGCACTTCAAGAGCAAAATTCAAGGTCTGCAAGTACGGACGAATGACACTAAACTCCACCGTACCGTATAACCATAGGCAGAGATCAACTATAGTGAAAAGCTACCAAAATTAGAAAAAGCAAGTCTCTGGAGAAGCCTGAAAAAGAAAAAGCAGCCAATGCTGCTCTCTCCTATGAAGGAGGGATGCGATGTAAGAAAAAAGTTTGAATGTCACATGGGTTGAGACTTGCAGAAGGTGGGAAAAAGTATTCTCCAAAGGACATATTTTTGGAGCTGCTGCGGGAAATCTCTCTGCAGGCAGATCTTGCTGTGGGGGAAGCTCACACCCTGCCGTGAGGGAGGACTGGCCCATTTGGAGCTCAGGATAAACATTTGGCAGGAAAACAAGCTCCATCAAGGATCTGTATCAGGACTGGGCATGTCAGTCCTGCAAAGATTAACACATATGCTAAGCTTTCCGCACATGAATGTTCCCACTCTAATTCATGGGTGTAAACATATGCGTGCGCATAGAAACAGGACCTCAGCGCCTGTCTTCTGTAGATCACATGGAAGTTTTTCTGACTGTAAACGTGCAGGATGGGTTTTGAACAGAGTTAACCAAACAGCCTGTGTGTTTTGAGACCAGCACATACTCAGAAATATGACTGGTCCATAGGGCTTATTGCATGAGATTCACTCAACAGAAGTGTCCCTGATAACCAGGCACTATTGGCTTTATTTTTTTTTAATCTAATTTTTTGATTGCTGCATATAAAAGTCATGTAAAACTAACCTGAATAATTATTTATTTTATTTTATTAGTTTTGTCCAAATTACTAAAGATTGTTCACACTTTCAAGGGACCTTTTGCCTTCATATTTCTTACTAAGCCCACTTCAGTAAAGATTTGGTCAGATTTATGCCATTATCAGCATTCTTGTCAAGGGGATTTGGGACATTGAAAATCAGTAGATTATTACAGGTATTACGGACTTTTTATTAGTATTGTTCTAATTATGACATTGACTTGTCTAATCCCATTTTGTTATATCCTGTCTGATCTGTTGCTGAGCTGCTGGAACTTGAACTTTGAAGCAAAATGATTAAATGAGATGTGGTCAGAGCAGTCAGCTCTTCAAGCAACAGTGGTCTTGATACTCAGATCAAATATCTGCTTGTAGTTTGTCAACAACTTTCCTTTATAGACAGGTAATCTGCATGCTGACCAATGTGGTGCTTGCAATCATGAACAAAAATGCTGTTCAGCAGGAATTAGTCTTTCTGGGTCTCAGCTGACCACCTTAACCAAGACCACTTCTGCTGTGTTGGGAAACTGAGGTCTCTTCACCAATTACTGCTGCCTTTTTGTAATCAAAGAGGGGAAGGAAAAATTAAAAAAAAAAATAAAAAAAAANAAAAAAAAAAAAAAAAAAAAAAAAAAGAACTTTGGGGCTTGGATTCTACCGATGATTTGATTGAACCACAAGTAAATCAAAGGGGAAGATGAAAAGAATTCCTGTGAAAGTATTTATAAACCCACAGGACTGAACGACAAGCATCCGAGATTGCTAACAGAGCTAATAGAGGGAAGTGCAATACCTTGAGCAGTGATTTTTGAAAGTTCATGGAGAACAGATGAGGTGCCAGAGGATTTCAGAGCCACAAAATACAGCACTCAACTGAGTTATAAAAAGGGGCATCCAGGAATTTACTAACCAATTCATTTAACTTCAATAGCGAGTAAACTATGTAAGGAGTCATAAAGGAGCCATTATGAGAACTTAGAGCAACCCAGAATCATAAATAATTGGGTGGGAAAGGGCTTTAAGAGGTCATCTAGTAATCTCATCAGAAATCTCATAAGAGTAAACATTCAGCAAAATATGGTACTCGGATATATACATTTCAGCTGGCCCTTTCTGCACATCCAAGGAGAGGATTCAGCCGTTGCTTGGGGAGGGGGAGCATTCCTTGTACAAGGCTCATTTTAAATGAGGGACATTCTTGCCTTTCCTTCGTGGTTTTTCTCAGTATTGAGAGAAAATCCCCAGAGGCGACAGGAGAAATTACAGCAGCTGGCACAGGAAAGGAAAGCTGTTAAACTTGATGATCCGCTTTTTCAAATTAATATATCCTGGACAGAGACCCAAGTAACAGATCATCTGGGGGGTGAACTCTGATAACATGAACAGCTAAAGCTGGGGCGAAGGGGCTGAGAGGAAGAGTGCTCTGGCGAAGAGACATCATAAAAGAAAGCTTCTCCTGCCGAACACTGTAGGGCAACAACAGCTTGCCTTGCTGGAGAAGCAGGAGAGGCTGTGGTCGGCATGAGGAAGAAGAGGAGCCAGCGTGCCTCTGAAATGCTACCCGGACCAACAGCTGTACATCCTCACCGACAAAGCACAGCTCCCATGGCAAGGAGGGTGCCTGCCACCCAGGGACAGGCATCATGCAGGTGTCCAGGGCACCCACCAGTGACCGCGCAAGGTCTAACATGCCTCGGGGCCAAGGGCAAGGGAAGCTCCGTCGTGGACGGGACGAGGGCAAAAGTTACTTTTCTTTAGGGCTTGGAGGGCTTTTTATCCATTAATCAGAAACTTTTTAAACCTTTATTTCAATTCATGCTTCTGTGACTTTTTATATTGTTTAGATCCTTCACTGTAAAGTTAAATGATAACTTTTAGGTCCCAAGTACTGTACTGAGTTTGGCAGAGTAGTTCAGGAGATCCAGGGAAATACTGAGCAAGTGGGTTAGATTAGGAAACCAGGATGGGGCGTTCAGCGCTCACCTCAAAACACTGAATTGTGACCTGACCTCTGACAGAAAACCACTAACCCCAAAGCAGCAAACTGCC
Organism: Himantopus leucocephalus; assembly: GCA_003993805.1. Lineage (NCBI taxonomy): Eukaryota > Metazoa > Chordata > Aves > Charadriiformes > Recurvirostridae > Himantopus > Himantopus leucocephalus. Next base: position 8,870,135 of record RSEF01000006.1, read on the forward strand.
AATGCGGTACCAAAGCTTTACCTCCAAGGTGAAATCCCACATCTTTCCTTCTGCTCACACATAGCTGCTCACCAAAGCCAGCCAGCCAACCTACCTCAATTCTGAATAAAGTAGCAATCAGCAGTTGCAAAACTTATCTAGGACTTTGCCCAGCCAGATATATGTGTATTTTCCCCTTAAACACAAAATGACATGAGGCCATTTTGAAAGGAATGAAAAAAAAAATAACAGAAGTTTACTTGTCATTTGATATAGATAGTAATGACCAAAAGCATAACCAAACCATGTGAGGAAATTGAATACAGACAAACCGCTATGCTAAATGAGAGGAGCACCAATTATGTGCAACAGAGCTCTTATTATATGGCATTCTGATTACCTTAAATTATATTTTTTAACAGACATCCGTTTTTATTTTTGCTTCTAAAACAGGTGAAGTTCCTTTCAAGTATTGACGTCAGCTAGCCTCATCAATTGTTCCTGTAATAGCTCAACTACCACTACAGCCACAAATGCTATGAAAGAGCTAAGTACTCCCTGCACAAAGGGGATTCGGTTTGGTCATTGCTGCAGCGCGTATGCATGGCCTAGTCTTTTACAGCATAGTAATTGATATTGATTTTGTGTGATAGAGGTCCCTCCCTCCATGCACTGGTCTTTATTTCCAAAAAATAAAAAAAAGAAAAGTAAGTTAAAGACATCATGATCCATCTTGAAAATGAATCTGATTTTTTTCCCTCTTGAAAAAATGCAGTGAATCTAGTACTCATCAGATGTGCTGGACCAAGTCCATGGCAGACCTCCAGCACAGTCCACAGGAGAGCAAGTCTCCGTGTGGGCCTGCCTACATCACTTGGCCATGCTTTTGGAATGCCCCATTGGGTCAGCATGGCAGCACAACACGGACTTCTCTTTGGCGTAAGGGTCCCCACCACTCAAGAGGCCATGCAACAAGAGTACCACGACCTGCTGCAACCTGGATCAGAGGCCACCAGCTCTTTCAGCTACATGGCCAACAGTTCAATGTCCCCGGTCACTTCCAACCCCCGCTGTGTCCTGTCCCCCCAATTATTTCCTGTTTGGTCTTTCCTTTATGTTTTGACCTTTAATTACTACTAAGGCTGCATCCTTCTCTCTCACAGGGGCCCCGGATTGCACTATTTATTTATCATTGCTATTATTTTGGTTTTAAAAGACATCCACAACTTGGGGATGGGGGGGAGGCGGGGGGAAGAGTGGATGCTAACATGAATGCCTGTTGATGGTTCAGTGGAAAACTTCAAGCCATGCCAGGTTAAACAAGGAAGGCCACGAGAGCTGCAGAGGCCAGCTGAGTCCAAGGGAGCACTTGAACTCCCTGGGGAAGGCAACGGAAATAAATCTACTGAAAACACTGAAATGACACTTTTGCTTCCTTCCAGTTTATCAGATGAACCCAACTGAGGTTTTATTTCAGGTGTGAAGGTTTCTACCAACAGGTAGTTTCACGTAGGAAGCACTGGAGGCTACTGGAGAGCTGGCCACCCTCAAAGGCCCAAACGCCAGCAGCATGGGGCACCGAGGCCTCACAGCATCACGCAGCCCAGCAGCTTCCCAAAGCCCTGCAGAACTTCTTCTAAGTGACCACGCATGGCTGCTGCTGAAACCTTAACCCCTTGATTCATTCACTCCTTCTCTGCACCTCGAGAAGGAGTTCATGTTCACTGAAACATCTTCACTGGCCACAGATTTCAAGTGCCCTTTGATGCAGATTTTATTTAGGTACCATGTTCATTTATGACAAGTAACTTCCACGTGCACAAGTATACCTGCTTCAGCTAACTGATGGAGAAATGCCAATGTCAGACTCAGATGGCAGCTGACTTCTACCCAAGCCTTATGCCTAAAACCAAAAGTTTTTGAAGGCCCGTGGAAATGTGCTCTCCCATAAGATGTCCAGCACCTCTTGCTGCAGTCTGGGCTAAAAATATTACAAGTACAGTTCAGGCTTTTGTCATTCCCACTGCCCACAGGAGCAGGATGTGCAGAGGCAGAGGATCAGAGGATATAAAGAGTTCATTCAGGAGTCTGTCTTTTTTACATTTTTAAAGTGACCCCAAACACTGTAAGCTTCCCGTTCAGTTTTGACTGGAAGGTTTGGCTTTGTCCTGACCCTCCTCTGGCCAGTGGGAAGCAGGAATCAGAGCCCAGGCTGTCACTTTGATGCTGCTTTTCTGCAACTGACGGCTCTCCTGGTTCCCGTGCCCACAAATTGGCGATGCCTCCCTGTTCCTGCCCAGCAGAGCTGTGCCTCCCTACACTATCTCTGTACCAAGTTCAGCAGCAGGGCCACTGCCAGCTGAGACCCTCCTCAGCCCTCTCACTGGTGCCTTGTCCTCTGCCAGAGCAAAGCCAGTGCAAAATGGACTCCCAGCTGCACCTGGAGGCACCAACATAAATTATGTCCCACAAGATGAAGAGTAGGGCAATCTGGACCTGTTGCATGTTCCCAGGGTCTGTCTGATTTAGGTCAGTGTGTTAACTGACCATAGCTCCCCTGAAGAGGATATAAAGCATGATCTTACATTTCTTCTTTCTGCTCATTTTTCTTAATCCAAGATAAAAAGCATTTCTTTTTAAAACTTGAAATCTTGCTGATAACCCTGAAGTCCTAAGCCAAGCAGTGGTGTGATTTGGAACGAGGTGGTAACCATGTATATAAGATGGAGAAGATACAGAGGTTTCATTTCCTACAAATTAATTCTCTACAAGCTGTGTAAACTTTCCTTAGTATAAACAAAGTCTTTACAGACAAAGATGTTAGGGTTTTTTTCCTCTTTGAATTATTTAGAGAAAAAATAGAAATGCTATTTTGCTGTCTAGGAGCTTTAGCCGGTACCAGCAGATCGAGAGCTGCTCCTGTTGCCTTCCGCAGTGCACTTCCTCACACTTCTGACTATAAAATGAATGTAAATAAACCTATAAAGAAACAGCCTTGTGCAGCCGGATATTACTAAGCAGTGTCATGTTTCTACAACAGATTGACACCAATTTGTAGTTACCCCCCAATACAAATGCCATGATCTCTTACTACAAATGGGCAACATGCTGTGGAACCAACACAACTGCCCATGGCAATACCGTAGTGTCATCTTTTTTCCCATCATTTTTCCATGCCCGTACTTTGGGAAGGATCAAAAATTCAGCTCTAAAAGCGCATCAAACAGTAATTCTGCAAAAGAGGCGGTAATCCACAAAACCAGTTTGGTGGCCCGGCTCTGGTTTATATGTTTGCTCTCCATCCCCTACATGTGTAGAGCATATCCCAGCGTGCAGTGGAGGCAGGGAGGGGAGCTGCCAATTTGCTTTGCTCTAGCTGTTGCACTGTTGGTCTGATGGAGACTCTTGGAAGAAGAGTGGAGTTGTCCCTCTTCAGAGAGCTCAGGGCACCCTCAGTTTGGAAAGGGAGCATGAGAGGAGCCAGAGACAACTGCAACATCTTGGGGGTCTGGCATGCCTCCCAGGAGGAGTGGGGAGCAGCCTGGAGCCAGCCTCAGTCACAATGAAGAGATGGTGGCTTGCCTGGGGACACAGGGGAGCGGCCTGGAGGCTGTAAGATGGGAGGCACTGGGCTCAAAAGCAAGACAAGGAGAAGGACCCGCCCTCCAAGGACACAAAAAGAGCCCTTTACTTTAACCTGTGATTTTTTTTCTGCTTCAAAAAGTTACCTTGTTGGAGCCTGTTTTCTGAGAAAACATGGCACTGGGGAGTCCCTGGGAGTCTCCTCATGTGCGTGCTTTCAGGAAGAACGTCAGGGGTCTACCAAGGGGCCTGACTCACAGGCCCATTAGACATGGCTTTGCCAAATAGACAAACAAGTCATTATGGACAAATATAGAAGTACCATCAGAAAGCAGCGGTATCATCCTTTAAAAATATTCCAGAGCACTTAATTCCCACTCATATTCAAATGTACGTAGGACCAATTAGAAATGCTATTTGCTGTTAGTTGTTTTCCTTCATTGTATTATTTCATATCAGTACATTGCTTATCATTTAAGAGGAAGAGCGCTTTCATACATCAGAAAGACATTTTTGCCTCATTAATGCCCTATGCCTAAAAATAAACCCACAAGATTTAAAATGAATGCTCGTGATATTTACCTACCATTAAAAAACCCAAAAAAACTCCATGCCGAAAGACACGATTTCCTAGAGAAGCAGTGGACACCTCCTCAGAATGATGCTATTTAGAGCAAATAAAGCAGAAGAGAAAGTTGCTGGTGCTCATGGCTCCCTACGTGGGTCTAACCTCTACCTTCAAATGTTTTTGCGCAAGCCGGGGGGGAGCATTCATGCTGTGTTGCCCAGGGCTGAGCACTTGGGCTCAAATGGGTGGGAGCAGTGGTGCTGCCCTGCTGCCGAGAGCCCCTGCTTTTGCCTGCAGTACCAGCAAGCGAAGGTCACCAGGAGGTAGTGTCATGCCTTACTCTGGCTTGTTCTGGAGTGTTTGGGGATTAATTTTGGAGGGCATAATTACAGAGCAGCACATTCTAGAGAAGATAGTTTGCACTGAGAATAAAATAACCAGAAAATATTTTGTCACTACAACCACTTGTACTTCTCTGAAACAACCTCCTTGGGAAATACTACTGTTACCCAGTTCTCCTCTGTTGATGATATATAACTGTCACACATGACAGCCTCATGCAAAGGCAGGGCTACCTCCTTCTGCGTCACTGCTGTCTGCAGCCACTGCTTCTCAGGACAGATACAAACAATCTGCAGCTGAGATNTTTTTTTTTTTTTTTTTTCCTTTCTCTCTCCCCAGTGACTATAATACCTGTTTCTGACAGTACCAGTGGTCAGACTTTCCAGCTTTCACCAGGGGAAAAAAAAAAAAAATACCAGCAGTGAGAATAGATGCCTTAATACCACTGCTCCTTAAGTTAATAAAGCCAAATATGTATCGGAATCTGATTTCTCACTTTTCTTTATTAGGTACTTTATCATTTGGGCTCCATTTTCCAATCTGATTTGTTACTACAAGATAAAGCAATTACGTGCTCAAACATAACTGTGTTGTAAAACTCCAGCCTGTGAAACCATGGCCCAACAACAGACAGGGCTCTGCTGGTGATACCGTGGCTAGCAAAACCAGATCTGTTATGCATGACACTTGAGCATAGGAGTGACCCAGCGCCTGTGCTATCTCTCTGCTCTGTTGCTCCCCAAATCTCCCCAGAATGGCACAGCACCCAAAATGGGGAGAGGCTGCCACAAGGTCTGCTGCAGAGGGCAGGGAGGCAGCCAGTGTCACGGGGCCAAATGCAATCCACACCGAATGGGAATGGCAGGCAAGAAAAGGAAGGAGATGGTAACCCATGAGGAAACCAGGGGAGAAAAAGGAAACCTTTCTCTCAGGAGCTGCAGAGAGCTTTCACCCGACAAAGGGAGAAGCCAGGAAGCAGCATAGATGCTTCCCAAATCACTACTAAGATGCACCACATGGTCCCAACTTGAATCCGCCCCGGTGCTGGGGTGCAGCAGTGGCCCTTCGGCCAGTCCAGTGGGCTCAGGCTGCTTTCAAGCAGGGTGGAGGCTGACAGGCGTCCTCAGGACCCCACTGTCCCACAGGGAGCCCTACCTGGCAGCCACCAGCTCCTCTCCCCCAGCACCGGCGCCAACCAGGAGGAAAGGTGGTCGCTGGCGGCTCGCCAGCACATCTTGCATTGCCTTAAATATTGTGTTCCGACTACATGTCCTGTTCAGTATGAAACAAACCTACCGGAGGAAATGAACAGGATTTTGCTTTTAAAAGTATTGTGTCAGGTACATTAACAGTTCTGCCATACATGTTACTCAGCTCTTCAGAGAGTGCTTGGGTTTCATTTCTGCTGTAATTGTATCAGCATCTTGCTTCAAGCCTCTCCTTGGCTTTCCTGCTACTTAATTTATTTTCCTTTGCAGTCATATATTGAGCCATCTACAGTGCTCTGCTGGCTGCTGAACCTCTGGAAACACATCACATCGAAGTGTTTTAGTGAGTCACCTATTGCTCTTATTTGCAGTTTTTACTTGTGTAGCAAATACCAACTCTATGTTTAGGACCTATTACTTCAATGATTGCTCTTTTTTAGCTTAGCAGTTGCTGAGCACAGATAGTAAAACTGAAGACTTCTGTGGTGGCAAAGCAGTCATTTGTCAGGTTTTAACAAAATCTCCGACACGGAGGTTGCTCACAGAAAGCAAGGAACTATTGTCTAGTTATTAATACAATAAACGTGAATAATAAACCCAGTTGACATCCAGTAGGCAGTGAGTCATTAAGCAGGTGCTGCAGCAGGCCAGCAAGCAGTGTCAGTTCAGCTCCCCCGGCATCGGCACTGGGATGAATGTCATTCACCCTATTTATCAGTGAAGTTTATTCTGTGTTATTTATTGGTGGAATATGTGAATTTGACAGCAATCTGTGAATGACAAGGAGCTAAGAGGTGTATCAAATGCAAGAGCCATACATCATAAATGTAGATGATTTAAACAACTCGGAGATTTGTCAGACTGACAAGACATGAGCTTTAATGTGAAGGGGGGCGGGGGGGGAAAGCAGATGTCAGTCTACACCTGGGGGAGACATTCACAGAAGGCAGATAAGCCAGGCTCACTTCTACAGAGCAGGAGTGAAAGGAGGAGGTTGGCCACCTGCGAGTGCTATCACAGCCATCTTGCTCTTGTGGATACACCAACTTCAAGAGGATGATTCTTGACTGGAGCTGGGGGGGTACACAAAGTCAAGGAAAACTGAATTTTGCAGCTTCAGTGAAGAGGTTGTGCAGCCCAGAGCCATGTAGCCTGGCTGGTACTGCTGCTGTCCCCAGGGAGGGAGGGAGGGTGTATTTTGGGATGGTCTGTATCTTCCCTTACCCATAGCCACTGCCACATGTGCCCTGATCCCATCTGACAAGCCGGCTGCTACTCTAGCTCTCTACAGCACGGGTGCTGGCAAGGTGGACAGCCAAGCTACAGCTTTAACTTGGGCATTTCTCTGTATTTGCTGGTGTTTAAAACCAGGCAGAAACAGACTCTTAAGAGTAATTATTGATCCCACAGGCTCATTACAGCTGCCTTTACTCCCCCTGCAGTGATTATGAGCAGATAGAGTGTTTTAAACAGCAGGGTTGTGTCTATATGTCTGCTAAGTGACATTTAAATGAGTTAACTAGTACCTGCGAGGAGATGCATTTTTCAACAATGGCCTTTTTTTTTTTTTCCCTATTTGGCACACAGAAAGGCAGCAGGCAGAGTGCTTCTCTCCACCATGAGCAGACTGGGAAAAATCCTGTGTCTTCCTGGTGGTCCCCCTGCACCCCACTCATCTCCCCACCTCCTCCTGCCTCCTTCAGCCTCAGCATGCTCTGTCTGCATAGAAGTCCATGTGCAGCAAGAAGGGCTACAAGGGGAAGGAAAAGCATTTTGTTTGCCTCAAGACCCAAAACAGCTTTTTCTGGCCTGGGATAATGCTGAGATTGCTGGAGGATGAATTCCTGCCACCAAACTCCAAAATTCAGAACATCTTTAAGATTGCTCAAGGCTGGGTGCCAAAACTGGCTACCCCAAAATCAATAATCATCCTTTAACATATACACCTAAAAGGCTCTTGGCCAAAGCTGGGGGGAGCTGTCACAAGTTGATCACAAGCACCCTCCGTTTAAATGCTTTGAGAGTCCTGGGTGTCACAACTGAAAGAAAAAAGGCTCCCAGGAGCCAGAGCTATGGCACAAAACCAGCCATCTTACAGAAAGTGGGGAGAAATATTAAAAGTGAACCACTCCAGGGAGCCAGCAGATGTTAAATAGAGTAATTAATTTAGTCTGAAATGGGAGAGCCCTGTCATCGGAGAACTCCTGTCCTGTAAGCAGGGGACGGACATCAGCCTGACGAGGTGTCCGAGAAAACACTTTTCATCAGGAGAGGATGCATGAGAATTAAAGAACAGGTGAGAATATCACTCAGGAAAGAAGGTCATCTCTAACTGGACTTGCAACCGTTTACAGGCAAAAATCACCTCATTGGAAAGAGACAAACGTAGTCTCAGTTGAAACAACTGCAAGGAGTCCAACACTGAGGTTTTACAAAGGATATGAACCCAAATAACAGGCAGGATGGGAGGGCATATCTACAGCAATGATCCCTGGGGCCCAAGGGAGGAAGGTGAACGGTGCCAGCAGACTGTGACAGCCAAGCATGGAGCCAGGGAACCGCTGCTGCCTCCACACAGCCCTGCACACAGCGCAGGCAGGTACTGCCCACCCCTGCCAGTCAGCCGGTGACGGAAAAGCTATCGCTCCAGCTCAGCCCCATCCACGAGATGGGATTCACACTTTGCACTAACCTGTGCTGATGGCAGGGACCGCAGGGAAGGCGGGTGGGAAAACTCTCGGGGGTCTGACCTGAAACACAGGTGGGAAAACATCTGGGAATAGACCTTCTCTGGGTTCTTGAGGGCAAATTCACAGTAACAAAAGATCTCAAGAGGATCTTGTGGAAAAAATAAGGAGCCCTTCCCCCCTCAATTCTGGCAGTTTCCAGATGGGAAACTGAAATGAAACTTTTTTTGAAATGTTCAGAAACCTTTTGAACCTCATTAGTTTTCATTTCATATGGCTCTGCACAGAAAAGTACTAAACCTGCAGCTCTTTTAGATGAAATGATGTAACGTTCAGATTATATCGATCGGAGCGGGGAGGGGTGCATTCATCTCAGTAATATTTTAACAAAAGAAGTCATTTTATGCAGCCTTTACAACGCTTTCTTATTTCAGGGGTCATGGGAGCTGCATAACACCAGGTCTTCACAGCCTCAGAAACCAAATTACTTAATTTTGAGGAAACAATACCTGCATGCAATTAAGCTCTTAACTTTACTCATGTGAGTAGTTTGAATTAGTGCATGGAGAATACTTGCAGGCTTTCAATTGCACATGTGTAAGTTTTGGCAGGGCTTGGTTCTTAACCATGTTAATCCTGAAGCCTTCCTTTCTTTGTTTTCAGCAGCAAACCTAGCAAAACTGTAAGTACACTATCCACTTTGAAAATCCTGTAAAATCAATTTTGGAGACTTCAAGGAAATCAAAGGAAATGTGATAAAATTAAAATGCTTCCACTTAAATAAAATTTTATTTCCCTTCCAGTAACATACAATATTTAACTAAGAGTTTTAATACATTCAGTAAAATATGAGCATATTATTAACCTCTTCAAAACGACACGATTTACTGTAAAGTCTTTACCATTCTGTTCACTCATGTCTGGCCTCTTTGTTTCAAGTCTGTTTTCCCAGCTTACAGTATCAGGTCAACAGACTCTAACATAAATGAGTAATGCGTCTGGAATTTTTCCTTGCAACACCAAACCTCAGACCAAGCGCAGGCAGAAGGGCCATGCTGTGAATAGGATGGGAAGAGGCTTCAGCTGTACCTCTTCTCTCCATTCTCTGTCCTGTCCCACTTTCTCTTGAAAGAGACTCCTACATGGGCTGCTGTCTGTCCCTGACTTCATTTCCTCCTCTCACAGCTTTCAGAAACAGCGTCTGGACTTTTGGAAGTCCAAAACCACCCTTTCTCAGGGTCTAGTAGACAAAAACATTGCTGTGCTTCCCACGTCCTCTTTCAAAATCTGCAACTGACCTCGGAAGTCCTGAGGCAAACTTGTTTCTGCAAGGTGGGACAGTCAGAGGGGATCTACTCAGATAAAAGTACTCATGGTCATTTCTGACGTGCTGCCCAAGTCTAACTCAGTGGAGCAAGGGTGTGCCCTGCTTCTTGCTATCTGCCTGAGCTGGAAATGAGTGCCCGGCAATTCGCAGAGCTTTATTGACAGTGCTGAAGGTGTCACGGCACAGGAGTGGAATGTCGGTCTCTTTCCTTAGCACTTTAAACATCGGGTTTGGGGGAAGCAGGGTGTCCTTCTGAAACTTTCTGTGAGTAAATCTAGTGTTTTATACGGATATTAGCAAATAAAAACCAAGTTGTGTGAAAAATGTCAGTTCTATTTTTGCCAACTAAAATATAACAGGAAATTGTATGCTTAACATATGTGGAGAACTGCAAAACTGAACCACAGATATGTAACCACTATTATTAAGAATGGTAAATACGGCTGCAGAGGTGAAACGGATTATGCCGCTGGATATTTCCTTTAATATGAATTCCAGCTACAGTGTCGCTTTGCATATGAAGGCAAATAGAAGATCCTTACGACAACTTCAGGAAACAGAATTGCATTCTTACAAATCGGTCATGTATTTATCTAGTCCCTTAATACACTGATGGGAAAACAAATGTATTATGGTACCCAAAGTAAACAAATGGTTTCTGAATACATTAATTTTAGAAATGCACCAATAGCTTTGATAGGAAGGAACTGAATATGAATGTCTTACAAACCAAAAAAGGAAGAAAAATCAATCTGAGCTGCTAAGCCATGAGCTATTTTAAATGATGCCTGGAATCTGGATGAACCGAAGCCTGTCACACCCCAGATCTGAATCATAAGCGTAGGTCTCCTTTGGGATGCCCTGGAAAGCCCCACGCAGAAATCACAGCTCCACTGAGGCATGAGGCTGTGGAGTGCTCTGCAAAGGGTGCCTGGCTCACCGGGGTTGCTGCCACTACGTCAGGAAGGTGGGACACCAGCGACCCTGAGCATGACAGAGGAGGGTAACAGGCAAAATCAGAGTAACCACAAAAGCAGGGAGGCTTAAAAATACTGTCACCAATGTTTTTATTTATCAGAAGAGAAGGGTGCTGGAAATTTTCTGTTTGTTCTTAGAAAGCACTCATTTTCCTAAAGAAACAGCCAGGCTTCTTTCCACACCTTTGAGGCTCAGGCTAAATATTTTTCACACTAACTTTTTCCCAGCAAAGGGTGTAATTAGTCCAGCAGCTAAACATTCCCTTTCCAGTTACCGGTCCTGCCAAGGCCAACAGAGGGGCTCCACACAACATATGCCTGAGAGAGGCAAGCCGCTCAACCCTTCCACTGTCCTTTTTAAATGAGATGGAACAGATTAGAAGAAAATACTATTTGTACCTAACAGTTCAATCAACCCAGTGTCCCAAATGAAGACAGTCCCACTCTTAGATCCTCTGCCAAAAAGACACAGTTTGACATGGACCAACAGAGTTGAATTTCTTTAAGAGCTTCAATTTTCTAAGCAAAGAAACACTTTAACTCTCATGGTAAAAACAGGGTTTCAGACAGCATCCTCGAGAGAAGGGAGAAGAGGGAATGGAGACAGTATATGCCAATAGTCATCTGTAAGGATTTTCCATCCAAGTTCCTATTACCGTATCCATCTCACCAGGATCAAGTGATGCTGGGTGCCGATGGTACATGGGCAGTAACCACGAGTGGGAATTGGCTGCTCCTCACAGCCAGCCTCCAGTCTTTGCTATTTTGGCATTAAGCTCGTACTCAAAGCAACGATCGCACAAAAGAACCTACTGGTGAGAAAACCAGCACCAGCGCCTAGCAGCCCACCGGCGACCACTGATGCCAGTATCTAGCTAGCCCCCAGCCCATGGCATTGCCAAGCCCCCGGGAACCTGTGCACAGCTGGGATCCATACATCTGGGGGAAGGCTCCCAATACACTCAAGGTTGAGGGCTACTAATCTAATTTCTTTTCAGACTGGTAATTAGCAAGTCACAGGCAGGCATCTACTTTTAGGGATGGCTTCAGCCAGCTCCAGAGGGAAGCACAATAGACTGCATCTTCCAGCAATCACAGCCGCTTTTTACAGCCCAACTCCTGACATGGGTCCCCTCAAAGTTTTGGCCAGTGCAACTCAGGCACAAACTGTTACCGTGCAGTGTTCTAATTATGTATTTCAACCTGTGGGTCCCCCATCACACAGGTTATTTTGAACTATGCTAGAAGTGCCCTGGCTTTGCACTGTTTTTCCTCTCCCCGCCCCCTCAAAAACAAGCCAGGAGCCTTTTCCAAACCACCCCGTCACCATGCACAGTGTCTTCCAGCACAGACTGTCTGATATCCTCTGACTCAGCTACGTCCGATGAGCCACAGCTGGCCTGGAGCTGGGCCAAAGACTTTTCCCTTCAGTTTTGTTGCACAACGTGATCTAAATAACCGGTCCCATCTAATTTGTTTCCTTCATGGGTCTAAGGAAACCGTATTTCACTTAGTGAGGTCTCAAGTTAGGGAAACATCATAAGGTCAGTGTCCAAAACCAATTCAGACAGCAATACAAATAAACATCGATTGGAAAAAGAGACAGTCAGGGAAAAAAGAAAACCCAAACTTTTGTGACCAGACTATCACTTTTGTTAGCATCATGGTCTGGAATTTAAGTTTCATGTGTTTCTATGAAAAATATGAACTAAGCAATGTATAACCAAGGAATGAATTCTTACTTGACTGTGTAACCTTTTCCTTCTTGCAAATTTGTCAAGACAGTCTTTTACCAAAACTAGCTCAAAAAAATTTCAAAATTTTTGGAGTGAAAATGAATCACTAAAACCCTTTAATGTGAACATTACTAAAATGTTTGCAAGTCAGTTGTGGCAGAGACTGAATTAAGCAGCATCCCAATATGTATGTTTTGTTATCCTTATTTTTACTTTATCTTGACAGGCAACACTTCTTTGGAAAAGCCAGCATATTTCAACCATTTCTATTTTACGACCTTAAAAAGCTGTAGTGCAGTCTAAAAATGAAATTTTATTATCCAATGACACAGAATTTTGAAAAAAAAGAAGTCAGCTCTACCCAAGAGATAACAAAACTTTAAGATGCTAAACTAATTTTCTTTTTGGCTCAAAATTTTGAGGCAAACTTTTTTTTAATGCATGCATGTGTATGTTTATTTTCTAGTATTCTATTCATATTCTAGCAATGTCTTGTGTGTTGGGGGATAATATATAAATTATTTTCAGTTGTAAATTATATTAGAAAGGGGGATCTGTGGTGTGTTTCCAGTAATGGAACAAGCAATGCTTATGTGCTTGCAGACATCCCTAAAATCACACCCAAATACGTGGTGGAAAACAAACGAAAGGTCTCTCTTGTGCCATACACATCCGCTACGGGGTAAGTGCACCTGTCCAGAGTGGCAGAAACTCATGTCCACCTAACAAAAAGGCAGAGAAACATCAGCTTGCTGCCATCACACCTGGCAGCCCAAACACCAGCAAAGGCTGGAGGAGTATGAGAGACCGTGCTGCACAGCACCAGTGTTTCTCAAGATTTTCTGGAGTGTTTACCTCTGGTTTTTTGGCTCCTCGGTCTTGCGCAGTCCACTGCTGGTCCATGCCTTGGCAGGGGGAGCATGTTACGGACCCGCACATGGGGACCCAGAGCTGCTGCCCACCGGAGGCACCATGCACACTGCCGACTGTGCAGCACACCGGGCCACAGGGCAGGTCCTCTCTGCTCCACTGCAGAGGACCTAGACAATCACCATCTAAATTGCCTTTTTGTTGTATGTTATGCCCCTTTTCAAGATGGCCTTTGGAAACTGCTAATCAATGGACAGATTTTGGCCCTAAAACTGGTGTCACTGGTGTGAGGTGGATGATACTACCAAGGAGAGATGCTCTATTGACACAGAGCTGGACTATCACCCTCTGTAAAACCCTTCTGATGCAAGACAAAGGGCACAAATGGAGCACACCTTCCTCATCTTGAACAGCCTCGCAATGACCCACATAAAGTTGGTGAGAGCCACTGTGACTTTGTGAAGGCTTCAGACCACCTTATGTTACCAGCCAGGCAACAGCCCAGGCTGGTGCAACACAGAGGCTCCCTGCCTGTCCCTGTCTTCCTCTGCTACCTGACTTCGAAGCTGTCATGTTGGCTGCCCTCAGAGGATCAGGTATGATCCTCTTTCTCCAGGATTACAGCTGCACCCCAACCATCAGGGCAAGAGATTTCCATTCAACAAAGATCTTCCACCAGTGACCAGAAAGGGAAGAAATGCTAATAGCAAATCATCCTTCCAGGAGTTTCAAAACCCAGCAGATTCCACAGCAGGGCGGAGAGCTAGTTTTTAGTCTGACTGGTCCTCTTATTTATTTGTTTAAGGGCTACCCCGGCAGTGAGCGGGGAAGAATTCCTTCCCCATGTAGGAGTGTGCTGCCAAGTTCCTCTGACTTGCAACAAGACTCACAAACATTTCCTGGTTCCCTCCATCCCTAAACGCTAGCTAGAAGCCTATTCAATACCTCACAGCAAACAGCAAGGTCTTTTATACCTCAAAGGCATAATTTAAATATAGGAAACAAATTTACCTTTTCTTTGAAAACCCTACTTTAAGCATAGCCAACTGAACGTATTTCCACATAAACTGGCGATAAATGGAGAGGAGGAACTCACAAAGAAAGAGAAGTGCTAATTTGCCTGTGCCTGAATCAAAGCAGTTGCTAGCTGCAAACATTGGGGCAGCAGCATGTGCGGAAGCACATTGTTCGAATGCAGTTCCTATCGCAAAAATAAAAGCTCGCACATGGTGAAAATGAGGTACAAAATCTTACATTCTCTTCCTCATTAGCACAGTGGGACAATAATATCAGAGGTGTTAACTGGCAGGTGTGTTCATAGATAATCACTCATGCCCGTTGTACAGTGCAGCAGAGAGAACAGAAATCAGGTTTGAAAACTATCATGCACCAGGTTGCTTTTCACCGAGGTTGTGTCCTATGGCCATAATGTATTAATAGGGATAATACATGTTGTTCAATAGCTCTGTAAAGCCTTTTCTCACAGATTTTAACTCTTGCAGAGGCACAATGTGATTTCTAGAGGTCAAGTTCAGTCCTTAGAATAAGGAGCAGGGCTGGCAAAGTCACTACAACTTGAAGCATCAGGTTCACTGTACACAGTAGCAGTCACTAAACACGGGCAGCAGATCTGGCTCACACCCTCAGGGCTTCCTAACACACTAATATCCCCAGGCTGCACTGAAAGCACAGGTATGCGCTGCCAGATTTGAGACTTTGTGTCTCAACAACAGAAATAAGGTGAGAAACAGTTTCCAAGAGGTTCCTGGAGACATTTCCAGGATTGCAGGCTTTTAAAACCTTAGCATCCAAAGGCTCCAACAGATCTAGGAGGATCCACTGTAATCAGTGAAGATGACCACGGTGATCTCGCTGCTCTTAACAAATCGCTGACCGATTTGTTTCCTCTCTGGACACATCACTTTTCAGACAGCCAGTCAAACACAAATCTGTCTTGTTTATACACACAAGTCCGTAATTTACCAATTCATAAAAATAACAAGAAATTAACAAGTTCAGTGATCACCTTCAGAAATAATCAGCTACACCAATTGTGTCTTTTCCTCTGTCACCCATTTGGGGCTAAAATGTGACTACTTTGAGTAATAAACACCAACCTGGTAGATGCTGCCATGATCAGGCTCATTTCAAACTATTTTCCTTACAATTAAACCCTTTTCATTCTTTGTTCCTTTCTTTTCTTTTCTTTTTTTCCTTTAAACAGGAAATAATCTACAATGTTCTGTGAATGAATCAAAGGATATTGCTCCTCTAACTTATGTGTGCTCACCATGGATTGGATAGAGTGCTTCCCCGAAGAGCCCTTTTGCTGTATTTTTTTTTTTTTTTGCTGTTGCAGACCTGTGCAATGAACCAGCTCTTCAGATGGTGTAAAGGAAATTGTTGCCAAATTGGCAGTGCCCCTACACCAGCACCAGAACAAAATCTGACTCCAGAGCTTTAAAGAAAACTGGGGGAGACAGGGAACACTACCCTGGGTTTCTGAATGCCAGAATCAGACTGGTTTGATGCAGCAGGCTGCTGTCACCCACTGTCAGCCAACTCCTGCCCTGACTGAGTTTGGTCACTGCTCTCAACGGGAGCTGAACTGGACCCTTTGCTCTCTCCTTCACATTTTGGCTGAATGGGGAATGTTTTCAATCAGGGTGGGATGGGAAAAATTAAGCGGCTTTTAGGAATGGCATATCCTGAGTTTCCAGAAGCTGTCTAGGTCAGCCCAAAGTCTAGCCGGCCAGTGCACTCATCCCCAGTATTTATACTGACAGTGGAAACAAGCCTGGAACAGCTGCAAACAATTACAGCTCTGACCCTCACATGGTGAAGCTCTGTAATGCAGGATACTTCCATTCACACTGCACATTGCAGCAGCTAATGCTTACTTCCGTATGAAAACATCCACACTAAACTTATTTCATTATGGCTAATTGGTACCCAATTGAATTCTTTTAAAAGGTGTGTTTTGCAATATCTGTCATCTGAAAGCTTCCCTTACCAGGAGGAAACATCTGTCTTCTCTGCAGTGGGTTGAATGTAGAGGTTTTCTGTTTCCACATTATACATATCCCAGAGAGTGTCAGAACAGAGCAAAACAACAGTTCAAAATTGTAGTGTGCTCTGCTACTGCCCACAGCTGTGAGTGCCATCGCCGAGGACTCCCACCCATCTGCATGTTCTTTTCCCACCACTCTCAAAAGCGGTCCTCCCTAAGCCCATGTCCACTCTCACCACAGCACCCACCCAAACCAAAACTCCAACCTCAAGTCACACCCACACACTGGGACCTCTGCCTCCTTGCTTACCCCCACCCCATGTCTGCTCCCACAAAACCTACACCTGGGTTACCAACCCAGGACCTCTCACTCGCTCTTGGCACAGCCTGGCCGGTCACTGCCCAGACCGGAAGGAAGTTCACACCTTGCCAGTGCCCAAAAGCGGAGCCACCGGCAGCAGCAATAGCTTCTCACAACCAGACTGCTTTGAAGAAGCCTGTATGCTGCTACACATTGCATGATTTAGGCACCTCTGGAGTAAAACCCACTAAGGGCCAGGCCTGGCATCCACCCATGATCTCTTTTCTCCCTCCTCTACTACTCCAGCTGTACAAAGCAAGGAAAGTATTGTCATGAATTCCCTCAGCATCAGTGGATCCTGGGCTGACACGGAAAGGATTGCTGTTGCCTCAAAATAATCCTGGCACAGGGAGTGTATAGCAAGGTGTTTTAGGAAAGGAAACATTAAGAGGAAAACAGAAACCAGCAACCCTGCTGGCATGACAGAAGGCATCAAATGCCAAGTCTTTTCATATTTACAGACACATGCAGTTTATGGGCTTAACAAAATGCTTCAGTGAGAGAAAAAGAATAAATAGTGGAGTCATTAATTTATAATTCTTGAGACTAATGGAAAGAATGATTGGACCATAACAGTGAAGCCATGCTCTAGCCTCTTTGGCCTTATTTTAGGTTCTTTCCCTCCTCTTGCTTAAAGACTTCTTAAGCAACATTTAGATCTAAACTCTCTCGCACAGAGAAAGCCTGAAACACAAGCTGATAAAAATACACAGATTTGAACAGTACATCAGCCCTGGACTTTGGCTGAGCCAGCGATCGGGCAGCCTAAGTTTTGCTTTGCTCCTTGATGGGCTGAGAACAGACACTTATACAAGTGTTATTCTTTGCCCTTCCTGATACGGACTTGAGTAATGAAAGTGAAACAGCACATAAAGCAACTCTGGCTATTCTGATGACTGAATTGAAGTTTTCCTCCAAGGGATTTGATAATTGAGAAAGCAGATTAGAAAAAAAGTGGCATAAAATATTGCTGTAATCTCTCTGAGACTAGAAAATGTATTACATTGACTAATAAGCAACAGGAAGAGACTTTACATTTCCCTTTACACTTACATTTCCAGTTATATAGTTACAGAAGAAATGATTAGGAGGTTATTGTATTTCTGGACTCTCAATGGAGAAGACAGAAAACAGAAGAATGTGGAGAGTTTTAACATAAGGATAAAACAAAGGCATTGTTAGGAAAAATGCCAGCTTGCAAATGGCAGGAGGAGAGGCCAAGATCACAGCTCACTGCCCTCCACCACCCGATGGAAGCTCTTTGTAAATTGTTATTCCCCTTTGAGGACATTGTGAGGTTACCAGCAGATGACCACGGTTGGTGAAACAGCAATGAGCAAGAAAGCTGTGTAACACACAGTTCACACCTGCCGGAGCCACACTTTGTTTGACCTTAGGTTTTCTGAACTGTCCCCCTGAGTCTTTGCAAGGACCTGCAACACTGCTTGATATTATCCAGAAATACAAATCTCCTCTTAAAATGACATACATCTTACCAAAATGTCACTGGAACAACAAGTAGTAAGCGCCCCAGCAAAGAATTTCATTCTACTACTAAAATAGCAAAATGCAAAACCACAAAAGCCAACAAAAGCACTCATTTAGCTGGGGAAAAATACTATCATGAGCGCTTGGGAGTCTGAGTCGCCCCCAGTGCTGCTTGGAGCTACAGCTGCCTCCATCAAATTATTCACCACCAAACTCCAGTGGAAACGGTGTGAAGCCCACAGTAGTGTGCAAGCAGTGTATGGTTTGTCGCAGAGGCAGAGTGCTGGACTGGATCATTCCAGCACAGTTTGCATGTTCAGTGTGAATTCTTTACATGCATTACGTGGCAGGCTTTCCCTGAGCCCAGCAGAAGCAGGGGAAAGTGAGGAAAAAGCTAGCCTGTGATTAATTTTTAAAAGAAATTGTATTAATTTCATGCAAAAGAATAAATGTCAGTGTGTCACATGTCTGCAAAGTGAAAGCTGGTTTCAGATTCAAACTAGACTGCCTGGTGGAATCAAAACACATACCTAGTTTCGATATTAGTGAAAAAGATGACTGGTTTGTCACTTGGTAGGTTATTCTGGTGTTTTACTATTGATACTGTGATTTTATGTGCCAGTGCTGAACTGTTCAGGTCCTGCTGCTCACGAGGTTTGAGCTTTTGGATGCATTAAGTGGGAGACAGCCGAGTCCCAATCATTTCCAGGCATTACTTGCCAAAATAAATGGTAGCCAGATCAATATTACTTGGCTTGATACTGTCATAAGCAAACTATGTTCGGGCTGTAGTTTGCTGTTCAGTCTTTGCATTAAGGATAGAAAAATGCAAACCAGTAGAAGAAAAGAAACCACGGCTTTTCATGGCACCATGAACTGGGAGGCAAGACAGATGGGACTGTCAGTATCTTGAAGAATAGGTTTGGACTTACAAACNGAGCGGAGAAAATATGCACACGTGGGGGGGGGGGGGGGGGGGGGGGGCAGGAATCAATAGGGAAAATTGAAAGATGCTTCTACCAGGCAGGAAGAATCAGCTTCGCAGCTGCAGGAGGAAAAAAAAGTTGTCCAGGCAGCAGGTCTGCAGAGAAGGACCTGAAGGTGAACGGGTCACAAGGGAAACAGGAGTCAGTTGCACCACAGTATTGCAGAAAGTCAAATGCAGCACTGATGTGAACAGATGGAGCTAGAAGCCTACACTGCTTATGAAGTCACCTGTCCCGTGCACACAGCCCTGCTCCCAGGTCCCATCTTTTCCATGTCTGTTTCCAGAGCCAGGCACTGCACCTGATGAAATATGGGAATGACTGGAAAGAATCCAGGGAACAAGAACAATGATTAGAAGTCCAGAAAACAATACCAACAGGGAAGAGAGGGAAGATGATGGGATTATTTCGTCTAAAGAAATTAAGACTGGGGAACTCATGAAAGCAGTTTTTGGATACGTAAAATATGTGGCTTAGAGGAAAGAAAGAATCTACCTTCTAATGTCCATAATGTACAGAAGAGTGTAGGAAGTAATGAGTTTACTGCACAGCTCGGAAGATGCAGTTCAGACATGAGATAAACCCTCTTAATGGTGAGGGGAGAGAAAACAACTACAGCTTGCATCAGGAAGCTGTAAACTTTCCAACATCCAGGAACAATGGACAAGACTTTTCAGAAATCAGAGGTAATACTGATCCTGCCTTTGGCAGGGAGCTTTTTGAGGTCCTCCCAGCTCCATGACTACACAGAAATGATCTTTTCTGACCTCTGGTGACCCATGCCACTCTGGACTGTAATACTCACAGAAATTAGATAGTCAACTAGAACACTGCAAACAGTTCCAGCACATGCTGGGAAGGCTAAACTTTCTTTTAGTCTTATTAGGAGAATATTCTATAGAACAAGGACATAATTTAAAACTAAGGAAAGGAAATAGTGCCTTTACTGGCAAAGGTGGCACTCGCCTGCATGATCACCACGCTACTTTTTACAGTGACCTGTCATCTAAATCCATCCTAGATACCACATGCTGGAGTTTCCTGGTTTGCTTTGATTTTCAATCACAACAGCTTATGTCCTGCAAGAACCTGGTAATCATGGAGTGACACGCAGTAGCTGGAAATGCAAAGCATAACTTGTCCAGCCCTGAGACAGATGGGCTATGTTCAACCCAGAGATACCCACCCTGTCCCTGTGAATGCGGACAATTAACAGAGACCAGGCACCTATGGCTAAAGTAAAGAGAAACTTTAAAAAGTATGCTCTGCCAAGATATTAACCATCCTTTAATGAATATTTTCTAGGCATAATGAAAATACGCATGTATTACTTTTTAAAAGTTGCCACACCACAGAGCTATACATCTAAATAAAATGCCACTCGCCTTGCATTGACACAGGAACATAGTACAAAGGTACCCACGAACCCACAAAAAGTGCAAGGGGTAGTCTGCCACTGTTAGAGAAGAAACAAGAGAGTCGGTTTTCGAATAATGTTTCACTGGCACACAAGTCATTTGGGACCTTTGTGGATCTTGGTCTTAAAATTAATATTAATATTATTTCACTTTTGGTAGGATACATGCAGAACACGGCTGACACTCAACACCAGCACTAGCCCTAGGAGATACCACCCAGCTCACAGAACTGCCTTCTCTCCGCATGCCTGCCCAACATGTGCAAGAGTCTCAGGCATTCCCACCACAGAGTTTTGCAGCAGCACGAGCTTACTGGTTTGCTTTTGATCCAAAGGTGTTTATGTTTTTCCCACGCAGTCCACTTTGATGTTTTTTAAATATACCCTGAGCTTGTACTTGCCAAGAGGATAAATCCAACCTTGTTTTCATTCATATTTTAGCTGTGAAGCATTTAGTTCAGAATCATTTGCATAATGATTTAGCAAGAGGTAAATGTAGGTAATAAGAAAAACACTGAACATGTTAAACGTGTATATTATTGTCTAGCACAGAGCCATTTACCTTAGTAAACCTCTGTGTTATGTTGAAAGACGCACAGCTGAATCACAAACCCCTTACAGTGTTATCTTCTACACACTTATCACTTATGTCCCCTAAGCACTTCATTTTCCTATGGTATAAGCTCAGACAAAATTAGAAATGACTGAATTACTACTCTACCAGCGACTGGTGTGCGTCAAGTGTACTAGTGTACATCCACTGCTGTGCATCAAGTTTACTGACCATCTCCCCCTATATGTTACACCACCGCCTCTCGTCATATCAGCAACATTATGTGCTCTACAGACTCCAGAGTCGCCAGCACATAGGAAAAAATTATTTAGGTAGTGCCACAAAACAGAGCTACCCATGGCACTTCAGCCACTTTGTGTCACTAGAGTTTTATAAAAAGACCACGTCATCTCAAGCATATCACCAACACAACAACGTGCAGCCAGCGTTACTACAGGCAGGTTTAGTCCACTGGGTTCATTAATTCTGTTTGGCCATTTAGAAATAGTTCCATCTACAGTCTCATGGTCTTAGTTTTAGGCCTTTTTTTTTTAAAGCACAAATGCCTTGTATTTCAAAAATGAAATATAAACAACATAACAAAGCTGTGTTAATATTAGAAGGAGTTGTGCATCAGCAGTTCATATTGAATGGATATCGGCATTATGTTCACTGGTGCTAGGATACCATGGTGATGGGCCCTGAAGAATTACCAAAAATAGATTAAATGCATGTGGCAAGTGATAATAAGCACAAAATGTTTTCCATACAGTAAAAATGCCGCAGGAAAGCAGAATAACACGTTCTATAAATCAGCTCAACAGATCAACAACTTCCAGGCAGAATACTCAGGGATCTGAATGCGTAGTCAGAGCTGAACTCCTAAGCCCAAAATTGCCAAGAAACCAAATTTGGCAATAATGTCTGCACCTAAAGAAATTCAGACCTAGGAGACTGGCACAGGATCTGCTGTTGCTAGCAAAAATGTATGAAAGGAGCTGAGAGGTTTGGATTTAAAGTAAGAGACATTAATCACTGGGTAACACCTACCACAGTAACTGCGTCTTTCCAAGCTGCTGGAGTCTCATCACTTTTTGTATTGAGTCAATCAAAATATTAAAAATGTCATTCTTTGAAGCTGTGCTGAGCCAGGCTGCTTGTTCACTGCTGTATAAAACAAATCACTCGAAAGAGTTTCACTGAAGCTGCCCACTGATTCAGCAGGGTGCTCATACCCAGAATTAAAGACACGTGCAAGAGCCAGCAGCTCTCGTGTGGGAATGACAGGAGACGGTGCACCCCACTTTCTCATTAACAACCGCTATGCTGCATTACCACAAAGCGCGTGACATCAAAGGGACATGAAACGTCTGAAACGGCACCGCTTCTTGCTCACAGCTGTCAGCAACACTTCGCTCAAACCATCCCTCATGGAGAAACATGCACAGCAAAACCATTTGTTTATAAAAACAACAGCTACCTAAAGCCACATTGAAAATTCATTAGCTGGGATGATTTACCACTACCAAGGTGGCTAGCTGTATGTAGACACATATATAAATATTTAGGTTGCTGCTCCAGATATTAAGCCACCATTAACCCAAAGCGACTAGAGTTTCTGAAGCAAAATTTCTTATGCTTCACAGCTTACGAGTGCTCCTACTGGAGGGTGGACACCAGAAACAGGTACCAGAAAGCCACTGGGAAGGGATAGGCCATCGCATAGCAACACGCCAGAGGCATTCAGAGGAAGGTACACGGAGCTGCCTGACAAATGCTAGAGGAAAAGATGCCGAATGTGGCCATTTGGGGAGGACACATACCCCAGATTTCAATGGCTTTGGAACACTGGTGTTACTTGGGTCAATATAAAACACACGGTGCCTATCAGCCAAAGCAGCTCTTCCAAGGGACACAACAGCAGCAGAGTCCTCCCCAAGGCCAGAAGGATTTTTTTTTAACGTGTACGAGCGACAGAGAGATCTAACTGCAAAGTCTGTTACTAGGTGACACACTAAGTCCTGACAAACTACTGGGTGGTATTTTGATATATTGGTCTATGCAGCAAACTCTGCACCAAAAATCCACCTTCCACCATCTCCATCCTCTGCTTCCTGAGATGGCTGAGAAACAGGGTCTCGCAGAACACATACACAGAGAGAAATCTTGTGAAGACCAACAGGTTAAAGAGTCAAAACCTCCTGGCCCTGTCAGTCTTTTCTGTAGGAAATGAAGAAAACAACTGAAAACCGCAAAGCTGTTTTCTCCAAAATTATTTCTACCTTCTGCTAGCAAACAAGACAATAGACTGAAAAACATGCAACAAAAATAAAACTCCAAAACTTGCCCAAAATCCAGGGAAATTAATTTGCCCCAGTAAAAAGCTGGTTCACAGCACTTCACGTATCTTTTTGGAGCATGGAAACACTCAGAGAACAAGCCCCTCCATTCTCCATGCAAGACAGTCCTTTGCTTAAGCACATCAGCTCCCAGCCAGAAGAAACAGCTTTTATTTACTTTTTAAGCAGTTTAAACCCAAAAGCTCATTGGGATAATGGGACAAAACTTCTGCATGGTTTATGGATCCCACTTGGTCCTGAGGAGACGGTGTCTTTCTTTCTCACTAGCCCTCACACCTCAGTGCAACCAGGTAAGAGGAAGAATATCAGTGTGAGATCTCAGACCCTGTGGCCACCAGAGAGCTGCTGGGCTTGCTCTAGCTTCAGTAATGCTCAGAGGACCCTTACAACAGCAAAGGCCCACTGTGACACTGGCCAGCCTTACTGGGGATTAAGCACAGTCCAGGTATTTGTGAACTTGGGCCATGCTACAGAAATTCTCAGGTGACTTCTTAAACCAACTTTACAGCCTTTTAACAGCATAGGAATACCAGGATGAACGTAGGATCTATAGCAACAAGACAAGTATAGCAGAAATATATGTGCTGTATTAAAGATAAGAAATGAGCAAAGGGGAAGATTTGAGTTTACTGTTCACCTCCATCTTAGCTATAATAAAAAGAACAGTATGAAGTACAAAATACCATCAATTATTACAAAACTTCCTATTTTAACCTGAAAGTGTGCTGACAAAACCCAAATCCCAGGTGCTTGCTGAGCTTTTCCTCAAAGAGCAAGGCAGGAGCTCGCCACTGTGCAGCAGGTAACGTCGCCCAGCCCTGCATCATGCCCCTGGCAAGGGCTGGCAGACAGCTACCCTCCACTGAGCAAAACCCTCCCCACCTTGTCTTTAAAAGCTGTGCGTTGACTGAAAGTTTCCACAGATACCGAAATACATCTCAATACCAGCAAACAAGACAGGACTGTACCCAGGACTGTATCCTAGCTGTATCACTGTTCAGGACCTCTTTTCTTTCCTTACTCCTGCTGACCCAGCAGTACCACGCTCAGCTCAGACAGAGATGGCGTAGCAGGGCACGTTACCACATAAGAGGAGGGCTTCATATTGTGGTTGATGTAGTACCCACTTACAAGTCTTCTTTTGTGCCTATGAGTTACCTTTGTGTGCTGTCATACTAACGGTCTGTTCACAGGATTGATGGTTTCGGAGTACAGCCAAGTACAGTGTCAAAAGCAAGCGCCCCAACACATTGTGAGAATCATTCTCCTTTACAATAAGATCCGAAGGGGATGCCTGACCTCTGCTTTGAAAATCCCCGGTGCTTGGGCCTAATATGCTCAAGATAGCGTTCGACAAAGCAAAGGCCTGTTACTTTTGTTATCACAAAATACTCCTCTGAGATGATAGGACTCTTTCACTTTCTCATAATCTTCAGGAACTTAAAAGATTTCTTATGCAAATTCTGGTATTCGATATTAAAACAAAATTTGGAGACAGTAACACGAGGAAAAGATTTTCTGAAATTAGCACAAATAATACTCCCAACCACATACTACTTAAAAAATTAGCAAACCCAAAATTTCAGGCTAGGTAGAAGAGTGGTTTGCAGTAGAGAATTTAGATCACCGGTTATTGTTATTATTCAGCCAGACCTGATCTGCTCACTTTCGGTATCTGATGTCTCCTGAGAGCTCTCTAGGACTCTCCCTCGACTGGTCTATCTTTACATGAATTTGAGAGGCTTCAGGGTGCTGATAAATTGTTTCCTTATTAGAAGGAAAGACCTCTGCTGAGAGGACTTGGTTCTGAGGAAGTAACTGGGGAAAAGGAGCTGTCAAGCAAAGGGTTTGCAAGGGAAATCCCGCTACCTACTTCCCAGCAGCGGCCTCTCTTTGTTGTCCAGAGCAACTTAACCGAGACCTAAAATTTCAGGGGGTTTCTATTCCTTCTAGCGTCCCAGATGCCAGAAGGGGATTTAGGGATCCAAAAGTAAGGAGCCTTCTCAGCCTGAGCTAATGCATGCACAAGCAGGAGATAAAGGTTATCCTTCGGGCATTACTGTGAATTTTATGTCGCTCCTGATCCTTCTCCAGCTGAAACAAGCATGTATTTCCTTCACGCCGTAAGCCGGGAAGAGAAAGCACCACTCTGGAGGACCGCGCCGCCGGGTTAACCAGGGTGCCAGGGTTAAGCAGGGAACTGCCGCCGCCGTCTCCCCTCTCCTCCCCGGATTGCGGTCCGGTCCGGTCCCGCATCCCGCCCGGGGCGGCGGGCCCGGCGGCGCCGAGCCGAGAGAGGGCGCTGGCGCCTCAGCCAGCGGCGGGGCGAGCGGTTCTGCCTGCCCCGGACCCTGCGCTACCTGCTCCGGGCGCAGGGGTCTGCGCACCCGCGGGGAAACCACCGATGGCAACTGCGGAGGGCTAAAGAGCAGCCGCACGCTTGGAAGCAGCTTGCCTGCTCCCCGTCTGAGAGATGCCCGAGGTCAGGTGTGTCCGCAGCTCCTGGGGTTTAGGTGGAGAGTGAGATTCTTGTGGAAATCGCTAGTGATGGGAAAGTGGAAGTCGGAGAAGTGGCTTTGCTTTTTTAAAAAAAAAAATAATTATATACACAAACATCTTTCAGGGCTTTGATGGGCTAAATTCTCATAGGAAATTGCACATATTCTAAAAGAATTAAGTAAACATCCAAGATATATAGAAAAAGACAACAAGAAAGCAATTTTCAAAGCACAGTAGTTCACCATGTGTTTATATTTAGTCTGGAGACACTGAAATCAAGTTCAAAAAAATTCTTCTTTTGCCTAATGTCCTCTCCTGCAACTGGAAAGCTGTTGGCCAGCTCTGCCTGCCCAAAGCCTCCCCCTTCAGCCAAGGGCATTCAACAACTTTGAGCAAGTGGCTGCAACTAGTACAACATACATGCTAACAGAATGAACTTAGCAAGGTTCAGTGCCAAGTCCTAATGTTAATGGAAACTGGCAGCTCCACTGGCAACACACCGCACCTCCCGCCACCATAGATCAGGGACATCAGGTCCAAAACAACACTCCTATTGACATGGACATCCATACAGAGGCAGGGAAGACTCCACAAAAGTGGACATTTCCAAGTCACGTTGCAGAGTTTGTGAAAGATTCACCTTTTCTAGTGGGTTGGTCTTTTAAGTTTCACGTGAAGCAAATTCAACTAGTTTTTATTTCATATAATCCTGAAAAGCGTTCCTCCTCCTCCTCTCTCGCCCAAACAATTACTCTAGAGTTTCCTTGAGTATAGCTAAAAAACTGATTTTATAAAGTCCTGCAAGATAAAGAGAAGTCTTGTCCCTATACAGTAACATTACTTCTTAATATTTCATATGAAAAGCATTGTTTATTCTGATCTGTTGTCTATTTTGCAAGGAGGGGTTCTCCTGAATGTAGGTCACAGAGGAAAGGCTATATCTCATATTAGCAAATACAGCATAGCTGAACCAAGGACCGAATTCAGTAGCCTCTTCTAAATTTTTCCAACAATCATCTTTAGACCACAGCCTAAACAAAATGTTGTGATGGCTTTCAAGTAATTTTGGCCTGAAATACATTGCTGATGTGGTGTCAGGTCTAGAAGTCAGTTTCAAAAAAACTGAGGTTAATTAAGGCTTCTGTCCCCAAAACAGAAGCTGCAGGACCAAAAATCACTGAATGGTGTTGAATGTCACCCGAGGTGAGCCTGGATGCCTCGGTCTCACTCACCTTCTGACTCTCCAGCCCAAGACATATTCTTAGGCTGATTCCAGATTAGGGATAGAGCTAGAGTTTTGTTGAGGAGAACCAGGACCGTTACCAAATTTTATATGTTCCCTGGAAAAGTGGAGGACTGGTGTCAGTAGACTTTCCCTCAAATTTTTGGCCTGAAACACATTTCTACGTCATTACTTACATTAGCATGTCTGTAAGCCATAGTGGGTTACAGACAATCTGCACATCTGAAATTGTTCCTGAGCTTCGCGTGCCCTGAAGAGGTAACCTCAGAGAAATAACAGCCAACTCCATGTACCAGTGGCTTCTACTGAACACAGATACTTTCCCAGCCTGTGGGCCTGCAATAGTTAAACAGAAGTTGAAAGGATCATACAAAGCTGAAAATGGCCTTCAGTAGACTAAAATACTTTCCTCTTAATTTTGGCCTGAAATGGACTCCTATCTGTTGTCAATCTCTAGGTTCACGCCTCCCAAATACATGTAGCAGAGCCATGATCATTACCCCAAGACCTCAGAAGCAAGCTACATTTTCCAGTAAAGATGGGCTCCTAATCCACAGCCTACACAAGGGTTAAGTTCAGCAGAAAAGAAACTAGAGAACTCAAATTATGAAATAATTTTGCCAGTCTAGAATATTGTCTCATGGCCATCACTTGCAAATTCAAAGGACTTCTTAACTGTGGTCTGAAGCAAGTTCCCAGGGCGTAGGCAAGTTCAGAGGTGTAGGACGAGAGGTCTCCAGAAGAGAAGTTACAGAGTCAGAATTACTACACAGTATTACTATACAGTATTGGAAAACCTGGGATAGTTAAATTGATATCCCTACATGGAGACTCTGGAGTCTTTTTCTTAACTTTAGTGACAAGGACATTTTGCTCTGTTGTCCGCACTGAAAGAATAAGTAGGGTCAGAAGGCATAGTCAGGATCATGAGTAGGTTTTTACACCTTCTGTAGGGAGGGTGGAAGGCTGCCCCTCTGGATGTAGTGAAACACCCTCCCTGTTCCTTGTTGCCCCAACCCTGAGCCAGTGCTTCGTGCGGGGTCAGCCATCTCTAGGCTGGAGGATGCAGAAGCAGGAGGGTTTCACTCAAGGCTCGTGGGAAGATCTCAGGGCTTGACGGCAACTGACAGAAATAAACATCAACAGTTGCTTCTTAGCCTTGAGGCAGGGGGACCTTGTGACAGCAAGGCCACAGGGCAGAATTAAGACTGCTTCCATGCCAGTGGGGTTGCCATTGTCTTACTCCATTATCACTCACTATCCCAGCTATGGAGGACCCAAAGATGAAGCAGTGCCTTCAAGGCCACATTGCTCCCAATCTTACAGCTAACTTTTACTCCAACCCTAGCCATAGACCATATCCAGCCCAGACTACACAAAGCTCAATCAATCTCTGCTGGTAGAAGAGTTTAATATAGCAGCGCAGGCTCAGCAAGATAA
Source organism: Himantopus leucocephalus (assembly GCA_003993805.1). Taxonomy (NCBI): domain Eukaryota; kingdom Metazoa; phylum Chordata; class Aves; order Charadriiformes; family Recurvirostridae; genus Himantopus; species Himantopus leucocephalus. The sequence goes on from RSEF01000006.1 coordinate 8,898,768, forward strand.
CTGCAGAGGAAGGGAGGATGTAAAGAGGTTTGATCTGGAGAGTAGAAAATTACCAGTGAGGGGGAAAGCCAGGCAGGGAATGAGCTCAGTATTTCCCAGGCATTATCAGCAGGCCTAGACACCACCAGTAGGAATGAAAAGGAAAGTAAGATTTGGTGAAGGACATGTTTGAAAGGGAAGCCTGCTGGATAAGAGGCTGAAAGGAAAAGAAGTAGTAGGGGCAGGTTGATTTGGTTTTTGTTTTTTTTTTAAAAAGGGGGGGGGGGGCAAGAGGAAGGGCAAGAACCAGGACTATATCTGTCACTTGTCTCTCCCCGCCCACTCTGAGAAGCTTCAAAAGAGATCTGGAAAGAGAGAGGAAAAAAAAAGACTGTCAGATATTACTGTTCCAGCCACTGAGTCATGGCAGGAAACTACTGATACTGTAAACTAGTACTGTAAGGTCAGAGACTATTTGAGTTTTACCAAGGCTCGCTGCAAAAGGAACAAATATTCAGTGGTGAGGATTTGTCCCTTTCATAATTCTTGGTGTTACTGTAGAACCATTTCACTAAGCATGTTTGAAAAAAAGCTGCCTTTATTTTAACATTTCACTTGAGTGCAGACGGTTTTTCTCTTCTTCTCTTCCTGCATCTTTGTTTTTATTGCAACAGATGCTTATTAAGAGAAGGACATGGGGAAAGTAGAAAAAGCCTCCAGTCTTCAGGGTGCTACTGGATACTTGGGCTACGCAAACTCTTATAATTGCTGCACCACAGAAAAGTCATTTTATTACAATCTTATCCCTCCATCAAATTAGTCACTGACAGTTGTCACCATCTATGTGGCCTTTTCAGACACAGACACCGTCGGTCTCATCAGTGTAGTACATGTGCAATGGGTGGAATTACTTCCACCAGGGTGGCACAGCCATCCTAATTCCCACAGGAACAGAGCAAAGAAAAGAAGCGGGGATTTCTGTTGTGGGGAGGACTCAGCAGCCTCCTCCCAGCCCCCTAGGAGAGCACCCTAACACTCCCTGCACTGCCCAGACAGAAAAGTTCAGCCATGTTTTGGAGTTTTTTATTGCCCACCAAGAGCTGACCAGTTAGAGCACCACAGGATTTCCAGCTGCCAACCCAGAGGCATGGGCTGGCCATCCAGGCAAATAACATTTTTTAATTGATGAGCGCTTTTGGAAAGGTAAGATGCCACATAGCACCAAAGTGCTGAGCAAAGAGAAACAGCAGACACTGGGGATGCAGAGATAACAGGGGAAGGAGCAATACAGCATGGGACAGGGATTCTTGGGGAACTGTTAGCTGTGTCCAACTATTTGTTAATTAAAGCTTTTAATGTCCCACTACAGTTTTGTTCCTGTTGCCTAGGCATACCCACTACGGGTGCAGCCACCCATCACAGTGAACACTGCTAGGAGGCTCTTGTCCCACTTCAGGCGTTAAGCCGTAATGGGATGATCGCACACATCTGCTACAGTAACCCACTATACAACTCACTAAGCAACTTTCCAACTTGGTCATCTTAAGCTAATTGCTTCCATATGTCCTGAGGGTCTCTATCCAACTCATCTTAGTCACAGCACCAAGCCTGAACCAGCCTTAGTCAAGTACAGTTCAGCAGAAGGACATGTTCTCAAGAATAGCCCAGTGCTAGTAATGCCTGCCAAATCAAGGAAGTCAGTCACACCAGGGAGAGACACTGGTGACCCTGGCAACCTGTCCCCTTCTTCCTCTACCAAGAAAACAAAGCAAAACAGAACTTGCCACATCAGGCAGGAGGCATTTAATCCAGTGATGCATGGACCAAGGGGATGCAGGAAAGTTGTACGCAACACCCTGAACAATCCTGTAATAAACCGGGAAGTCATGGCTGGAGGCAATACACTTTGGGGAAGCACAAACACAGGCACCTGCTGTTGACAGAAGCACCGAAGAACTTCAAGTGTAGAATTTCTCCACCTTTTCCTGACAGTAGCTTTAAAGGCTGCTTAATAGCTTTACTGTTTTAACAAATAAAATAATTTGTGACATTACAGAAACTAGCCAGATACTATATGCAGTGCATCACTATAACATATAGCATATATAGCATGGCTGAACTTCAAAACATTCCTGTCAGAGATCACTGGCCAAAAAGGAAAAAAATATATTCCCTTCTCGTCTGGGCTTACAGGTACTGATGAATTTGATATGATGATGATTTCCAGCAGGGGAGCAATATTTGTCTCAGTTTCCACACCAAAAGCAGCCATGGAAAAGGGCAAAGAATATAATGACTCAGTATCACAGGGCGGAGACTAATTAGCAGCAGATTAGGAGCAAGCAGTGGTCTCTGGAAGAAGGTGCTTTCATGAGCAGAGCACGATCTTACTCATCGCCTGTCTTGATCAACTGCAGAGGTTTCCATGAAACAAATGTTAAGGCTGCCTCACTGTCACAACCTGAAAATAGCTTTGGTGGGTTTTTTTGTTCGTTTGAAAAGAAGTGCCTCTGTTTGGGACCTTCCCTATTCTTTTCTTCCAGTGTCCAGTTTATCCTGACAGGGAGGAAGCCCCATGTAGTAACCAAACTCTCACTGTACAGCAGGAGTGCTTATCAGTTGGTGCCCCCGTCAGTGCTCAGTTCACTGAGGACAGATATCAAAAATATTAAGAATATAAGGACAGCACAATCCTTTCACTCAATGAATGCAAATGAGCTACAGGGTAATTTCAGCAATTGCTTCTTTCAAGACATGCTATTCCCCTCAGTGATTTCAGGCAACCAGTGAACTGATAGCACCTACCTTTTCATTGGCTGAAAAACACTACAAAAACACTTTATCTAATTAGTTATCGTATTATCCCATCAGCAAGGTGAATTTTATTCCCGCTGTAACAAACCTGTCATTGATATGGGTTTATCAGAAAAGTACACTGTGAATACACTGAAAGATAATTTTTGTCTTATAAATGATTTAGCTGATTTTTTTCTAGGAATATATTGGGAAACACTGGCAAAACTAAGATTTGAATTCTGGGTGTCCTATTGCTCCTGCCTGTTCTTAATGGGACTCGCTGGATTGCCTTCTAGTAAACTTTTTTTTCTTCTGAAAAATCTATTGCTTACTTAAGGAAGCTTAAATGCTCAAAAGCCCAAGAATTGATTTGTTTATTTTTAACTAAAATAGCAAGTGCATTTTTCAGGAGCTGATGTATGCCCATTCATATTGAGAAAGGCTTCAGCAATTAGCATTTATCTTTAGTTTTGCAGGGCTGATGGAAGGCACTGACTTTATGAATTTTAAAGTCTGCATTCCTCAGGATAAAACCAAAGATGGGGAGCAGAGCGGGGCTCCTCCTGCCATTCTCTGCTCTCAGCTCAGCTGGGACAGCAGGAGGGTCTGTCAGGATGCCCTGTGAACCAAGAGAAATTGGGCTCTCCATCAAGCACCGACCTCCCCACCAGCGCAGGTGCCTCTGCGCAGCTGCCCAATCCCACATGGGCTGGGAGGGACTCCCTCCCAAGGTAATAAGCACTGCCTGAGCACCACTGCTTTACAAAAATAAAATGAACGTGGACAAACGCATGCCCCATAAAATATTTTGAAGGGTTTTAACAATCACCTCGTTATTTGGTGACCAGCAGTTTGACAAGCAAAGGCGACTGACGCCACCCACTCACCCCAGCTGAGGTCTGAACCATGCCTTCAATGTGACACAGTGACAAGTCCCTCCGGCTCTCTCTTGCCTTGCTGGCCTGTCATTACAGCATTTCCTTAAGGCAGCAGGAACTCTGGCATCCCATAAATCTTCCTCTCCTAGGCAACAAGCTGATTGACTCTCTATTTCCTACATTTCTTTGTTTTTTCATTCATTCTTAACTGCATAACTGGTAGTTCCATCCACCAGGTTTTCTACTTTGGCAGCTTACAATTTTTTGAAGCAGCCAAAGGGATTTAGGAACATGAACCTCCCTGCAGCAGTGGCTGGGCAGGCTTTTGCCAAAATCAGCCAGGCTAGGAAAGGCACAGAAAGCACTTACTCTTACACAGTGTAGCCTGGATGACTCCCAGGAATGCTCACACAAGCTGAGAAGGTGTGCAGCAATCTGTGGCAGGATGGAAACAGTGATGAGTGGGGACAGACCCCTTAATTTATTTTGAAAATACTGTTCATGATCAGTTAAACCTGTTTCCTGGGCAGCCTGGCCGTGCATGGGAGCAGGACCTCAGTTTTACACACCTCCACAGCCTGTCATGTCAGCAATAGCACTGGTGAGCAGTGGCACAAGCAGGAGGCAGCAGTCCTGTACATAGGACGTGCCCCACCAAGGCAGCCCTTGTCCCTCTCCTCACAGGGCACAACTGGTGAGAGGTACCTAAGAGCTGCCCATGCTACACCATCAGACCTGTGTCCTTCAGACAGGCCTGCCAGAATTTCACACCATGTCTAATGCTGTGCAATGACCTCACGAATGTTGTCCCCACTGGTGGCCTCAGCCTCTTGTCTGGGGGCATGAAATCTGCCAGCTAACTTCCAAACGTTACCTCAGATAGACAAGGATACATCCCTACAATCTCAAGGCTCATTCCACTCTTGTGACAGCTGCAGAAATTACTATGGAGAAAACCAGTTCCATACTGAGAAAGTACCACAATAAATGTGAGAGACACTTTCTCTCCCTACAGTCCATCATCAGACACAACAAGAGATGTAAGAGACCAAGTGGCTTTCTTGGGTCTCGCAGCAACCTCCCACAGCCCACCACTGCTAGCCAAGCTGCAGCCCACTCACCTCTGAACTACTCACTGATCTTCTGCACGATAGCTCTGAGCCTCAAACCAATGGATACAATTGACATATATATACATTTCAATTATGTATAAAAAGCCAAACTCATTACACCTTAAAGCATGGAAGTTTTAATTTCAAGTTTTCAGGCTTTTCCCTATCTTCTGCTGGCAAGACCCCTGTATTTTCTCATACATGTGAAGAATTTTTCCCAAATAGTATCTGGGGGGAAAAAGCATGTACATCTCTCTCTGTAGGCTGCCCAAATCACCAAGCTTACAACAAGTGATGCAGTAGCCAGGGAGTAGCTAAGAGGATTGAGCCTGTGCCAGCTCAATGAGATGCCCAAGGATCTCCTCCCAAGGTGTCAGCAGATGCCTGCAGGCTGAAGGTATCTCCCTAATAATATCCATGGGAAACAGCTGGCAGAAACCTCAGATGAGAGTCAGTTGCCCGAACAACTTGTCCAACCCAATTTAACCACCTGCGGGCATCTGTAATGCCTGCATGGGGCTGAGACTGTGGCACAGGACACTTGGGAGGCCACTGCTCCTCTGCAGCAATATCTGGAGTTCAGGCACCACATGCATGGGCACCTCAAATGGCACTAGTACTCTACATTTATGCACCTGAATCATTCTTCTGCAAAACAAACTAAAAGCAACTGGAAAAGCTGGTAACCACAAGAACTCAAGTTATGGCTCTCCTGTCTGCAATGTTACAATTAGAGTTTGGGATCTGACATGTGAATATTATGATCTGATAACAATTACCAGGAAAATACCAACCTAAAGGGCAGTGACACACCCTCCCTGCTCTGTTTACAAATGTCATGGTCATGAGATACTAGTCAAACACATCAGCAGACTTATAATAAACCACAATAGGATATGTTGATAAATATTTATTTCAAAACAGTATAGCCTTTTACATGACTAACGTTAATGTGATTTCAGACTGAGAAGGAAACAACCAAAGTTGATGGCATGCTAACTGGGGTCAGAGGAGTGAAACAGGTAACTACCACCAACCCTGGCATTTTATTCTCCTATTAGAAAATATTACTAGGTATATCAAACAGTCAATGCCATTATTGTTTTTAATAGACCAGTGAGAGTACTAGTGCAGGACACAACTATGAGGCCCACAGGAATCACCTTGGAAGAGGAGCAGCCATTTGCAAGCAACAGGGCTCATCCTTTCAGGACTGTGTGGGCTGGTTTCATGCACCAGCCAAAGCCCGTTATCACAGAGAGGTTAGAAAATGTCTGCCCAGACCTTTAAAAGGATTTTATTCCCAGTTAGATCACCATCAAACCATTTTCACAACAGCATCTGCCACTGAACGGTTGCTAATTAGTCAGTCCCTCCTTCAGCGAGGGAGGAAGACGTGACAGCAAAGATGGAATTATTTTAAAAAATGGCCCAAAAAGCCCCGATAAGGATTGCAGCACTTTGTGGCCTACACCATGCTTGTCACAGGGCAGGGAGAGGGAATCTGCATATCACAGTGTGTTGCAATCGCTGCGGAAACGTCTCTCTTCTTGCTTCCTCTCCACCCTTATTCAGAGAGTTAAGGTAAGATGGGAAAGCAGCTGCAGCTTTTAGGACATCCCACCCAGGACAGCAGTGGCAATGCTCCTTCAGTGTGCTCTATAGCCTCAGCTGCTCTTTGGTTGCTTTAATGTTTTCTCTATAAGTATCACTTTTCTAACTGTTGTGAGTGGCATAAAGAAAATTCATGGAAGACATTGAACTGTTTGGATGATATTGTAATAGGGGCCGCACAACACAATGCAGTCAAGGATCTACTGAAACAAATGGTTCTCATTGGGAGAGAGAGAACTGTGAGAAGCAACTTGGGAAGACAGATTCACAGGACTATGAAAGTCTGTGGAACGACTATTCTAACACCTCAATAAAATAGATTTTCATTCTGCACACCACAACCTCCAAGTGGATAAAGCAGGGCTCCTCCAGGGATGAGTTTAACAAGCTGAAAGGTCCACAGGAAGAAACACAGGAGCCCCAGGAGTGTTGGAGTCTGCATTTGGCTCTTTGATCTCACGGAGATGTCGGGACAGATAGAGCCTGATTACCTAAGCACACAAGAGCTTTATTGGAATTATTTGTCCATCATTCTCCCAAGAATATGGAGAGAGAAAGGGAGATTGCATGGTTGAGTATTTCTGCAGTTCCTCGGTGAGGACAGAAGCATATGGTGCGGGAGGCTTGGAGACAGTTCTTCGAAAAGAGAAAGTGGTGTATTTCAAATGAAACACCCACCTTCTCTAGGATGATGTACTAGCAATGCCAGAGGGCAACGGGCTGCTCTGCTGGTTCCCTGAAGACAGGAAAGCCTGGGTGTGAATGGCAGGTGCTTCGTCTCCTCTCTTCTACCTCCTTCCAAACAGAGCAGGCCCCACAGCACTGAACAGGACTGCTTCTTGTAGCAATAATCCACACGCTATGGTGGCCTCATCTGTCTGAAGATCCATAGAGTATTACTTTGGCTACATGCCCACTATAGCATCTGCCCGCTCCTTACACTACAAGGGCCTCCTAGAAACACTGAGCATACTGGTCCAAAAGCGATTTGCATTCTATCTCAGATTGCAATGATGCCAGCACCGTGTCCACCCTCCTAAATGCGCTCAGCCCAGCAGTTAACCAAACACACTTGGAATCTGAAGGGCCAACAAGGAAACAGGGTATCAATGCTGACAGCCTGAATTTTAGCAAAGATAAAAGGAGAGTTATAGACAGAAAGTGAAACATTTCAACACACATACTTATTCTACTGCTCTCTCATGCATCTGCCTAAGTTGCATTCATCTGCAAATTTTCTCTACAATTGGCCACTTTCATGAAAACTTATTTCTGGTGAAAAATAATATATACAGCCCAACACTGCGTGCATCATTCATGCAGAATGGGAAAGCGTCATCTTATGAATGCTGCAGAACCCATGAACAGATAAAAGTTACATTCAGTTCCTAAGTATCAAGAAACACACATAAAAAGGAGACTTCTCTCTAAGAGGGCAGAAAGCTCAAACTAGAGGAAGAGGGAAAGGACAGCCGTGGATGCTCTGGCACGTATTGCTTGAGAGCTCTTCCAAGAAGATGTCATTTCAAACATACCCTCCCACACACCAGCAATTTGCCAGGGCCACAGACAGATTTCTCACTCTTGGACAAAGCCATCCACTTTGGAGAGACTGTCTTGTGGGCAGCCAGCAACAAGAGCACCAGGACAGTATGATATACCCTTGTGTTCTGCTGATGTTTTTATTATTAGGGAGCGCCCTCGTTACGCAGAGTGCATGACAAAGACTTGCCTATACAGTAAGGTAGATTCAACCAAAACCAGCAGCAGAAAACCTTTCAGAAAAATATGTTCTTTCCAAATACTTTTTACTCTCTTAGTAATTATAGAGGTTCAGAAATTAACACAGCATTATGAAGTGTTACCTCAAGAAATACATGTACTTTGGCACTTGTGCTGTGTTTGTATAGAGCACTGCTGAAAGCTCATGGACTTTCTGAAATGTGCCACAGTGTAAATCTCTGCTTCAGTTGTGTTCCATTTCTCAGTATGGGAAACTAAACCAAAGACTTAGCACTCTACAGAGCTGATTATAGGATAATCGCCAAGTGGAAACTCGCCATGTTTGGGAATCCAAGACATCTCCCTTCCTTTCCAAGACATCCTTTGCTTGATCCTTGACAGCCATGGGAAGTCAGAGAAATACATATGGTCTGACTTGTTAACCAGTCAATAAACCATGCAAAAAAATCAACCATTTCCCCTCATTTGTTTCCCAGAAGCCTCTATTATAACCTTTCTCTTCCACACACACCAAATACTTGAAAACCACAGTCTTCCTGTGCTATTGGATTTTTTGGTTTTTGTAATGGCCTCTACTGTGAAAATGTTTCACAATATTCCAACACAAATGAGTAGTTTTACCCAGTCCCCTTTGGTACGTATGCTTATTTTCCTCATGTCAATAACATTAATTTAAATAGAAGATGTACTAAAACAGGAAAAAGTATTTCCTAGTAAGGTGTTAAAAAGCTGGCAGAAACATGAAATTACCACAGCATATTCATTTTTAGTTACATTCTGTATGCGGTCATTTCAGACATGCTGGAAACAGAGGAATTATTCAATATATAACTTTACAGCAAATATATTTACAAATATATTCCAGAGACATTGCCACAAATTTGTACTACAGAACAGAAGCCATCAGTTAAAAGGAAGGCAATAGATACTACTCCTTGCGGTGGAAGAGCTATTTCAAAACATGAACTCAACCACATCCTCTTTAGTATGAAGTTACCAACATTCAATCTTCTCGAATCTGTAGAAAGCCCGAGACAACAGCTCAGAGAAGCATATAAGTATAAATTTTATATTAAAAGAAAGGCTGATACTGAAAACCAGCTATAATAATTAGACATTAATACTGACAACTATGTACATGTTCAGCCCTGGAACAGGTTTGTGCTAGCTCAGAGCTTTCAGACTTGGTGCAAAGGCTGAAGGAAGACCATCATCACTTTGGAGCAACAAAGAGCAGGAATTAATAATCCAAGCCCCTAGACTCAAGGTCCTAGACTTCAAGTCCCACCTGCCCAAGAGCACAAGAGAAAAGGAAAGGGAAGACACACTAAAAAATTCTTTCAACTCCAGTGTCTCACAATTGTAATCCAGCTCCAACGCTTTCAAGGGTGGCAGATCCACATAACCTCATCTATCACACCAGCCTCATCACATCTCCAAAACACAAAGTCCTGTCCAGCGAGCCTGCAGAACACTTAGCCTGTAGAAAAGACTGTATCTGAGCACAACATAAAATTGCATTTACTTCCGAGCAGTCAACACAAGGAGCAAGAACAAGCTGCTTTCAAGCTTTGTGCTTTCCATAGAAACAGCTTAATTTCTGAGCTTACCTGTAGCTGCCATATAGCTTGGAGTTCACTGTAGATTCATAGCTGTCCTCACGTTTCCATCACAATGGTATCAGGTAGCAGTGCTGCTCTTTTCTTTCTGGGAGCAAACAAAAGGCACAGGTGATTTGTAGGTATTTAGTGAACACACATTTCCGCCATTTAATTAAAGACCAGGGGAAGGAAGCAGGAAAAGGGGAAACAAAGCCAGTTTTAAATCATCTTAATAATCCCCAATCCTACTTGTCCACACTTTTACATGCATAAGAGCAGTATAAGGATGCCATGCTGACAGTAAGTGGTGGTCAAAGTTGACAGAGGATCTACACAGGCAAATTCTCAAGGAAACGGGCTGCTTGTCCCAAATGTTTTGCTGCGCTGCTAAAACAGCTGATGCTCAAGAAGACAACGACATGGAAAACACCTTATCTAATTTGGATTTAGCCTTGGTAATAGGCCTTCATCACCAGCACAGCAGGACATACTACAACCTCCATAATTAAGTGAGCAACAGAGGCTATTCTTGCTTTTCTTTTAGTAATTTGTTTACAATGGCACAAGAAGTCCTGAAATGGGTGCTCTTAGCATTTATTATATATGATTTGGTTTAAACTTAGGATTTTCCTGTGATAAACACTGTAAGTCTTGTCTACTGAGGCTGCTGCAGACCATCGAGAAGCTAGTGATACCAGAATTAAGCAAGGCCCAGCACCGTGCTCCGAGGCTGGAGCTCACTGCTCAGTAGTCTCTTCAAAGGCAGGATTGCCACCTATTTTGCTTATGTGCAAGTTTTGGAGTCCCTTCCCACCCCTTTGCAAGTGAACTTGCATTCATAGAATCACAGAATTGTCTAGGTTGGAAGGGACCTTTAAG
>RSEF01000006.1:8919460-8976608 GCA_003993805.1 Himantopus leucocephalus
TCCAAGTGCAGGACCCGACACTTGGCCCTGTTGAACCTCATACAATTGAATATATATATTATATTTTATATATATAAATTTAAGAAGATTACAAACCAGATCAGAGGGGAGCTGAAGCACAGTTACTTCACAGTTATTATGTTACAGCCTCCAAGGATGTCCATGGACACACAAAGAAGCGGACGTACACTGAGTCCTGGCTGTACACTGAGTCCTGCCGCGGCACTGACATCAAGGCAGTCTTTTCGGGGCAGAACAAACACTAGCCATGGCTTTCTGAAAGGTGAGCTGTCACCTTCTGAAAGCCCTTGTGGCAAGCCGCCTACAGATTCAACTGAGAACTTCACCGGGACATCATATTGCTTTGAGCTGACCTTCCTAGAAAACTTTACACTCCAAATTCCTGGAAATCCTTGCATCCTAAATCAAACACCGTTTTAAACAGGTCCTTGTTGTACAACACTTATATTGTGTGGCCTGCATGGCATTAATGCCTACTTTCTTCAGTAAGTTCAGTGGCATCCAAAGTGATGCCATGGAAATGATTTTATCTGATTTCATTTTGCATTGACTTCTGTGACACAAGAGGCGGGATGGTCTTTCAGAGGAGGAAGAGGCCACAGAGATGACAGAAGAGGAAGATGTTAGAGTAGCAGGGTGGCTGGGTTCAGGTAGCCACAACCATAAAGCAGAGGTGAAAGCTGAAGACAGAGGAGAAAATAACATCATGCCAATGTGCTTTCTTTTCAATTACTTCTACTTAATTTGCCTGCAGGCCCCAAGAAAGTACCGTGAACCTCCTTCTCTTTGCAGCAGGGCAGACATGGTGCACCCCAGCATGGAAAATGCTGGGAGAGCAGAGCCAGCAGAGAAGCCCGTGGCTCGGTGAGGCCGAGGACCCTCTGGAACACAGGGCCTGCAGAAGCCAGGCAAGCGTGGCACCGCCACAGCTCCCAGCAGGACAGCTCACCACCTCAGCTCCCTCAGCACCACAGAACCTCGATGAGGAATCAAAGCACCTGCACTCAACCCACCAACTGTCCCAGCTGCGCAGGCTGGTGCCTGACCCACTCCAGCCCTGGGGCTGCTGCCTGAACCATTGGGTTCAGAAGAAAGAAATGCATCCCTCTGGCAATCAAGAGATCCCTTTTTATGGGGGCAGGATCATGGATTATAATTTTGTGTAGTCCTCTGCTGTTCCCTCCCCTCCCCCCGCCATTTATTTTTAATAAATGAAAACACACCAGAAGAGCTCAGCGTCTTCTTTCAAAACTTCTCTATTTCACTAACTTGTTCCAACCTCCATCATAGCTCTTTCCTTGTCAGCAACTGTACCACTGCGCTATACCTCTGCCCACGCACAAATGCACTGGTTGAAGGTATGAACTGGAATCTCTCTGTTAAAGGAACAAGCAGGCATCCCAGAGACTGACACAGCTGCTATTTGCATGTAAAAGAGGAAAAGAAGGTGCATGACTGAGCCCAAATTAGCATGAGCAAAGCCTCCCACCACATTTGCAAACTACAGCTTGCACAGTGGTGCTAATAGAGGTGCACACTTTCTCACAAAGAAAGATTTCTACCTCAGCTATAAGGAAACGTGGCTAACAGTGGTTCACAGAATTTGGCATCACGTGAACTTTTAAATCCCTGTTTTCCTAAAATTTACAGAGTGCTAGAAAAAGAGAAACACAGTGGAGACAGGGTAAGCTGGATATGCCCAGGTTTAATTTTGTCTCCACTTCCAGCTTGATTCCTGAAGCTGGCTACCTCAGCAAGAGCCTCCATTTTTCTAAGGCCACCATTACTTCTGTACCCCTATATTTTTGAATGTCCAGAAATATTCAGAGTGCTCAGCGCATCTAAAAATGAAAACCAAAATAAGCAGGGCAAATGCAGATCTAACACTCCATGTCTCATTTCCACCTTTTGAGAAATGAGGACTGCTAACCTCTTTTTCACCATCAACTCTTTCAAAGGGATGCTGTGGGGATTCATTTATGTCTGCAAAGCCTTGCTGAAGACACACACTTGATAAACTATAAGATTTCTGGATTTTAACACGATCTTTGTCTCTTTCTCTGGCTATGTACACACACACCTAAGCATCCATGTTTGTGCACATACCTACTGAGTCATGACAAGAGGATTAGATGTCTCAGGAGACCATTTAAGCAGCGTAATCTTATTAAGAACTGTCCCCCAAACCAAACTGCATTTTGAGGTCTTGTTGCAGAGAAGCGATAGACTCTTTTTACTTCGTCATCATACGGAAGCTGTTGGAACAATTCAGTGCCTCCGCTATTCCCGCAGTAGGTTTAGCTCATCTGAGAAACTAGAAAGAACACTAAATGCAGACATTAATGGTAATAAAATCAAAGCTAAGCCCTACATGAAGAGAAACAAATTCCAAAATGAAAAATTCGATTACACAGTACCTGTCTCCTGTCTTGACTTCCTCATTATACGTAGAAATTAACTCTGTCATTAAGTACTTTGATCAGGCTGTACATAAACAGCTTATAACGGCATGAAATCTACCACAGCAAGCAGGCAAATGAACAAGGGGAGAAATACTGACATTTGGGGCTGCTGTCAGACATCAAGTGCTCCTACTCCCTCAGGGCCAAACTGCTAGACTAAATGGGGTTACTCCAAGGATTAATTGCTCCATCCTGGTTTGCAGTACTTCCAGAAAGTTTCCGTAATAATATCTAACAGGCTATCATTTGGAGATCAGTAGCATCTTTTTAAGACCTTTGAGAGATTTATAAGTTAGGTTGTTGTTACTGCTCTTAGGCTAAAACTCGATACAGAAATTCCCAGCCCATGACTGAGCTGAAGCAGCATGCGGTCAAATTGGTCCACGTTTGCATTGCTCAGAAATGAAGTATGGCACCATTTCACATACTCCAGCTCCAAACATTTGTCACTTAAATTTGGAGAATTTCCAGGCACTAATATATATCATAAGCAAGGTTTCTGGGCAATTGAGGTGGGATTTTATTTCTGATTTGTTTGTTTGTTAGGATTTTGGAGCAGAAGTTGCTTTCTTCTGGGATGCATTTAACTCAGTGTAACTTTACTTACTTGTGATACTACCTAAATTCCTTGCACATAGAGACTGCTACACAACCAAAGGCGGTCAGGCCAACAGGGTCTCTTCCCAGCTCTGCCCCTGGCTGGCCATGAGTCCAATACCCACCTCTGAGCCCTGTTTTCAAGCAGCTATGTTTCCTGTTAGCTCTTCCCACCTCTTTGTTGAAGAGACCCTCAGCGCAGAGACAGACTGAGAGTGGCCAGGTACAACACCGGCCCCTCAGCACTGCCTGGGGGCACTCTGTTTTTTTTAGAAAGTACAGCTCAGATGCTTGCTCCTCTCTGCTCTCCTAGCTTAGCTGCGATGGGGTTTCTGGTGATTTGCCAATTACAGCAGGTACACATGTAAGGGAAGAAATCCTGACCCAGGAGAGGCAAAGGTAGAGTTTCCCACTGTCTTAAAGATGGCCAAGATTTTACCTTTAACATCCTAATAAAAGCTTGGAAAAACACTAAGCAACCCCACAGATTATTTGTTTTTGTATGCATTGCTAAACATCCTGCAGAACAGACATTTTATTATTCCTAGAAGCACTGAAGTCCAGTATTTCCTCTGTTTCTCACAATCCATTCCTTTATCCCATTGCTACAATCAGCTCCAGGACATTATAGCAAGACATTGTTCAAAACGGCTATCACCACAATTTAGACAAACTCAGCCCTAGACCAAAACAGCTCAAACAAAATATCACAGGCACTGCAGAGCTTCCCAGCATACTGTTCTCACTCTGTAAAACTGCGTAACTGTTATACTCATGCCCCACATACCAGTTCTGTGCACACAAAAATGGTCCTTTCGAGATCTACAAACACCCAGACAACTCCTTTCTGTACAGTCATGCAAAGAATGTAACCACGCCACAGCAATATGGGTATACACCAGGCAAATAGTACTGCAGATTTGGATAGACTTGGAGGCTTTGACCTCAGCTACAGAGGGGGTGGGCACGTCGAGGTAAAGGTCTGTAAAGGCGAGAAGATGAGCAGTCACTCACCAGCCGGGCAGAGATGAGAGGGCTCGTAGGAGAGGGTGGCAGGGAGGAAAGGTGCTCACAGAAGGCAGTTTGCAGGGGATGGAGCTAGCTGGAGGCAGCATTTTTACATCTGGCTCTAATGAACCGAACCAAACTCTTTCAGCACATGTGTAGTTCTAGTAATAAAGCAAATCAGACATTTCTTCTGAATTTGCAGTTCCTGTTCAAATTCATTTACTTAAGTATTGGTGGGTGTTTCGGCAACAGTAAAAGATGCGGTAAGGGTATACCTGAAATTTCTAGCAAACCCAGAAGTGCCTAACAATCCAGGCTGCAAATGCAGTTGGATCTGCCAGATAGGAACGCCTGGCTGCAGAGTAAGGAATTACAGTATATCCCCCCCTTGCAGGATGTGAGGCCTGGGGCCAGAGTCTCGCAGATATACCCAGGACACTCCGCACCTGCAGTTGCCATTGTAGCTAATGGGAATTGCTGGTACTCAGCACCACTGAGGCTTTGTCTCTAGGAGAGAAATTTATGATTTGCCATGAGCTCATTGATTACAGGAGTCCGCCACAAAGACACACGCTTGAAATGAAGTTGAATTTTCAGTCTTCCCCTTGGACACATACACATGTACACATACAACTATGGGCCTCCCTAGACAAGATGATGTATGAACCCCAGCCACGCACCTGAGAAGTTGGTATCTAGGTATACCCCCAGTGTTCCCATCAGGAAAACCTCTCCAGGCAGCTGCAGATTAAATTCAGGTTGGGAGAACATCCCTTTGATAGGTCCAAGCCTTCCTGACAGCAGGCTGGGGCTTGTGGCTAGAACAACACAGGGCTACTGAAAAGCATCCTAAATGCAATTGCCTTCAGGAGGTGACAAATGTCAGGAAAGCAGTACACAAAGCATTTCCAGACCTGAGTCAGAGAACAAAAGCATGAAGCTCCTTAGTACAAGGTCTAACTCCCTTTCATATCTGCAGGCCTCAGACATGCTGTCAGGTAAACAGCATGAGTCACAGGTATCTACCACATCCTTCTCAGCAGCCTTTATGCTATCACTCTGCCATTGCTCCTCTGCTGAACAGCTAGAAAGTCACAGAGAAATATTTCTTCCTTATTTTATCTGCCCATGCTCTCCTGAGATTGACTAGTAAAGAAAGCAGAAAGGAAAACATTACTACTTTCAGAGGCCTGTCCCTGCTACAGAAGTCCACACTTCTTCATGAAAAGCATCATGGTGCATGCCACAACTGCTTCCATTCACAGCCATCTCTGCTGAGCTGCCCACTCAAAGATGCAGGAATCCTTTGGAAACGCGGCCTGGTTGTCCTCTCATTTTCCCTGCAGCCTGTATTTGCATTTGGACTCCGTAACTTCTTATTGCTGGCTACGAAGAGCTGACAATGACATGCCACAGGTTTCTTAGCAAAATAAGACACTCTTGTCTTTTGGAAGTCTCTCCCTGTTTTCTTTTGCTCCAAAGAGACTTCACTGCACAGGGCAGATCTTCAGTGATGGACAGTGCTCTGCTGAATTTCTTGGATTAGCAGTTATTTACGCCACACAAAGATCCTGCATACCATCCAAGCCACTACTTTGCATATTGTGCACTCTCTTCCACAACAAGATTAGGTATCATAACTTAGAGAACAGAGTTAATAAGAATCAATATGGTTTTAAACTGGGCATCTTGGCTTCCAAGGTGTAAAAACAATTTGTGGCTTGGGTGCTTGGTTCTCAAGTAAACAGCCAGAAGAGGCCATGGAGGGTGAAAAACAGAAACTGATACTCCTTTCTGTGGAATGGGATAAGAACGAACTGTGCCTCTAGAAAGGACTCACTTGATAACACTCTTCCTTCATTTCCTGCTGTCATAACGAGCTGAACACTCCTAAAGGGACAGCTCTTGAAATCCTCTTGGATTACTTGTGAAGCAAGTATTAATAAATTGTATCAAATTACTAATGTTTGTGGTCTTTTTTACTAAGTGCATTTGTTTCCCATAATCACAAACCCAAACAAGTAGAATAATGGTAGTAACACACTGAAGTGTCAAAGATAACAGTGGAACAATTACTGTTGGCTGTTGCCAACAACCTCCATCGAGTCAGTCAGCCTACAGCACGAGCATCTTCTGCCCAGCCAGTGCCACCATCATCACCAGTCCCTACACAGCATCACTTTATGTAGCTGATAACTCTCCCCTCATCTGCCATTTAAATATGGCCTAAGTGAATAACTTAGAAAGAGCAGCTGCATGTGCCATGACCAATAGTGTTCATTTTGATGAGCTGCTCTGTTGGTAAGATTTCTTCTGAATTAGGAGTCTGAATATCCCATCAGTACAACTGAATGGACTGTTTCCCAGCAGAGAAGAAGATTATTTCTGCTCCCAGGCAGCAGCCACAGGGCTGGTGGTACAAAAGGAATAATTGTCCAGATTACACTGGAGTAATTCAAAAGGTTAACTAATGGACAGGAGAATAACTCTCCACACAGCTCCACCCTTCCCTACTTTATCAACTGATTAAAAACACATCCAGGTAACTTTTGTCATTGGTTCCAAGTTAAAAGAGAAACTAAAGACTTTGCTGATCTGAAATTGTTAGCACTTGGCATCTAAAAAGCTCTTCAGAAGGCTCCTGACAAACGGATTACTTCATCTTTGAACAAAAGTTCTTTTTGGGGGGAGTCAGGGCACTGTTTTTCAAGTAGCTGGTGGAACCAGCTACTTGAACCAATATGCCGTCCTGACCCGCTTCACAGGGAAGTCTGCTGCCTCCCTGGGGCANATCAAATAGCTGCAGGTGCAGCAGACCACTGCAGCCAAGCTCCTTATTTATCTGTGTCCAAAGGCTGGATTCCTCGGTACGAAGAAGGCAAAAGCCATAGCTGACATTTCTCTGTACCTGAGACTGTCATGACATCTCTCTCTCAAGCGCCCCTCTCCACAGCCTCTCCTCTACTGGGCCTATCTGCATTTTCTTCCCTACCTCCTCCTATGTAATTTCACTGAATTTGGTCAAAAGGATATTTCCAACCACCTGTCAAATTTGGATGAAACTAGTCAGGATAGCCAAAGTCACACAGGAGGAAGGGCACACTTGCGCTGGAGGCCAGATTTTAGTGGCACACTGAAAACTCCCCCAACAGTTCAGCACCTGCATTGCTGTAAGCCTGAAGACGACCTTCATCACACCTCCACAGTACCAGGTGCTCTGGGATGGGACCCCACAGAAAGGAGTGCAGTCTTGGCAAATCTGTGCCCTAGAGACTGCCTCAGCCCCAGCTAAGTACTGCACAGCAGCTGTGTACTCCAGCTACTCCAAGCAGTAGCGTAGGAACAACCATCCCCTGCAAACGGAGGCCCACCTCTCACTGCAGCAACTGGCTGAAAGCAAGGCACAGGGCACTTTCATATGGACAAAGGTAGGGATGGCATTCCCATCCTTCCTTTTTATGCTAATATGCAAAACCCGGCTACCTGTGAGAAGATTAGACCCTACCCAAAAGGTCACTTACTTCCTCCTGACAGCTAAGCTTCCATCGTACAGCCAGCACGTTAAATGAGATTTCAATGTGGGCAAGCAGGAGGCCAGACACAAGTCTAGAAGTAAGGGGGTTTATTTCTTACTGACCAGCTTGATAGCAGAAGTGCCATGGTCATTCTTTCTAATTTCAGGGACCTTTTAAATAAAGTTCCACTCCAGAAGCCAAGCATGAAAGGAGAGGAATGAAAACTCTTTGATAGATAAGATATTACAAGAGACTGTCAGGAGCTTGGTAGGAGAATGAAATAACACTCTGGATACTGTCATTGAAAACAATAATGAAAGAGTACACCATTTTCTTAACTGAAGTACTATCAAATCTATGTTACTGCCACACAACATATTTTTCCTCCAAAGGTGCCAATTTCAAGCTATGACTATTGATCTCTATCTAACACTCAAAATTAACTGCACTACTAACGAAAAGTGGCACCAAATCGTTTGAGAACATCAAACAGTAAAAAGCCAATGGGGTCAAATCAAGGTCAGAATTTGATGAGTAGGGTGTCAGAAATTTAATCCATTTTGTCTAAGATAATGTATAGAGCCAGTACTGGGCCTTTTTTTCCTTTCTTTTCTGTAATTTTTTTAAGCCAGCTTCTCTCAAAAATATCACAAAACCAGACCTCAACTTTTTTATGAACTTTTTTCCATGACTGGAGAGAGAAAAGATTAAACGGACTGAAACACAGATGGCAATTATGCCTCTGTTTATTTCCTAATGAGTCACAAGATTATTTTTTGCCTTCTGCCACATCATTTCAGAATACAAGAAAACCTTATCTTGAAGGAGGCTTGAGGAGACAAAATAACACTGTTAAAAGTCCCAGTCCAGCAAGATACTTAAGTGCATTTAAAAAAAAACCCCAAACCTCTAACCATAAGTGAAGTCCCATTCACTTAAACTCAAATTCAGAAATGATGGGTAAATCTGTTCCACCAACTGGTGAATGTGGTGGCTAGCAAATTCATTAGTGGTCTCATGACAAAACATGCAACAGTGACATGTTGCATTTACATCTCAGCATCTGGAGAAAATTAAGTCCAGAACTCTGGCTAGACAAGGCTTCCTCTCCACCTCCCCACCAGAGCCTGCGATGCCCGTGCCCTCTAACCACCTGCCATTTGAGTCCATATCCCCTCCTGCCTGCGCAAGATATCCCCCAGCCTCAGAGACTTGACCAAACTTGCATCCACAACGCCTGGCTACCTCCCACACTAGAGGCAGCACAGCTACCAGCGCACTGACCCAGCGCTGGCTGGGCTCTCAAACTTGGCTGTGGCCACTTTCTTTTAAAACCCAGGCTGAGTAACTGATTTGATAGTGGCAACACTGTCTGCTTCTCATATCACAGTCTAGTAATTAGCATGCTCTTGAAAGGAAGCAGAAGATATGTATTCATCGTTCAAACCCATGTCTCTCACCTCCTCAGACGGTGCCTTAACCACAAGGCTTTGGATAGGGGGACTCCCCTCTTTTCCTACTGAAATCATGCAATAAAAATTCAGGCTTTGATCCTAAAAGGGCTGAATCTTCAGCCCAATGATTAGGACACACGGCTGGAAGAGCTGAATCCTTTATCTGAGGACTTTTCATATGTTTTAGGCAGTAACTGGGGGTGGATAATATGAATTTGGATCTTGTCAGGAAGAGTCTGAGTGTGACCTCCCACCTCCTACCAGAACACACAATATGCAAAAGAGGATCCATTTTAAAGGGAGAGCAAGACATACGCTCCTCTCTGAAACAGCGCTACCTCCGTGCTGGAACACACTCGCTTTCTGCAGTAGTAGGCAAAGACATGTCTACTCAGGAGATGGCTGGTGCTTCAGAAACACCCATGCCCACAGGATATTTCTGTTTCCTGGCTCTAGGGGTTCCCCCTTCAGCATCTGGACATTCCTGCAGGCATTGGGGATACTCAGGCTTATCTATCCCAAGGAACTTCAAAGACACACACAACTGGTGTGGCGAAGATAGGGCACAGTTAGGTTGAATAATTTGTTACCTAAAAATGCTTCTGACAGATGGCAAGGCTGTTCTGGAACACTGTGAACATAACAGGTTTTGGGACAGGGTGCTGAAGAGAACTGATTTTAGTGAAAAGTTGGATTTTTATCAAAATGACCTTTTTCACTCCAAGTGCCTGCTTTGCATAGAAAATTGCAAAGAAAATTCCAAAAATTGATAAGAAACTGAACATCCCAGTGACTTACTGGAGTTATGGCTTGGATGTCATTATCCTTCATGGACCATTTCTTGCAGCTGGACTCCATGTCCAACATGCATCATTGACAGATGTTTCCATGATGTATCACAACAGCACAAGCCAACAGAAACCCATCATTCACATTAAAAAAACCTTGAGTTTAAGGAAGAGAATAGGTCATTTGTCCTGAAGACTTGCAAGTTCCCGAATCTGACGTGGAAACCAGTTGCTTCTACCTTGCTTCCCCCCCTGCTCCCCGCCCTCAAAAAACCTGCTGTTTTCCGTAAGAAAGAAAATATTCCAAATCCATTCTAATTACCAAGACATTTTCAGGCTACATTCCTAAAGAACTGAGGCTTAGTTGTTGGCACTATATGTCCATTTATCTGTCCAACGGTCAGTTCTGCCTTCCCTTCCTGTCTCCTCGTCTTTAGAAACTACCCGACAGACAGGGAAGGGGGAAGGAGCTGTGAGTGCTGGGTGGGAAGAGTAGGTATAAAAATCTTTAGTTCTGTTTTGATACTTTGCAACCACAGTACAGATCTACATGGCAGATCAGCAAGTCTCTGAGGTTTGAGCGGAAACACTGCCAAAAGATGGTGTTTCTTTTCCTTTAAAAAAAAAAAAAGTCGAAACAGTTTATTGCTAGCTGTTGTATTGCGTCTGAAACTTTCGGTTTCAGTACTTACATATGTGACGTGTACACCAAGTGGAGAAGGATCTTACTAAAACCTTCCAGGATGAAAACCTTCACGCTAGCCAGTCTAGACATTTCCTAGCAAATACAAAACTGGGATTAGATGGTGCTGCTATTCTGACTCAAATGAACAGAAAAATTAATTAAAAGAAAAACAACCTCTTGAACAAAAACAGGTCAACATTAGCTAAAAACAAGCTTAGTTTGAGATGGTGAAATGCTACAGTATAGCTTATTGAGGTAAATCCATTAAAATTCCAAGCACTTTTAAAAGCATCTTTAAAGCATGTATTAAAAGTATATATTTGTTTGTCTTATTAGGAACTTTTTTTTAAAGTAAGAACCTAATTTAGCTTTCTGAATTAGATTGGAAACCAGTCTTATTGGCTTCTACTGTGTATTCAGCCTTCTGCATATCTCGCTACTAAGTTAAGAACTTACTGTATTTTTAGTGTCTACTTAATCCCTCAGCTTACTTTAGACTCCTTTTCTAAAAAGTTTCACTTAAGTGAGATGAAAATCACTGATTTCTGACACTTTTTCTGACACTGCATAACTAGGAAAAAGGGTCATGGGGCATGTGGCACAGCCTTAGGAAGATACTTGAGTTAAATTAGAAACATCTGTCTGCCCAAGAAAAGGTCGTCTATTTGTTTTGGAACGAACTTTTAACATATATGTCTTTTTTTCCCAATTCCTGGTAATTCTTCTGGCTTAGTTTCTACATGCATATTCCATAGAAGAGGTAAAGGTTACCGGTGTATTAATATTACTTCTGTACGATGCTGTGTGTTTTCAATTAGGCTCACTCCCACAATCATTTCCATATCTAGCCACTTGCTCTTCTTATTTCTTGATAAGTGATGGCCCCTATCAGGAAGTCGGGGGCGAGTCTGTTACTGCTTTGAGTAAACAGCCTAAAGGTCACTTCAGATGTTGGCTTTGACACTCTTGGTTCAATAGCCACCCACCATAGCTGTCACCAGTAAGCTGAAGTTAACCTCATGGAAAAATAGCCTTTCAGTGCCTTTCAGGTCCTGTTGTCTTTTCAACAGAACAACCCAGCAGTGGGCACTTAGTGGTGGAATGAGGATAATCCTATCAAATTCCCCTCACTGACCCCTGACAGAGGCATTTGGTCTGAGATCAGGATCCAAGTTCTGTAGGTCTTCCCTGAGGTCTGCTAACATTATAGGAAAGTCCTTGAGTTAATGGCATCTCTGAGTCCCAGTGTGTCCACATGGGTGCCACAGTTCTCCTAGTCAGTGCTCAAGGGCCTTTTTAATGAGATTTCCCACAGCAGAAATGAGAGCGGCAGAAGGGATCCCAGCTACGTGCACACAACTGACTTCTGCAGGCATGGCTATGTACACTAGAACGTGAAGGGGTGAAACCCAAGGCTAGCATTGGACCCCCACTTTTGGTGTCCACCAGCACAGCTCTTAGACACACACCACCACCTAGACTTCTGCAAGTATTGTTTCTTTCCTTCTGCTCCCACAAGATTAATCTGCAGGAGGCACAGCTTTGCTGAAATAGATGCATCTGCTGCTGGAGTGTGCTGCCAGTACACACCACCAGTGAGCCTCCACCAGTAAAAGGTCGTTACACTACTGACGCCTGGCCACCGTCTCCCACACACCTCTTCAGCATGAAAGCAGGAAGAACCCAACAGACAGGTCTAAAGATACTATCATCCTGCAAAAGGAGAAGAGTTGCATGACTAGATCTAAGACCCAGAGCAAAGGCGAAAGCACCCACAGGGCTGATACAGCAAATATGCCTCGCATTGACCTCTCTACAGATTGAGCTACCCCAGCCTGAACATAGTATCTTCAGTAAGTGAGGCACTGTTGGATCTTGCAGTGTCAAACCGTACACCCTGCTGGAAGGCACGGTCTGTGTCCACTTTACAAAAGCAGAAAAGGCACAGCACAGCCCAACCCTCCTTGTCCAGCTAGAGAGATAGGTCTGAGTCTCTCCTATATGACAACGTTGACTGTTAGTAAAAAAGGGATTTATCCGAGTGAGGGGACAGGTTGTGCTGATAAACTATCTCCACTTTTCTGTTAAGAGAGGTACATACTAGTACATGTGTTCTTAAATGTCTACACAAAGTGCACCTTGTATCATCTTTGTCTCACCTCTGTGTAGCTAAAAAAAACCCCAGAACACTGAAGAACAGGTAAAGGAAGACAGGAAAAATACGTATATTCTTCAAAGATGCTGCTGTCTTTCCAGAGCCAGACACCCAGGCTACTGTATCCACCAGCTCCTTTGCTTCAAGACACACACAAGAGAGTAGCTACCAGAGCATCCTGTTCTTTTCCACAACACTTTGTGGGACCCAGCTGTAGCCACTGTGACCTCTGGCGCTTCCCTTCCATCCAGCATGGGCTGTTCTGCCACCCTTAGACATGAAATTTCTGGCTTTTAGTAGTCATTCCTAGCACAACAATTCACTCAGAGTGGTATTATCATGTAGGTGCTAACAGACAAAAACTAGTGAGGACAAAAATGGGATATGCTATTTCTCCCTCCACTCCATGGCAAACAGAGCTCAAGGCTTTAGAGATCTCTGCAAAAGCAGTCAAGCCCAACTTCCACAGAGTCCTATATGGTATTGTATAAGCACAGTCATAGCTGTTTTCTCCAGACACAGGGCTCCATTTTCCAGTACATAATTTTCACTTTGCACTAAACAGACAACAGAGTGCGAAAACTCCCTTTTTTGGGTTTGACATTATCGTACATACAAGAAAACCATCTGCAGCCTTCAGCTTCAGCTTTTGCTCCAAGTTGGGATCTTGCAGTTACTTTTCCCAATACATTTTCCAGCCCAGACATTAATTCAGTCTACTCCCTACTCCAGCTGCTCTCCCCCCTCCGTAAGCAATGTCTGCTTTCTAGCATGATGCAGGAGTCACTAAACAGCACCTGAGCAGAGTGCTTATAACCCCAGGATGCCATATCACAGAGCAGGCTCCTTGAATCCAGTACTTACCCAAAAAGGGCACGTGCAAGACAGCTGCACAGCCCCAGCACTGCTCACTCATGAAGGGTGGAATAGCACAGGTGGGACTTCACTGCAGTCCGATATCACAACCTGCCATATCTTTCTAGATAAAAGAATCTGGGTAAAGAAAACACAAGCTGTATTTAAGCAATAATACCTTCTGGGAATGTCTAGCAACAAGTGTTCTGAGGAAGGAGCTGTGCCTCTGGCCCTTACCCTCACCAGTCAACAACTCCCAATCTGACTGAGTTAAAATAGCTGACTTAAAAGTCGTAATTGCTATTCTCAGCAGTAAAATACAAAACCGTTTTTTTTAATGTACCTTTTAACATGCTGCAAAGTTAAACACGGCTTGCATGTTACCATGGATATAATTTCATGTTTATAAGACTGGTCTTTCCTGGCAGCTAAATGCCTGCATGGGAACAAACAGCAGAGCAGGATTTTGTTTGGCATTTTGCTCCGTTTATGATAACAGCTAACTACTTTTTCTGTTAACAGGCTTTTGATTTCACTGGAGTTGCTCTAGGAACAGAGTTCATCTCATTGGTATTAAACACATCACAACTGATCCTCCAGTTTGTGTGAGCAGAGCCCTGAACTCATGAGAATCACGGCCATAGGATCAAGTCCTAGCAAGTTCACGTATCTGCCATGGGTGGTATCAGACAGTATACAGTACGTGAAAACATGCTTCATCTCTGCCTGATGAAGCGTCCACTCCAAATCCAGAGTGCAGGGGTTGAGCTAGAACTAACTTTTATTCAGAGTAAAAACATGATAAATTCTGACTAAACTCAAGGCAGTGAAGTTAGGTTTTCATTTGAGGAGGGGGGCAGTTTTATTCCAGAGGGTCCCAGGAAAAATCTCCAAAATGGAAATGCTAAGTTCATTCATATCAACTTGAAATCAGCTGCATTCAAGCAGAAAGGCTAATGGAGTAAGAATAAAATCCAGACCGGCAGGAAGGTAAGTGTTACCATTTTAGAACACCAAGTCTAAATGCCTCCTTCACATCCACACTTAATTACTCGTGCCCACATCTATTTCAAAAACTGTGTGTGTATTCCTAGCCCTACTGAATGACTTCTGTGGCAAAAGTCACCTGGTCTTCAGTGGGACAACATTTCATCCCTCGGTGAATAAGCCCAGGAATAGCTTTTGGCTGCTGGTTGGTAACGTGTAGGATTGTAACAACTCAGCTGCTATTGCTAGAAGATCTGAAAATAAAATGTAATTGCACAGACAAATCAGGGGATTACACCACATCATGTCCCTCCAAATCACGCAGCCAGAGTGTTTACCTGTGTCTGTGTGTTGCTGTCATGAAAAGTTCAGTACCTATTTCAGCATCAGAGATGCATATCAGTCAAATTTGACTTCAGCTTTTGAAGTGGGTGGAGAGCAACACCACCCCTTTCCTGTACTGAAGTCTGCAACAAAACTGCATTTTACTCACAAACATATCTGTAGTTCTGTTGTGTTCTGACTTTTAAAAAAAATAATCTCATTGGACAGACACCACCAGCAAGTTTCTCCACTCTGTGGAGTGTCTTCACAGCCCTCCCACATAGTGAAAATGACTCAGACAAAACTACTAAATTTAGGGCATTGGTATTCTATGTGTTACGCTGGTGCTCATACAAGTAATGCCTTAAACAGTAAATTTCTGAATTAAGCATTCAGGCATCTTTTCTGTGCTGCATCTGCCACTGAAACAGAACGGCAATGAAGGTGGGCTGAGGAGGAGGTTATTTGGATCATGATTCGGGTTGTGTTTTGGCTAGAGCTAAATGTGAATTTGAATGAGGTTTGCGTGTACTTTTAGAAATATCTATTGACCCGCTATCAAGATGTTTGATCTCAAGTGATGAGATCATGCAAGATTAGCTGCCCTTGGGAGATTCCCTTCATCTCAGGCAAGAGACTGCAGGCTTTGACTCACAAACGGGGATGATTTCTCTCGGGATGACTAGACCGATTCCCACCTCTCAGCATCCAACTCACCCATCTCTCTGAGGTTCCCCTCCTGCAAGGATGGCTCATGAAGCAGCTGCTGAACTGCTGGTTGCAAATCCATGCAGTCAATTAAATCAGTACTTCTGTAATTCAATATACATAGAATTCAATGTAATGTAATCCTAAATACATAGAATTATTGCAATTTTATAATTTGTAAATCACCACCTGCTTCACAAGCAACAGCCATCCCTGTAGCAAGGGCAAGGTACTCTGGAAGAACGCAGTGGTGGCCAATAAAGGCAAGAAGTTTTATAGCTATCACTCACAAGCCAGGGCTTTGCAGAGAGATTGGCCATGTGGTCGCCACCCAGAAAAAGGGACAGCAAGTTCCTGGCCATAAGGAGAGCAGAAGAAGCAATGAGAGGGCCGGGACAAGAAGTGGAAAGGGAGAAAGAGGGTTGCTGAAGCACCTTCTTGGTTACGGCAGTCTTTCCTCTCTGCTTGTCTAAAATCACCAACAAATCAGTGTGAGATTGAAGTCAAGGCCTGAGCCAGGCCAAGAGAGCACACTCTCCTTCAGGCTGACCACATCACCTGCTAAAGCCAGCAAGGGTTTTGTGGGGCTATCTCAGGGAAGGACATAGAAGCAATGACTCATCTATTAATGAACTTTTACTCTTTATCTGTTTGCCAGATGTCTCCAGAAGGGCATGGTTTTCTAAAATATTTTTGTTTTTTGAAACTGCTGAATAATCTTTACAAATATAGCTCATGATCTGTTACCCAATTAAAACCATGCAATTGCTAGGAGCAATCTGAGCTGTTTACACTGCACACTTCCATCATATGCCTTTCCTTTGTTCCTCATCATTGGAGCATAACTCTTTAATAAAATTAGGTTCATGCAAAACCATTTTCAGATAATCTGCTGTACCCTCCAGAAATGCTTATGCTGGTGTGATGTGCAGTATTTCAAGCTGGGCATCCTTGTCTAAAGTTCTGCAGAGCAGATAAAGAATAATTCTTTTCAGTACAACCCAAAAGCCTGACTTGTATGTACACCTGCCCTGAGGAAAATTTCCACAGTACAATGTTTATCCTTGTCTGGACTCCACCTGAGAAGCAAGGATCTTAAATGTCCCCAAAGTGCCCACTTGCTAGAATTTTAAAAATCCATGCCTAGAGGGGATGCGGAGGGATTATTTAATCTCTTCTCTTGCTCTAAGGCAGAATAAATAACTTAGACCATCTCTGAAAAATATTTGTCATCCTTGTTCTTGCAAAAAATTCAGTCAAGAAGATTCTACTTTCTCCCTAAGTAATCTGTGCTGTGACTTTACTACTCATGCAATTAGAATATTTTTCCTAATGCTTGAGCCTTGTCCCTTTCCCTTAGCACCTCATTAGTATATTTGTCCAACCAGGAAACTTTGACTGGGTCGAGTTACCCAGTCTTATTACCCAGATTATGACCTAGTCAGAGCATATAATGAAGGATTATGTTGAAAGCCAAGATCAAGAGATATATCAAGATCAAAAGAATATCTGTATGATATCTACCACTCGCTCCTTTTTCCTTAGCTAGCTGCCCTATAAACTGGGAAATTACATTAGTTTAACATTCATTACCCTTGGCAATTGTATTTTTTTAATCATTTTACAATCTAGGTCTGCAGTGTCTGACAGTCTGTTCCACTGTCTGTCCAGGAATCCAAACCTCTTTCTTAAGCAGATTCACAGTTTCAGTTTCATTAACATTCCTTTCTTTAGATGTACATGCAAGTCCTCCTTAGTAAGACTCAACTAAAATAACTCCCTAATGACTTCTACCCTGTGAAACAGAGTTGTCTCAACATATCCCAAGAAGGTGATACACAGAGTTTTTATGCCATATTGCCTTTCCAAGCAATATCCCAGTAATCCACTCCTCCCAGGGAGGTGGCTTAACCTACACCCACCTGTCAAAGAGGCTCTGTTCTTTCTAACTTCACTCAGACAAGTCTGTCCCTCATTTATTGCAGAACTTCAGAACAGGCATGGATAATGCTTCTCCATTTCTCCAACCCTGTCCTTCCAGAATGAGCTGTGCTAATACTCCAGTCCTGTGACTTATCCCAGAAAATTTCTAACATGCCTATTAAGTATTTAATTTGATTCTACACTACAACCTCAGGTCCTTTCATTTTTTTCCTATGTTTGCATTGACATTGCTCTCTTAACCTTCCAAAGGTGCTACTGTAATATTCGCACTTTTAAACTTACCAGTGTTTTTCCTCTGTGTATTTCCTAATTTTTACTTACCTTGGTAACTTTTGCACTGGCCTCTTTCAAACTGAGCATAAAGCCCTCTTCTCACTAGGCTGGTGTATGGTGCAACGTGATGGACTCCTATTTCTTCATCACCTAAGTGCCACCTCTCCCCAACAGGTCTGTGTAAGAACATCCGCTGTTACGTGGAAGGCAGGATCTCCTGTCAAAAACACCTGAGAAATTCGTACCCTTACCTTTAAAATCTGACACTAGTGAGTGCCAAATATTTTATTTCCACACTTTTGATGAAAAAAATGAAGTGGTTTGGTATTCCTAAATTGAAACATTTCATTTCAGTGAGTTGAACCAAAGCAAAATATTGTGGTTTGACTCAGTTTGACATCAAACAGTTTGTCTCATCCGTCCAGAGCAAGGCTCTCTGACCAGGCTTTTTCCCATGATCCATCACTACAGTAGGTAAGAAGGGAGACTGCAACACACACTTGGTTAGGTAATGCAGAGGTGGGGGTGGCTCTGAGAAATAATCAGGATACAATACTACCTGTCCCAAAAATACCACAGCAGTTCAGGCAGATGGCTCAGACTTAATATTAAATAACACACTGCAATCCAGCTCAACAAACTGTTTTGAAATGGATCAAACTGACTCAAAGCAAAATATTTCAGTTATACCTTCCTGGTGAGTCTTTTCTTAAATCACAACTTCACAGAAACTTTGCATAAAAGTCACTTCAACACCAAGTATTTTTTAACACAATATAATTAGAAACTGTAGAAATAGATCAGTCATCATGACTTGCTGCACAAGAAGATCAGAATACTGATTCATACATACTTCATATACATTGAATTGCTTCAGGAACCCAGTACTTTTACATCTTCTCCATTCCATCACAGTTCAAAAGGAAGTCTTTGCTCTCCAATGGCTTGCACATGATGGGAAGTGACGCTAATCATGAGAACAACCAGAAAATTCTTTTGAGCCAATTAGATGGCACCAGTCACAATGACATTAGTCATCCACTCCTCAATCTGAGGAGAAGGAACCAAAATTATCATTCATCTACTCCCAAAGCTGTGAAAGACACAAGGGAAGTGTACTATTTCCCATTCTTATTGCAATCATCATCACACAAAGTGACACAAGCTGCTATTTTCTGCTCCTGTTCTAGGAGAGCAGTGGTTACCCTCTGTGCAGGTTTCAAAAGAGAGACTTTGATCTCATTTAACTGCTTCATTCTTCTTCTCCTGCCCGTGACTGATGACCAAGAAAGGAAACAGGACCAGAAAATGCCACACAGTAAGAATATATACAGCCTAATGCCATTAGCCTCTACAGCTTATAAGGGCAACATGACCAAGATGTGACTGCCAGTTAACAATAATGGTGACAGAGGAGAGAGTTGTCGTACATGGTGCCATGACTCTGCACACCACTGAGAACAACAAGAAAAGCAGGAGAAGTGGTAACTGATGTGTGGAAAAGTGTACACAAAAGGAAAACCTCCCAAAAAGTTGATAGTGAAGCATCAGGAGAGGTTAACTGCAGAGGGTTCAAAGTGGGTGACTTTAAGAACAGATCCAGGAATAACACTGGAACAGAGAGACAGACTGCGCTGAAGTAGCCAACCTAACAAACCATACATCAAAGTCTTTACACTGCTGAGATCAATGAGATATGTACCACTTATCTCAGTGAGCAGAGAGGTAGGGGAAGTCCAGGAGCAACTGACAGGCACAAGAGGCTGACCAGACCCTGTGTCTCCACACCAAGATGGTTTGGGCATCTCAGAGATGCTGGGGTAGCAATCAAGCTCGCTTCCACCCACAGCCAGGAGACCAGACTACCTAGCAGCCCTGGTGAGCACAGAGACCTTTGTATATGATGTTGTCTCAATGTGATGTGACAGGCACCCTTGAACTGCTCGACAGTTACATACATCTCCAAGGCACAGGCTGGCTAGCTCTGGATATATCAGCTCTTGAAGTCCTTCCAACACTTTTTTATTGGAAGACAGAGGTAGTGAAAAAGAGGATGAAAAATCAGAAAATCAACCCTTCTGACAGAGGGGTAAACAGGCCAAGTTAATGGTGAAGTAATATTCTAGAGAAGCCAAGGAAATATCTGTGACTTGGGAAGCCCAAATGCCTCCAACACATCTGGGGAAACTGCCAAGGTTTTCATGGCAATTGCTCCTCATTTTGGTTCGCTGCCCAATTAGAGTTTGCCCTTCAAGGACTTTATGGGGTAGATCCTCAGCTAGAGTAAACAGTGCCATGGCTTTCTAGAAGCATGGTGATTTTGAGCAGGAGACAATTATGCCCCAGATCTCAGACTGGCAGGGAGGTTTTCTCAGGGGAACTACATCTGACAGCTTCACAATGAAGGGAAATGTTACCTACAGCATCAAAATCCAATTCGACAAACAAATTTGAAACTGACTTTAGAAGAAGTCACGTTAACAGATGGTACCCAATCCAAGTGGAAAAGATCACGATTACTTCTTTATCCTTCCCATTTTGTCTTTTGTGTGTGTGTATGTGTGTGCTTCAGCCCCAGAGAAACAAATTATGACTCAAGATGTGGAGCTAATTAAACTCTAATATACTAAAAGGAGATTTGGCTGTGTTGATAAATCTGTAGTGTGATAAAGCAAGATACTCCTCTGTAAACACTGAGATACGTCCCCAGGATTTCTCCTAATTATGAAATAATTCAGATTATCTCCAGAAGTAGTCTTAGATTTGAATGCCAACACTACAGAGAATGCACTAAAGCATGCCTGAGCTAGCCAAATCAGATAATCTAAAGACCGTACATATATATGTATCAAAGATGATGAAGAGGGACAACTGGAATAGTAACTGTTCTGCAGTTGTTGCTAGACCTTACCTTTCTACGGACAGCTCTACTGAATCCAGTTTCATTCTCTTCAAAAGATGGTATCTAAAACTTCCTGATTTGTCTTTCACACTGTGCACTAGAAATAACTTGACCACGGTGGAATAAGACTCATAGCAGCCCTCTTTTTCCCAGAGAAAGAGAGATCTTCCATAAACTGTAAAGATACATTTTTAGTTATATTCCAGTGGTCATTTATAACAAATGCCTGTTTGCACCATGCAAGCATCATAAAAGGTCTCTAACTCTGAGGTGTCCCCTACTTTGCCTGGTATGAATAAAGCAACCCTATTCTAAGAAGTGCTGATGTGTCTGTCCCACAGGAAAGGGAACAAACTTTCAGTGCGGAGCACCTTCATGCCAGTACACTTTTATCTTCCCAATTGGAGAAGCACTTCAGTAAAGAGAACTCCAGCCTCTAACTGACCTAGATTCACTGCTGGCATGAGGTAACCAGGAGTGAGGCTTCTGACAGATGAACTCAGTCCACCTTCTACCAGATTTTTAAGATATTTCCACCCTAGCTGCCTATGTACATCCTGCCAGAAGTCACAGCTGCCCTTGCAGAGCCAGCAAGAGGGAAGCTCTGTCTGTGTCTCATCATGCAAGGGGTGCTGACTGAAGATGCAGCAAAGAGGAGCTCTGGGCATATACAGTATGCTCAAGCATCTGCAGCACATCGATCTGTCTGTGGGCAACAGCTGCCTTTGCAGACATGCAGCACTCCAGGCTCTCTTTATGTTCATTTGCATCTAAATACTGCTAATTGGAAATTAAACTCACACTTCCCTGGCTCTGAGCAAGAAAAGCATGCCCCTTTAGCCTAAAGTTAATGCCTACTCTAGGCTAATCATCCCAGCTCTCTCCATCACCAGCAGGGACAGCCAGTATTGCTTGATGATTCAGTCTTACATACCTGATGAATCACTGGCTATCTTCAGTGATGAGGGAGAAATAGAGAGTGCCCATACACTTCGCTTAGACTAGATCCCTAGCCTTCAGACAGCTCAAGATAAGATGTATCCTACCTGGATGGTCTTTTTCTTCTGTGTCCAATGGTCAAGACAAATGAAAAAGGAACTCAAACTGTGGCCTCTTGACACAATAACCATATAAAACTATCATGAAAGCAAAAATCAAACACTGCTAATGGCAATAACACAAAAGGTAATTCTCGTAGAAGTCAACAGCTGTTCCACATGAAAAGCAAGAGCGCCACAGCCTACCCATGCGTAGATGCGTATCACACATATGCCCAATGTGAAGGCCACTTGCCAAATCACATGCTGTGTGTGTTTTCAAACAGAGAAGAAGAAAAGAAGCCATTGGCCCATGGGCTTGGAAACCAGGTCATGAGATTCTTTTTGCATGATCTTGGTATCCTGCGTGAAACTTTCTGTCCAGAAAAACACCTGTAACCCTGCCCTTTCAGTAAAGCTTTGATTTGTTTCCTTGGCTTGGCTTCTGTGGGACTTTTAACCCTTCCACAGAGGGTCTGCTTGGGCCCAAGCTGCATAGCTGGGGAAGTGGCAGGGAAGAACAGTGTGCCAGCGTGAAAGCAGTTAGACTCTCTCCTGCTGCTTTCAAAGCTCTTGCAGGAGTGCACCAGGCAGGGTGGGCTGCCAGGCTTTTCTCCTCAATAGCAGCACTTCCAGGAAGCAGAAATGACCCAACAGATCCACAACATGGCATAGAGGTACAAGATTTGCACGCAATGACCTTGTGCTCCAGTGATCCTGGAGCAGCTGCCTGTTTTGCAGTGGGGATTTCTGCTATGCCCATGAGAGGGCAGTTCAAGCCCCAGTGGAATAGGCCCAGGGACTGGATCAAGTTCAACTGGCTCTGAAACACCCAGCTGCGTGGTGTGACACGGCCTCTCCTGCGGGGAACTGGGATTTTGTGCATTTTCATTCTAAACACATAAAGCAGGTAGCTAGATGAAATACGGCACAGTCAGGCTCTGAAAAGGCTTCTTGTAGGTGTGAAGAGTGCAAGAGATATACATCATTCTTCATTTAACACTTCGTTGATCGTTGACTTGTGGATTGTTCTCCCTCTGAAAAATTCTAACTATTGTTTTTAAATGGGAATTTTGACCAGAGTGATGGAGATGTCTTTAAACAGAGATTTGGCATAGAGACTGCAATGGCAGTGAGATACCGATCTGGCTGGGCTTGTACCTGCCCTGTGGCTGAGGCAGAACAGCAACTGCATATGTCAGCTACACTTGGAAAGACGAAGGGTTTCTGTTTGAGTCAGCACACAGCGTCTGGCAGCCAGGCGCTGACTGCTCCGTGAGGCTTCCCAAGCTTAGGAGAGCACCCCTCATCAACCAGCTTTTAAAAGATCAGTCACATTCAAGCGTACGCTACCAACTGAAATATGCTTATTATGCCATATAAAGTGAACGCTTTGAGAGCACTACTTACAGCAGTTTGTCCTGTACAACTCCTTATAGGATCCTGTTTCCAAGGCTTATAAATTAGCCACGCTGTCTAGACCAAGTTCTGTATGTGCTGCAGATAGATACACCACAAACGAAGAGCAGCAGGAGGCCATTGTCTCTTCCCTGCAAGTATTTAATAAATAATAAAAATCAGTGTATGAAAGATGGGAGAAGAATATCAAGTGTACGCAATATTCAGGACTTACACCTAGCACAAAAATGTGCACACACATCAGGTGACTTTCTTTTTACTTTGTTCACATTTGACCTTGCAACGTTCATTCAAGCAACAGAACTGCTTCAACTACAAAGTCATCTTTCAAATAACATTTTTCAATTTATAATAAGCTCTCACACTTAAATTAACCAAACTTCTAACTACCCTTTAACCTAGTATTTCCATATAGGTATAATACCAGAATGGTAGGGGAAAGAAAATATTATATATTTAATATAGACATATATTTTAATAATTGACAGCACAAGTCAAAGTCAACAAATCACAGAGCTCAGGCAATGCAATGTAGTGCATGTTTTCATTCCATGTTACTGGTTTCTTAACTTAGCAAACAGGGGATTTTTGACTGCATTTGAAGAGGAAATCAGCAAATCAATACCAAATTTTCTGTAGAAGGGAGAAGCATAAAATTACTCAAGTTACCACAGAAACAAATTTAAGCAAACTGGTGCCACAAATCAAGTAATTAGGCAGAAAGAAGAATTAGATCTCTTCAAAAAGTATTGATTTATGATACTATGTCAAGTTTGGGACATAAATATTTATTGTCTTGCAGCTCCTATTCCTTCAGCACTTAGATTAAATCCATTTTATTCATGTCTTTCTAATAAAGGGGAACTCAGCTAAGTCCAAGTAGTGAAGAGTAAGACAATACTCTCTTACATTTGTCTCTCCCCTGAGTAGTAGAGAGCACATTTCATGTCAAATTATTCCATGCACAGGGAACGCTGCAATACTGGGTACATATAACCCCACCATGGATTACAGGATTAGACTCCTGTGTACACTCCAGAGCAGTCTAATAAATTTAAATTAAACTGCCATCAAGTAAACAGGGCCAGTGTTTTTACTCTTGCCCTAGAGTACAGCAAGAAACATTTCCTTATCTTGTAGCAATGGTCAGTCACGTTTTAGTTCTTTTTTACGCAGACAATAAATCACATCTTTTATGAGATGTCACCAAGCACGCAGGCAACTAGCCATATATAACTCAAAAAACAGTACTACTAGTACCAACTTTCATTGTCTGCTGATTAGACCAAGCATTTTGAATTACCTGAACAATTAGCCATATAAAGAATAAGATGGACGCTTAACTGACCCCCAAAAAAAAAAATGTCCGGCACCTGAAAGCCAAATTCATTAAACATGTGACATGTATTAGCACCAGGATAGTGGTGCTTACATGTGTTAGTTACATAGATTATTGTTCTCTACAGAAATTACATTACTCCAGTGAATAGAAATATCAACATTCAAACAAACAGTGAATAAGAGACGGTATAAATCCATAGGTTATTGTGGGTATTAGATTATTACAGAGGGTCAAATTCTGTTTTTGTAAATATATTTGCAAATACTTGCTGAACTCCAAAAAAATATGAAAAAAGTCATAAATCTCAACACAGAAATAGCGCAGCACTTGTTCAGCATGACACTTGCAGAGATATCATGACTTTAGTTCACTGGTGAAGAGGGTGTTCACGGAGACACAGACACACAAATGAAAAATAAACTAAAACCTAAAACATAAAATAAACTAAAAATAAACTAAATGTACTGAACTCACCCAGTGAAGCAAGCAGGGCCAATACAGAGAGATTTCCAGTTGCATTGCTGCCATGTGCGGGACTGAACTTCCTCAGAGGGCACCAATATCATAGGGCAGCAATTAGCTGAAAGGGTTTCAGTGCCAAGGGCTACTTCTGTAATCAAATCTGGCAACCATGTGCGCTTTTGCAAATATTAAAAAGTTATGAGCCGAAGAGGAGGGAATGAAAGTTTCCTGTTGGCTTCTTTTGTCTCACCCTTACTATGTACTGGTTTTGCCCAGAGCTTTGGAGAGGAAAAGCCTGGAATATTTGCTCTGATGCTGTCCTTCAAAGGAGAGGTACTTTATTTCTGCACTAAATTAACGTACTGCACTATGTATTTGCCTTATTACCAATTTCTTCCTGCCAAGAAGCAAGTTTTCCTAAAGACCAAAAGCAGACAAAGAACTTTGAAGGTTTAAATCCTTATGCTCTTTTAACTGGACATGAGCAACAACCATTTCTTCAATAATGCAGTGTGAAGGGCTGGTGTTTTTACTGCAGGACTATAATCTGATAAGGAGCCGAGACTTGAGCCAAATCTCAGCAAAAAGAGAAAGAAGAAATAGTATGTCTTCCTCTTTTTCTTTTTTTCCCCCTTCCTCTACACAGAACATTACCAAACTGGCCTTTAGAGTAAGTTCAGCTCATAGAAATAATTCTTGAAAGCCCATTGGTGGAGGGTCCGTTTCCTTCTCCTTTCAGGTTGAAAAGGAAACTTTCTGTGAGTTTACTGTAATGAAGTGTTTGTCTGTATCAGAAACAGCCTGACCTCTCCAGCCACAAGATGAAATACCAGCAGCCCACTCTGTCACTAGTTCACTATTAGGAAATTACATGGGAGGAAAGACACAACACAAAATTCACAGGGAAAAAAAAAAAAAGAAAGAAAGAAAAAAAAAGACATCAGAAGTGGTGGGAGTGAATGAACAAGCTTAATAACAAAGCCAGTAAAAAGGAAAATACCCTCTGGCCAATTGATAATAAAAGGTTACTTGAGGCAAAGGGTCAGATCCTGTGCAGTGTAAAGTGGCCCAGCTCCTCCAACCTCAGCAAAGCTACAGTGAATTATAGCAGCTGCAAAAAGCCCCAGGAGACAGAAAAACCCAGCTATAAAAATGGAATTGGAGGCCCACATTTTGAGAAGCTTCCACTCACTTTTAGCACCAGACTGAGGTACAGAGGTGACTCTGAGGGTTTGTTTCTGCGGGGGAGTTCCTGTGAAGTAAGCTGAAGTGTGAATTTACACTGCATTTACTGGTGGGTCTTTAAGTAGGCTGTAAATTCATACCCTAGCCTATTTTGCAGGGATTTCCCCAAGTATATAAGCCCTAAATTGGCCTCCTAATCATGGAGGCAGACAAAATAAATAAATGTTTTCAAAACTGCAGACCCACACAGGAATCTCTCTATTGCTTGCAGTGGCAAGTGGGTACTGAATAGCATATATCGTAGTCCTGCAAGTGCATGGTGCCCTTCTTTCCCCCATTCACTCCCAAAGCCCCTTCCCATCACATCTCTCAGCATCCCTCCTCTTCAAGGCACACCTTCGAAACCCCTGATCCTGCCTCAGCTTCATGCCAGTTTTCTGTACTGGCCCCTGACTCTTCCCTTCCCCATTCCAGTTCCACATCTGGAGGTCCATGTTCTCCTTACCTACTTTCCCCTGACCCTCAGGGGGAGCAGTAGAACTGTCCTGGTGCAAAGGTGTCTCCTACCAGTTCCTTGCCTCTGAACCAACCTAACCATGTCCTGTCCATTCACACTTCACCCATTCCCCAGGACGCTGGATCCTTGGGTTAATGGATGCCCTTTAAAACCTCCTTCAGAAACACAAGGTCAACTCTATGCAGACAAATGCCATGAAGCCGGATAAGATTACTCACACTTTCTTGGCTGAAAGATGCTTTTACATGCAGCTAAATGGGAGGCCAGAGGCCTTCAGCAGGAGACAGAGGAAGCAGCTAGTATGGTCACAGATTCATCGGGGTCCTCAGGCTGGGTGGTTTGTCTTTAGCAGGCTAGGGTGAGCAGCTCGCACCACACGAGGCCTGCGCCATTTCCCTGGGAGCTGCAGTGAAGCTGTAATAGAGCAAAGCATTTACACCTTGGCTAATGTGGGACCTTGCACTGCTTTAACAGCTGCCTGTGCTCCTCTGCTGTGCTCCTCTCCACTCGCTGCACCAGTGTCAACCGAGTCCCACCTGTGGCCATACCACTATAACACACAGAGACAGCACTGTATCCCGAAGGATCTTTTTCAAGAAGTCAGTTATCCTCTGTCACCTGATGCAAACATCAGGGTTCTCAAAAGCAGCTTAGAACACTCCCCTTCAATGAAACCCCTGATTTTGCAATGCATGAAAAAGAAAGTTAGTTACCACTTAGAAGTTTGAGCCCTAAGATCAATGAGGGAAGCAAAAAGGCATAAAACATCTTTTGATATCAGCAGAAGGAACCAGCCACACTGAACAGTCATCACATACACCACAGTATTCCATACCGTCCTTATCTGCTCGAGCAGGTAACAGCGGTCTGAAGAATAGGAACCACTTGCTAACAGGTACAAGACTGAAAAAGCTATCTGAGGGACGCAGGTCACAGAGCAGTGGCTCTTCCAGCACCTGACAAAGTACAAGTTTCATCTTTGACGCATATGAAGATTCTGCACAATAAGCATCTTCGAGCACAGAAAGAGCTCAGCACCCTTTAAGAGCTAAAGTCTGCTGCAGACCATTTCCTCCATTGCCTCAAGCTTTCTTTGTGCCCCTTTTCTTTGTACCATCTGCAAATATTTGTGCAGTTGAGTTGTACCAGCAAGTGCACTTAAAGAAAGTGTCTGAGCTTCACAGAACAGTCTTCAGGGAAACCAAAGTTTACATTAGCTCAGGAGCGTTTATTTCAGAAGTGTCCATGCGAACAAACAGACATCCAAACAGAAAGCACCAACAATACAATAAGAGCACCCAAACCCCACCAAGCCAACACCACGATTAATGATGGCTCACAAAACACTGTTGCACATCAATCCACAGAGTTAAAAAAAAAAAAAAATAGAAATTTTGAAAGGTACATAAATACCAGAGAACCGCAATTGCATCGTCAACATGATGCAAGTAGAAGAGAAGGTTAGATACTCTGGAAAATTTCTTCAGTGTGAATTATTCACTTAGCCGAAATAATTTCTCTTTCCTTTTCATCTTTCCCTGTTCAGGAAGAAAACCATGTATTCGAATATGGGATACCATACAGTATCCTCCACGTATGGTACAGCACTTGCTTCCCAGGACAAGACATTCAAACTGAGCCAGTCACCACAGAAAATGGAGGGCAAAAAGGTGGTTGTGTTTTACATCCTAAAATGTGAAAATCTGAGGTTTCAGAGATGATTACGGATGTTACATTGATCTTATACCACTGACTTCAGCAATGCACTCTATCATCAATGATTCCGAAGCCACAGCAGCAAGGATGCTTACCTGCTCCCCTATGGCCTTCACATGCAGTATGTGCACTATGACCAGACTCAATCTCATGCAAGGCCAGGATGACACAGTATTAGTGCCACGCAGAGGTGGATAGAGACCCACTCTTCAAGTCACAATGCACGTAGCAATGGCTGTACCAGCTCCCTCCTGATTGCTTTACTCAAAGGCTGTGCTAGAAAGTAAAAAAACACCCTATGTGATCATGTTATGAAACCTTGTCTCATTGGACGTACGCAAAACAAGGCTGAACTTCAACTGCAAAGACAACTTTAGTTCAGACACCGCAGTTTCTGAACATCTGGCGACCTGAATATTTGTTAATCAGCTGTAATGTTATCAGCATACCTATACACCTATGTCCTGCATTTTGGACGCCCTGTACCATTTCAAAAGTACATATATTTGAAAAGAAGGATGGCCCCATGCAACTAGCTTACCTCAGCC
The DNA here is from genome assembly GCA_003993805.1 of Himantopus leucocephalus. NCBI lineage: Eukaryota > Metazoa > Chordata > Aves > Charadriiformes > Recurvirostridae > Himantopus > Himantopus leucocephalus. Next base: position 8,948,365 of record RSEF01000006.1, read on the forward strand.
CACAGCCTCAGGCAACATGTAGAATCTGAGACAGACAACAAATTACTGGAGTACAGGGGGAAAATTACGGAGATACAGATTTGTGTAAAAAAGAAAGCAGACAATGGGAGTCACTGCATGAAGGGGACTCTGAAATAAACCTGTACATACCAGTATTTCTCTCTGCTGAACAACAAGAAGACACAGGGTGCGAAGGGAGTAATGCCGTGTTCTCACACAGGTAAATTGTAATAGGTTTCCATCTTAGGTTTCAAACCTATCATAGCAATATTTTGTTTACTCATACGATGTATCATTTGGGATAACGTATCTATGTGATGTATGAACTTTTGAAAGAACATTTTACACGTTAAATTTTCAGGGTATAATTTCTTTTGTTTGTAGCTTTCCCAGGTTATAGATTTCCTGTCTGGCATCTTTCTCTTGGTGTTTAAAACTCCAAAGCCAAGCTACTCTAAGTCCTCACCGAGCCTACTACTTACACAATAACAGGGATAAACACAAGTATATTCCCTCAAAAGGCACCCCAGAGAATTCGGTCATCAAAAAACATCCAACAAGGCAAAGAAACAAGGCCCTTCAGGTTAATTTAACAATCTACTATCTCCTGAAATCATTATCAATACTCATCTATTTATCTAGCATTTAAAGAAATGTATGAGAGTTTCCTATGCAATAACACACTGATTAAACCTTAGAACATTTCAGGCAGGGCATATTTCTCAAATAAAAATCAGACCTTATTAAACCTCGAAGGTTTAATAATGTTTAATTAATGTTAATAAAGGTTTAATGTGTTTAAACCACATAAACACACAGCATCAAAAAGTCAGGAGCACGTAAGAATTTGGTCTCAGTTTTAGTCAAAATTCCGTGATTCCTTTTCAATTGCTTCAGTTGCAACATTTTTAGAAGCATAGAGAACTTTCCTTTGAGAGCTAACCAGTAAAAAGAACATGGCTCTCCTTCTTACACCACCACATAGTAGGGAGGCTAAATGTAAAATATTTTAGAAAAACAAAACCAGGAAACAAACTGGGATTTGGTCAAGAGTTCACGCTGGCTGAATCACTGTGGTGTGGAAACCACCAGCTCTAAAGATGGAAAGTCCGGAGCCATTCATTCCCTCAAAGAAAGAAAAAAAAAAAAAAGAAAAACTAAAAAAGGCATTAAAGACCCATTTGGCTTGCTGGTAAGCTCCCCCAACATCTGAAACACAGGAAGGGCTACCTATGGATACGTGCCTTGACGTTCTTCCTTCTCCTCTCTCTCTGAACAGGGCCAGCAATTTGACCTGCATCATAGTTTTTCATATTGGAGGCAGTGAGAATTGTTTAAATGTCACTCCGTGACTCAACATGCAGAAATGCTGTAGGGTCATGGCACTGCTCCGTCCCTCCACATCCTGCACCTATTGCCCTCTTCTGCCTTTCCCCAGGAAAAAATAAAAATCTACATACTTTACAGATTGAACATGGCCAGTTTCTAAGCAGAGGTTCGTTCAGACTTCTCTGGATTGCCTTTTGTTATCTGAGAGCTTCCAAGGAAATATTGCTCAGAAGCAATTAAGGCCAACTGTTCTTGGACAAAGACATACAACAATCATTGTATTTAGCGAGGCAAGACAGTCATTTTGAAAGAGGCCTGGAAAATCCTAACATCGTTAAAATTTATCTTCACAACTGCTGACAAGATCTAGTAAAGACATTTGTGTTCTGCTCGTGCATTTCATCGTCTTTCATAAGCCAAAATCTTATTAGCAAATCATTTTAGTGACTTTCAAAAGCCAAACTGTTATGTATGCCCATTGCTTGTAGCAAGGGTAACAGTTCTTGACAAGAACCTATTGTCCATACATTTTTTGCTTTCCTTGTTTTCAAAGTACTGGCATACATCAACATGCTATACTTAGGGACTAACACATTTGTCTCAGCTAATCATCACGTTATTTGACATAATCCTGTCACTAAAGCCAAGAATCCTATCAGCTTTCTGATAACATTCAGACTCACCTGATCGCTGTACCTGCGGCAGCCTTTTTGGCTGTGCTGGACGGGACGACCAAGAGCCACAGCAAGAAAGGAATAGAACTGCGCTGCAGAACAAGAAGAGAGCTAGTCCAGGAGCTAAACATCATAAGCTTAGGAAACCCAAGATCAATTCTGCAACATATTTCCTCACACAAACTTATCTACAGCATTTATCCTCTATGTGCCTCCACTCTGTAAAACAGTACTTTTATATAACAGGCTTTGTGAGAATAAATATAGTATGAAGTGGCACACTGACAGGGAATGTGGAAATACCTCTCAATGTATGATAACTCCCCATTACCAACCAGTCATTTTTAACACTCAAAAATGAATGATTCCAGAGAATGTTACAGTGGAAGTGACTCACAAAAGACGGAAGAATCAACCCTGTTTCCCGAACTGAATTCAGTTTTGTGAGTGTTAAGTTTAAAAGGGTTCATTTACCACGGTGATTCCATTTGGAAAGCGGTCTTTGAAAATTATAAGCAGTTTTCTACACAGCAAACCGCGAGTTAGCAGCAACATTATTTCATGGTCGCAACAACCAAGGAGGCCTTTCAATACAGTAAAGCGTGTTCCAGGATGTCTTGAGAAAAAGATCTATAAAAACTGTGCATCAAAAACCCAGGACTCTTGTGCATTAGCTTTGCACAATTCTTAAAGGAGTTGGTCTTACAAAGTGCTTCTAACCCCACTAAAAATTCACAGGCAATATGTCAGGAGATAATCCATCCTGAAATACTAAATTACTGTAACCTTAAGACAGATAACAACTTTCCCAAGTAGTTCTTTATCCTGAGGAGAAGGCAGACACTGCAAAGGCTTAGCTAACTTCACTGTCACCTTGCATACATCTAAAGGGCATTTTTGTCCCTTCTGTAGTGAACTTACTCACTGGATAATATTGTTTCATTGGACAAAACCATCCCACAATCCTCCTTCTAAGGTGTATGTTAAGGGGACTGCATGCTTTTTTTTTTTTTTTTAGACACACCTACGCAGCCTTGCATCAATTATTCTCCCCTTCTCTTCCCTGGAGGGCTTACCCTGCACTACAGCTCCTGGTGACCTCTTCAGGTGCTGTGCTCCTTTGGGCTGTCACTGCTCTCTGCTCCATATGCTGCCAGCATCTGTAACGTGAATTAGTGCATGCTGAGTACTCCCTATGCCCTGTCCCACGTCACCACTCCCACCCTAGAGTTTGGCAGGGTACACCTACATTAGTATTCACCTTTGGAGCAGCGGTGTGCTTTTGAGGCCAGCCCCTCCATCGCCCCGCTTACCACCGCGCTTTGCTGTGCATCGCAGAGCAGTCCCCCAGCGCGGAGACTGGATTCCTTTCAGACGAAACTCAGCTGGAAGAGGTCCCCCGGCAGCACAGGCAAAGCACACCAGCTGCACGCAGCACGCAGTCCAGGGGACCTCACTACAGCCACAGCTCTCCAGGTCCACTCCTAGTTGCTGCTATACTTGCTCGTGGAGAAATTGCCTTGGAGTATCAGACATTCATCCTCCTTTAAGGAAACTTTACAAACCCTTTCTACGCTGTACAACCACCCAAAACTCATATTGCTCCCCTCCAACACAAAAAGCAGCTTGATATCTGTCTCTTCAGATATTTACCCAACCAGCACCTCCAGTGGATCATAACACTGGGACTGTTACCATTTTGGACTAGTCTTTGTTAAAACTGTCTGTCATCATTTAGGTCCTTGCTCATCTGCCAGTATTCTGTCACTCACCTCTTCCCTTTCACCTATTTCTACTCCTCCTTTCTTTCTTCAGGACACTCTTGGTCTGTTTTATGATTTTAGTTATGAATAAAGTTCAAGCTTATCGCTAACACCAAATTCACCTGAAATAACTCCTTCATCTTCTGTGATTTCTTTGATTTTCTATGACTGAATTTCTAGGCAACTTCTGCCAGCACAATCTGGAACTTCACACTATGCATAAAGAAACAATTTCCTCTTATTTCTCAGTTAGCTGCAGCACGGTCTTTTTCTTTGTGGGCCAACCCAGGACCCACAGAACTGAATGGAAGGACCTCAGCTGACTGCAACAGGCAGTCCCCTAAATGCACTCAATGAAGTAATTCAAACAACTGATACTATTTATGTTAAATTTCATGACTGTATGACATTCAGAGATAACCATGTACGTTCTGCGTCTTTTGCAAATACATTTTCCTATTATACAATCTGAAAAAATACCGGTTTTGTTCTAGTGTAATTTTAAGAACCAAATTTATATACAAGACCTTTAGAAAACAGAGACCCACCTCTAAATGCAAAGAACAAACATTTGCATTACCTATTTATATTAAAATATGCAGAAATTTCCAAAGTATTCAGTCAACTTATAAATTTTTATAACTTCTTCAAATTGTTAACATTTTTTTAACACACAGCATTATTTCAGCTTTGTGGAAGGCTCAATAACAATCTTTCTGGTCTGGAAAAAAGGAAAGAACATTATAATAAAGAATGCAGAATAAATAAAAACAAAACAGTACAAGCCGTACATCCACGCATACAAAGACAACTTTCATGGTGAGCTATAAGCAATTATAATAACACAATGTGCTGCATGTTGATTTCACCAGTGAAAAGAATTTCTCCAGTTATTGAAGACTTTCCTGGCAGAATTTCAGAAAAAAAAATTCTGACATTCTCCCAATCTGACTTCTGTGCAATGCAAGTCATGCACATTTTAAACACCGATGAATAATACTGCCTTTCTTCTGCGAACTGTTAACAGCTGTAGAAACTATTATAGCCTGCTTAAAATCATGTCTCTGTAGTCAATACTCTCCAGACACTTAGCAATACTAAAGCTATTCCTGGGGCTAAACTAGAATTGCTATGTGAGTACAAAGTTTGATTTATGTTGAAATGAAACAACAAACATCTGAACTTTCCTTTTTTAAATAGCCATTCACATAAACACGAGTATCAGCTGCATAACTAGAAAGTGATTACCGAATTTACAGAAATTAGACAAAGGAGGACCACCCACAGTTACCTTCAAGAAGAAAAGATTTGTCAGAGGGGAAAGATTGCTGGTGAAGATGCTTTGTACAATCGTGGCTGCTCCAATGTCCTCATGGTGAGGCTGGGGTTTATGACAGTGATGTTTCATGAATCCAATTTTTCAAGTCTTCTGAAAGACACAAAATTGATCAGCAGCCCAGTACCGTATCTTGGCGGTGCTCATCATCAGCTGCTCTCAGACTGATCGCAGGCACAGTGGACTGCCTAATAACATGGTCCAGATGCATCCAAGAGAAAGGCAAGGTCTCTGTGTGCTAATGTTTTTCTTTCGCATCCCCAGGCACAGGTGAGAACAGAAGAAATGCTCAGTTGGGGTTCCTCTGACATTTTTGAAATGATGATTGCGAAGAGAGAGGAAAAGATGCAGCTGGAACAAGAGCAAACCTTAAAATACATATCAAATTTCAGGTATGTTCTAGTGATTCACGTACATTACTAAGATGTGCTGAAAGTACAGTTTTGATTCCTCACTCCAACAAACTGCCACCAAAGTTCCTTCATCTTTTTATACATCTTCACCTTTCAAGAGATGAAAACACATAAGTAACACATAAGATTTGTGGAGGGTTTGTGATCTCTGACAAAGACAGAAATTAATTTGACCAGTAACAATAATAAAGTGAGGGTTAAGCTAACTTGAAGACAGACACTATTCCTCCTGAAGAGTACCATAAATTGATGAGGAAGACTTTAACAGCATAAAATTAATGCTCCAACTTCTTCTAGATTAATTTTGAATCTTTAGCTGTTAAAGTATCTAGAAAGGCAAAAGATAAGTTAATTGTTCAGCTCATTACTAGCTTTTCTTCTGTCAGTAAATTACCTTTTTTCAAGCATCACATTTGCACCTCAGAGCTCTTTAGGGAAGTTTCAGTGCACACCAGTATTTCCCCATGTTGCACAGGTATGCCTCCACCTTCTGTAGACATGCAAGCACCAGAATACCCTGTCTGCCCTTCAGCTGCCCCAGATTTCATCAAACAGAGCCCTCCACACACAGTCCCCGTGCTTGTCTAGGGAAAATGCTACCAGGTCATGCCTATGGCAAAGTCAGTGTTGCTTTCTGAAAAGCTCATGTTGCTAGTTCCACCAGCTAACCCTCATTCTGGGGACAGTCTTTACTGAAAAGGCACGTGACCAGCTGCCCAAGGACAGGAACTCACTCTCACTAAAACCTGCATGGCCCACCATGGCCGTAACGGGACTGTGCAAGACTGAGGCAAAACAAATTCCAAATGCAGACTTAACACACAGCAGGACTGCTGCAATTCTCTCTACTTTCGGGTCAAATTCAAGTTCTTGTGCTGGGCCTGAGACCACTGTTTTTCTGGGGAAAACTCCATTTGACTTTGCTCAAGACCCCAGTTCGCATTTACACAGTCCTATCCCAGGCTGCTCCCAACCCCTCTGCTTTTCTTCCTCCCTACTCACTCTCTCACTCCTTCTACTTTTCTTATTCCCTTTGTTCTTTCTTCTCTGTGCTTTGAGCCTCATACTGTGCTGCCCTCTGGGCTAAGATCTCTCTCCCTGGGAGGGCTCTGGATGTCGTAGCTCCATAAATCTGGGATAACACTCAGATTCAATGGGAGTAAGGCTGACCCGTATCATTGGGTCTCTCTTGCCAAGTATCCTCTGTCCTTCCTCCTGCCTCTTTGAACGATCTCATCCTGTCTTTATTTAGCATCTGTAACTTCACTCCCTTCTTCTCCTTAGCTGTTGGCCTACATTTCATATTTGCTAATTTTGCCGTACTTAGACTGAGAGCTCCTACAGGCAGAATAGAAAGTTGTTGGATTTTTCCCTCCTTTGTCGATAAAATGGTGTGTGATTTAAATGTTTTCCCATAACAATGGAAAGAGATGATCACTTTACAACACTAAAGCATAGGGAAGGAGAAGGTGTGCACATAAGGTACAAGAGGACCCACTATTTTCTTATTAGGTACCCAAGAAATAACTTTTTTTTTTTTTTTCTTCAAAAACACTGACCATATACAATGCAAAAAGATACTGTTTAGAAAAAAAGCATAAAAAAGGCACCAAGGTTACTAGTAGCCATTGTATCCTTTGGTCTGGGAATTTCAGCTGGGCTCTGATTCTTAATTCAGCACAGTCACAAGGCAACGCTGCAATTACAGTCCTCTGGGGACTGCAAATGAAAAAAAGTTACGTTCAAATCAACCGATTTCCAAGGTCACGCATTTGAAATCAGGGCAGCAGGGAACCAAACAGCCTTCCCAAACTTACTAAATAAGTACAAATCATGCAACCAGGAAATTCTCACAGGTATTCTCTTAACACCAACTTGATTTGCTAAACTCAATGGTCAATAGTTCCCTTGAACAGAGTAAGAAAAATCAGGCTGTGGGTTACAAAGGCAGATAATTTACAACGGGAGGCTGACAGTGGACCACATGGAAATGGAAGTGGCTTGGACTGCAGACAAGCTTAGGGAGAGGGTGAAGCAACAGCTATTTTGAGAATCCCTACTGGGCACAAATCAGCATCCTGCTACGGAGTGCTAATAACATACATGAAACGCACTAATGGCTGTAACACGGGCAGAAAAAGCCAAATAACCTTTCGATATAAAAAAGCAGATTTCAAGTGATTCTGTCCATCACAAAAGAGAAATGAAACAGGAAAATCTCCAGCATGTAGGCACACCGTAACTGTGAGAACAGAGCTTCCCAGCAATGGGGTCAGATCCTTGCTGCTAATTCTGGAATGAGAAATCTTTTAGACAGATCACCTCCTTACCTGCCTATGTGCAGAAAAGTCACTGATAACGGAAAAACTCTTAAGCAATCTTCTGTGCTGCTTTTCCGTTATAATAATTACACATTGGCTGCTCAGAACTGAACGGTATCTGGTATTGTTATCCTAACACATGTAACTACCCATCCAGACATTTACACTGTGCCTCTCATAGTGGGGGGGGACTATGAATATGAAGGCACAGGGCAAACAATACCATCAACACTTCCCATTTTGGCTGGTATCGCTGCGTTAGTGCAGTCCACAGGCAGGTGCTGTCATTTCTGACAAGCCTGTTGGGTAACAGTGACAGGAATCTGTCAGATGCTGCCCACACGCAGGCCGTGTCCTGCACGGCATGCTGACCTTCTCCAAAGAAGTTTCATTTTAAAATTCTACTGAACATGTTACAAATACCAGCTGGCAATGTGCAGTGTATCACAGAGAAAGGGAAAGGTGTTAATGGTCAAGACAAAACAATAGGGAAATACCCTCCGAGGGCAGCAGTGGGCTTGCTGGAGCACGTGTTGTGCTTGGTCAGAGAAATGGATTGGATCTTTGTGACGGAGGGACGCTTGCCCCATCAAACAAGGTAACGGGCAAAGGCGCCTCTGCACTTCCGTGTAATTCCCTGACCCTTCAGCTGCCGGAATATTAGTGCTGTCATAAAGACAACTTTAAAGCAGCCTCAGGCTTTGCCAAGAATAAACAAGCGCCTTTACCCTCACAAGACTGTATTCATACCATGCGCGACTCCCTTTTTCCCCAGGAAAAAGCCCTGTGCCAACGCATAAGAAGGTGTATGGTGAAGACCTTTGACATTGCCTCAATACAAACACACAGCCTGCCGTCTGTTGTTCCCTTGGAGAAGGAAATTCCTAGGGACCTACTTACTCCTGCTTCCTGCCTTCTTCACACCACTTGAGGTGCAAAGCTGATGGAGATGAACAACCAGTTACACTTCCAAGGCAGGCAATGAAATACCAGAGGCGCTCAACTAGCAGCAGAGCCTTTGCACACCTAGCCACGACAGCTCAGAGAGTTTCTGGTCCCGTGCAAGAGGTTATCAGACCCACAGCAGAGCTTTAAACTTTAAGCCAAGTTATTGGACTACCCACTAGAGCCTGTGAGACAAACACCTACACCCCCTCTCCCCACCCAGCTGCAAGCAAGCTCTCCACTGCCAGGGAGGGGATCGACTGGATAGGTGGCAATGCCTTCAGCTACCCAAATAGATTTGGGAGAGCTCTTCTGCAGCACACCTGCAGCTTGGGTTCAGTACGTTATGCAATGAGATAATTCCAGTATTGTCTCTTTAACAAAAAGTAAAAGGTCTCCAAAATGATGATTTTTGCTTTTGGAAATTATATTAAGACCAGTGCAGAAACTGGTAGCAAAGAAGTGATTCATGAACACCAACAAAGTGATTCACCAGCCCCTCGCTAGGAAGTGATATCATCGCACCACATCTCCATGAGAATGGCAGAAGAGAAGCATTGTTTCACAGGACAGGAAAGTGCTGTATTCTCCAAAAGAAAAGTACTAAATCTGCAGGTGTGTATCACAAACAATAGGGGGCAAATTGTCTAAATTGCAAGCTCTGGGTACTGTACAATCACTCTACAGCCCAACCAGATTCTTCTACACCTGATCCATCACTCCATCCCTCCAGCCACAAACAGTAAAATCCTTTCTTGCTCCCTGCTTAGCAGCCATACATTGAGTGTGTTCTTCATTCTCTTACCTCGGTCCCACACTCCCTCCAGCCCACAAAATTGCCTCTGCTCTCAGTCATGCCAGAGATCCGTATGCCTTACCAGTATGCCTGCTCCATCCCTTTGCCCTGCCCAGCATGGATACCCAGGTGCCCCAGTGCTTCTCAGGTCAAAAGGCACAGGGTTGCTGCACATCCAGCAACCCCAAAGCTGTGCTACACTGATCCTCACCTTGTGGCTCACACTAAGGAGAAGCTGAATGCACATATGGAGCTGCTGGGGAGGCAGAAAGTGAGGTGGTTTTAGGTTTCAGCATGTATACCACATGTTGTCTTCAAGGGTGACATGCTGGATAACGTTTTTTTTCAGTTCTTAAAACTGTACCTAGTGTTGGACACAACCATGCTCTCTGCATTTATTCTGGGAGGTATCAGCTTGTCAGCACCTCAAAGCCCTAAGCATGCTGCACTCCACCATGCCTTGTCATTAATGATCTGCCCCTTGCAAAGCAGACAGCAGTAGGCTTGCAGCTACATAATTACCCAACTGACGATGACAAGCTGACATCACCCAGCTTAAGAGGATTTTCTTTCCTTCTCCTCAGCCTGCCCTGTGCGCCAAGAGGTCAAAGTACTACCCATCCAGTTCACCCCATAGTAATGCTTCTCCCTCACCTACAACTCTTCTCTCAGAAAACCTATACCTGCAGCACTTCACATCAGCAGCCGTAAGCATTTGAAAGACAATAGAACCAGTGCTGCTTTCCTCCCCAGCCTGCTGCCCAGCTGTGACAGAGATGAAGGACACTGAATCCAGGGAATTGCCAAAGAAGAGAGTGGAGAATTTTTGAATCACTCAATTTCTCCAAAACTCCTTTAACTCTCTGTAGGAAGACCTGGTGGGCCTGCTGCTATGGGGATCTGCTGGCCCACAGCACACCAGAGGCTACTGTCAAAGCAAGGCTTTAGGAGCAATCACAGAGCAGCAGGCATATCCAGGCAGCACTGGACAAGCCATCTGCAAGGAAGAACAAGTCCCGTGCCATGTAACGTGAAAGCAAGTTGTATTTATTTTGCTATCACTCCTAAACCCCCAGGGACTGGCCTTTTAACACAACTCATATCCTCCAATCTAGTCACCTCAGTACCCTGGAGATTGGTGCTGTAGACACGTAGACAGGACTTACAGCTGAGCAGCTCTGGGATTTCTGATGTATCCAGCCGCTCTTGGTGCCAGCCAGAGTGATGCAGGACTCCTCAAGCAACCCATCTCCTTCATTGGGTTCACCTAGAAAGCAGAGTGGAAGGAAAACTCTTTATCTATTCCAGCAGCGCCCGCAGGGCCGGGCACAGTGACAGACAGCTCCTGTCCCAGAGAGCCTGCATCTAAAATGACAAACAGGCAAAGGGAGGATGATTTTTCTGTGTGGTAGGGCACAAGAGAGACCATATTCTTGATACAGTTTCAGTGGTTCTGCATATTAGACAAGATCATAGGAGAACTCAATCAGCAACAGAAAATGGAAATGCCCCTTCCTTTGGCCAAACGCACAAAAAAAAAGCACTGGGCCTGATTTTCCACTTGGCGACACTTACTTAACATCCATGTAACCCAAGCAATTTTCACAGTTACTCCTCATATACTGAAATAAGAAAAAAAAAAATCTAATTTTCCATTTGGCTTAGGGAAAAAGATACTGCTTTTGGAGTAAACAAGCATAAGTAACCTGTTAGCATGCATTTCAGAGAACATTTCACTTTGGTAAACATACTCCCTGAAGTTATTTCTATGATCTAGATAAGCAGCAACTATTGTACTCCTCTCTTCAAAAATTATCAAGTATCATCAGTTAATGAGTACTGCATTACAGTGTTTCCATCCAAAGAGCCTCCTTGCTGTGCATACCCACCACTTTGTTAAAGTCATGGAGGCATACTGCAGACAGAGCAGACTGGAATAGATTACAGATACCCATTTTATCTCAATTACCCAGAAAAGTGAATGGTTCAGTTCTTCTGTGTAGTATAAAACCTCACGTACCACAGGAACAGAAGCTTAAAGGCCACATAGTACTTTCACTTTGTGTGTGCATCTTCCAGTGATGTCAACTGGATGCGAGCTTCTGATTCTCAGCCAGCACAACTTTTGCCAGGAAGTATTTTCAGACATACCTCATCAGTTCTGGGCTCACATTTTTGTCCCAACAAAACTGGATGTCTCTCCACAGCATCCACACTTGTACTGTCACTTTTACATGACAGAAGTAAATTTACTTTACCTGCCTAAGTAAAATTTATTTTGTCAAATTCTGGAGGCTCTTTGAAAGATAAAAGCATTTTTAAATCTTAGCCTCAGGAAAAACATTCTCCGCTTTCAAGAGTTTGAATGACCACAGTTCTAGGCGAAAGGACAGCTAATCATTTGTGGTGAGATTACCACAGTTTAAGAATTTAACAACATGAAGATGGCTTAAGCCAACAGGTATCATTTCACCACAGGGTGTGAGAGCAGAGTTCCTGAAGTTCAGCTGGTTCCTGAAGCGCCGCCAAGGAGTGAGTGTGTTAAGCTACAGCAACGCGACTGCTTGTAATTTTCTCTTTTATATTCTAAGAGCTACACTATCCTTTTTCCGAGGCATGGGTCAAAACATTGCAAGAAATGCAGGGCACAGAGCAGAATAAGGCTATTTTCAATTTGTTAGGCTTCCCACAAAGTTTTCACATAGATTTAACCAATTTTATCATTTTGGTTACATCAGAACATCTTTATATCTTAACAACCAACTTCTTGTTATCAAACCCTTTTTTAAAAATTCTAGTTATATGCCACCCCTTTGAAGTAAAATAGCTCAGATTCACACATAAAGATTGAGATGAGATAATGGAAATAAAAGATAATGAATCAACTGGGTTTGTACACAAAATAAGCGTCTGTAATTACAAAGCAGCCAATGTGCTGACTCTGCCTTGAGTGACATTACAGACTGGCCCCTTGGATCCCAGAACTTAAAATCACCTTTGCTCTCTTTGTCATGGGTCAAGTACAGCTCAGCCAAACCAGGAGATTTGTGCCAAGCAGTTTGTATTTCCAACAATTAAATATTGAATTCGCCTTTTATAAGTCACTTAGGAGTCACGCTTGCACAATTATTTTCATACACAGCTACTTTATTTCAGTCCTAAATACAAAAAGTTATTAACAGTTGGCCAGATTCTGCTCTCATTTGCCCTAGTGCAAAACTATGTCATTTCCACATGGATCAGTGGAGCCCAAGTTTTGTACCGCACGTGAGAGAGCAGAATTCCTTTTTCCGAGACAACTCACATTACTAGTGAGTTGCTGTGCCTGCGGCACATGTGGCCCAGAGGTTTCTGTTCTGCTGCACACAGTGCCTCCTCTGCTCACCGTCCTTCTAACTCCTCTGCAGTCCCACCGTATCCCTCGCAGGCCTTTATTTCAAATGGACCTTGCTGCGCAGACAGACCAGAGCAAGTTAGTTACGCCCATTAATTCATTGGATTTACAAGAAGCATGCCAGCTGAGTAACACTGAGCAAAAGACAAAATTGTTTCTACAGTGTATTTACACACAATAAAATGAACCAATCAAGCAAACAAACTGTACACAAAGTGCCCTATTATTAACTGAAACCAAAAGAAACTCTCTTCAGTACTTCCAGTGCTTATAAATGCATGCTTTCTAAGCAACTAACCTAGAGCTTCCAGCAATTACTGAGTCCTCAGTAAGCTTTGAGCCATGTTTTCTCCACAGTATTTACTCCCTTGAGCTCACAGGAGGTAAAAGATAACTGGTCTCCCACCCTGGTTTTTTCAGAGCCCTCTGCAGAGGGCAGATTTTGTTCCTTCTCCCTGACTGACCGATCACCTGGTTTAACTTCTCCTGGACTCTCTTCATTTGCTCTACGTGCCACAGCCACTGCCACGCTCCCAGGCACGGTGCCATTCCCCATACAAGACCTGGCCAGTGAGGGACAGGCAACTAGGTACCAGGGGACAGCAGGAACTGCAGCACGGGGAAGCAAGCACCCTGCTGCCAGTCAGAAGGCAACTACAAGCCCAAGAGCACGCACAGCAACAGTCTGAGAACAGAAATCTTAATCCCACTGTCCCTGCATGCCCACATCAGCTGCATTAGGAGTTATTGTTCTGCTCTTCTACAGATACAGCATTTAGAAGCTCATAACCATTGCTTAGTGCTTTTATTTCTTTCTGGCAATGTAATAAAGCAAACCCCAGTTACAAAAAAGTGACTGTGAGCAACAGTGATGAGGTAGGTCCAGAGGTACAGCCCTCGGCAGGTAACACAGAGAGCGCCAGCCAAACAAGCTCTCGTTTCTGCCAGCCGGCAGTCTGACCGCAGACGGGATCGACACGTCATCCCATGCAGCAGCATCCCGCGGGATTATGCGTCCTTCTGCAGACACAGTTTTCTGCCACCTTGCGTGACCACATCAACAGCCACATAGCCCAAGAAGCAAACTCCCCCAAACAATTCCCCTTGCTTAAAGGGAAAAGTAATATATTACACAAATACGAGGTACAGTGAGTACATCCCAGCTTGACTACTGACCCATGACAAAACAACAGTGCTAGTTTCAAAAGCCCTCTTCTGCCACCCTTCCACTGAATAATTTAATTGAGGGGAAAAACTTCACACGTCACAGCACAGTATTTCTGATGCTAATTCATGTATCTTCTCTTCCCCTACCAGAATTCACAGAAGCAGCAGATTGTCACATTTTTCAAGTGGGAGATGCTAAGAACTGGGTTTCAACTCTCTGGAAAACAAGGCAAGGGGACAGCTCCTCTGTGCGCGAACCCCCAGTGATTCAACTGAAGTGTGTGTAGACGAGGTGAGAACCAAGAGGAGAATCGGATAATCCCATTCCAACTGTGTACGGCCAGATTTGTAAACAGAGAAACTGGCCACTATTTTTGAAATGGATTATTATCGTGTCAGTAAAGCGGCAGTACGACATTCATACGGCATTCAACATTTTAATTCTCAGAGAAAGCTAGGGTAAAAGCACATCAAATTTACAGAACAGCTCTTAATTGCTTGGAAAGGACAACTGTAAGACCGCTTGGGCAACCTTGCTTGTACCTTCTTGTGTAAGGAATCGGTGGCTGGACACTATAACATACTAATTCCCTATAATGTAGTCTACCATCAGCTTCAGATCCTTCCGTTCTGCCTCAAATACCCATATGCTGACACAGCGTATATATGGTTCACATGTATGTTTTATTTAGCGCAAAACAAGGAACAGCACTGCATTCAGCATTCAGTTTTAACATTGCATATAAACAAACAAAATATAGATGCAGATAACCTTGAGAAATCAGATATGCACGTGAAAGATTTTTTTTTTTTAATACTCTCAAATATTTCCACCATTACTGGAATCCCTTCTGAAGTCCCCCTAGTAGCATCAGTACAAGTCCAAAAGGTCACACGAATGAGGCCCTCGCTCTCCCTGGACACCAGGAAAAACCCGCCCCAACACTCTATAAAAGCTTTTAGTTTTAACTTAAGTCACAAGGACTACAGACTGCCACAGAAAGACAGCAGAAGAGATCAAGGGCATCCGCAGAGACTTTGTTAGGTGAAAAAAAGTAAAGCGTGCAAAGTTACTCAACTGTTTTGTGGACTTAAGGTTCTGTCGGCATCCTCATACAGTGCCCTAAATTTAAGTGTATACATAAAAATACAAATACAGTTACAACCCTGCCATGAGTTCCATGCGAACAGCTCTCTGTAAACAATGTCAGCTCCTCCTATGTGCAAGGCCTTGCCTATACAGGGCTCTCTGCAGGATTAGGACTATAAACTATGTACATAAATGCTGGTAAAGTGTGTTTACATAATATGTAAATAGATAAAGAAAAGTACATTCACACCAACTACTGAGGAAAGAAAACAAATCATTTTTCTACTGCTAAAAGTACTGAATCACTTACCATCTGGTTCAGCAGAAAAAAAAAAAAAAAAGACTCAGTCCAATTCAGCTACGAAGAAAATCCTGTCTAAAAAAAGTAATCACATGCTAGTTCCCCCTAAGTTCAATTTCCAATCATTTTAACATGGAGACATGGAGAGTTTTGTTTTCCTGGAGAGAAAAAAAAACAACTAACCAGTAAGAAGGATGTGTGTCTTGTTAGGCTCTGATCCTGCAAGCTCTAAATACTTAGCTATGGGGAATAGTGGAAGCTATTTTTTAGGAAAAAGCTGAGTCTCTGCATCAGTTTCTGCTGGAGCGCATCCTAATTTTCCAAGAAAAATCTGCCACATTTTTGCTACCATGCTGTGAAATGCAGAAGTAAAATCTAGATAATAAATATCTGCACTAATTTCACGTTATACCTCTGTAACATTTAGGTTTTTTCTTCAGTCATCTGAAGATATACCTATGCATACTGTAGCATAGTGCAGAAGTGGTATGTTACTGACAAGTATATTATTCTAACTGAAAAAGAGCATGTGGTCATGTAAATACTCTGAGTACTAGAGCACAACCAGTGAAAGTCGTGTTTATAGCTCTGGCAAGCATTTGTCATTTCCAGACTTGTGACTTTTCACTTTGTCTTCCAACACACCATTAAAATTACTTTCTTCATTTTTAAAGAAACTAAAATTTTTGTATCATCATTTCAGTCCACACTTCAAAACCTAGCATACACATAGCACTGATTTTACGAATGCCTTTGTATCTTTCGTTTAACAGCTGTTCATCCTGAAACTCTACATCATGGAACCAAACTGCCCTGTTCGCTCCTTGCCTCATTCCGTGCACATTCAAATACCAACTCACCTCTGCGTGCTGCTTTTCTGGAACATCCCCCTGACCTCTTTCACCGACATTTCATCCACACTGGCATCCCTTCCTTTCTTCTCATTTTCCTCTACTAACTAATTGCCAACATTTTCAAATTGACATTCTTCTATTTTAATACTTTAGTCTTGGAAGCAGTCAAATCCTGGTTGATAATCACCACTCAAAGAGAAATCAATACTGCTCCGTGGGCGGCTGTAACTGTCCTAGCATTTTTCTTCTGCTTCCCTCAGTCCACCTGCCTTGTTCAAACACTTGCATAAAATTTCCTTCCTCCTCCCGGAGGCCTCGAGTTTAACACGGACCCTTTACCTATGGGACAAAGAAGGATTTTACCAGATTTACTGATTAATCTAAACACTGCAAACACCTGAAAGCACTGAAAGAAATTTCCCTGTCCCACTAAATTTTACCATTCACCTCTTTTTCTGCTGAACTTTTTCTGAGTCTTTCTGTGAAAAAATGTATCTATTACTTATTTAAAATAGAAGAACGTTCCTAGGCTATTCCTTAAAAATTATTTATTCTTTCCTTCTTAGATTTAGCATTATTGATTAACCCTGTACAGATCTCCGCTGGCATATATTTGATCCCAAATTGTTAAGAAATGTAAAAAGTTCTCTCTCTTGCTGAAAAGAGACTCTTAAAATAACGTGTTACATGTATAACCAAAGGCAATCAGGTTACTATGGCTTCATGCCTTACTGCTTATCTCCTGTGTCATGACCATCCCCAGTCCTCACTTGTGACTGTGATAAAGAAAGGCTTAGCTTAAAGACAGTCTGTGCTGAAGCATTTCTGGCAGTGAGGGAAGGCTATGAGTGAGCACCAAGCAGGTTCCAGTGACTCAGCTGCACAGCAGTAACTCTTTCAGCCCCAGAAATAGAATTACTTTAGACCTTGCCAGTAAGGTTGCCTAAAAGTTGGTGTGTGATCACTACTTAGCGTAGCACAAGCAGTGGTAGACCCACACCTCACACCCTCTGGGACCTCAGTTAGTAAACTATCTACTTCCAGCTCTCAGACTCCAAAAGAGCAGGATCACACCCTACCCTAGCACAAAAGTGCTTATATACCGCACCCATCTCAAAGCAGGCAAAAGTAAATATGGCACTGCAGTCAGTGATAATGCACGGAGAGAGAAACATAAGGCAAGGGACCAGCTTTTCTCATCACTGCCCAACGACAAGGACTCTGCAGAGCCTTTGTGCGCTAAGCGGGCCATTCTCTTGGGTCGTATCAACAAAATCTTCTCTTGCCATTTAAAAGCCAGCTGCTGAGGGGAGGGCTGAAGGCCAAGGGAGCTGCTTCCAAACAGAGGTGACCTTGCAAGCTTTCTCCCACCCTCCGCTCTCCCGCTGAGAGACCAAACAGGACCCTCGGGATTCTCTGAAAAAGTAAGAGAGAGAGAGAAAAAAAAACAAGAAGTGGAGTTCAGCACCAATGTAATAGAGGCCGGAGGGGCCTTATGGGTCTGGCCGCCAGTGACAGAACTCAAAGGATCTACAGGGAAGTAGTTTCAAAAACAGTGGAGAGGGCCACGCTCTGAGCCCAAGAAACTGCAAGGGTATGACGGACTCTGGGGGCTCCAGTTCACGGCTAGCCAGGACCTTCCACGGAGGAGACAAACCCCGCATGCTCATAAAGCATCAGGACGACAGTCAAGTATGCCTTTCATTCTGTACCAGCTATCCCAGGAAACAGATTTCAACTTTCCCAACAGGTAGTGTCAGCTTTTAAGTTAACAGTAACTTATATCAATAAAATGAAAAATTAATTCTATGCATTTTGCTGCTTCTGAACGCATTTATGTAAAATATCAAATTATTTTAACACAACCAGAGACAAAAATAATCAGGGAAGAAATCACAAGTAAACATACCACATCTTTAACTGTGGCTTTTCTGCTGTCAGTTAAAAGATTAAAAGTGATGGACCAAATTACAGTGTTCTGTACATTATAAGATTAACCAGTTTAATCAATGATTCACATTTATTTCTAATTACATTCTTCATAACATAGTATCCACACGCATTCTTGTTGATATTTTATGTTGAAAGTCACGCCAGTAATAAGAAAGAGTGATAATACAGCTTTTTGCGGACTCAGAATTACACTTGCAAATTGACCTGTGGGATTCTTTCATCTCAGTTATTATCAAAAAAAATATCTTTTTTTACCTTCCTGAGCATATCTGAGCAATCAGGATTCTGGACACTTCAACAATATTCTTGAACATACTTTTAAGTTTTATACATAAAGGTCATATTTTTCCCAGATTATATAATCAGATTATCTTCAGAAAACATTAAAGATACTTGACTTTTCTAAGTTTTTGATATAATAACTCCTTCCACAACCATTACGGGATTTCTCCCACTCTCTATTTTTTGTCACCGCTGCACACAACTGGCAAAAGTATTGCGCAGCTCCACAGCTGCAGTGGGTGAGTGACGCCACACAAGCGCCTCTGGCCAGAGATGCCTTCCTGCAGACTACATGCCAAGAAGGGAGCACAGTCTCTAACCACTCTGGTAAACGTCGTCTTCCTCACACCCAGGATCAGTCCTAGACAGTCAGAGAGTTCAGGAGGAATAAGGCCATGACTAACTCCCAGCACCCATCACCACAGTCTAACCCGGGCCATGTCAGAGACATCAGCATGGATCTGATTTGCACCAGTGGAAAGCATGAAATCAGAGGAGCTAAACTCAGAAGATCAGAATGAGGCTCATTATCCCTGCAAATTCATGCACAGGGAGTTGCATGCTGCACAGCCTTCCCTGCTCTGAGTCACTCCAACTCCCGCTCTAGGCTGTTCAGTAGCAAACTGTCAATAAAATTCATTAATGATGTGCTTTATATAGAAATAGTGCATTTAACTGAGTGGTTACAACAAATGAAGAGTGCAGCGAGGGGTGAGTTACGTGGTTAATGGAATACAGGATGTGTGTCAGTAAAGAAGTGGTAAAGGTGGGTGGGACTCAATGTTACACAGATCTGCTTGAAGTTTGGTATCTATATGAACCTAATTCCCCTTCTGATTTCAGTACAGTTATAGCTAGCACCCCTCGGTGTTTCTACTGATATATAAATTCTGATGAATAATTGATAACCAACTTTCTTTTACGTAAGCCATTACTGGAGAGCCAGCAAATATTACAGACATGTTGTTTGTCTTCTGTTTTTAGTCTTGTTCTCATCTGAATCATGTTTGGCTAGCATTCATATCCATCTCCTTGATTGGTGGTAGCTATAAAATAAAAATTAATATATACCCTTGCAGAACCAGTGGCAGGAACAGTGCAAAAAATGATGTTCTTCAACACAGATTCTTATTTTTTGTCCTATGGAAACACACATCTGCAGCCTTTGGCAACATTAAAACAGAGGATGGTTTCTGTACTGCCTGTCCAAGTTCTACACCTTGTAAAATATTCTAGCATCGTGACACAACATTTAATTACAGCTAACAACTGACCTTCTAAGCAGGCAGCTGTCATTTTCGTCCATTCAAGACTGTTGTTTTACCTGATGGTTACAGATAATTCTAACTTCTGAAACCAAATTAAGAGGATCTGGGAAGCAACCCCTAGAAGAAAGTGAAAATGAGCACGAGATATTTCAAAAACTTGGGGAGAATTGTAATACCTAACAGCCACAAAAAAGCGAGAGGCTAAAAAACTCAATCCCACAGGAGAGTTCAGGTAGAAAAGAGAGGAGCCTAGAAGTAGGGGGGTGTGGGCAGGAGAAAATAGCTGTAGCACTTCTCAACACATTCTGTGTGGGGGGAAAAAAACAAACACAGCAGGAGACCAAAACCGTAACCTGAACCTGACCTCACTCACTGGTTGTAGCATAAAACCAGTGGGCTGAACTTTGGTCACTGCATCACCAGCACAAAGCAATCTCAAAGCCCAGCCAAGCAACTACACGGTGATTTTTTTTTTTTTCTTCACGTGCACTCAATATGGCAGAGGCCAGCTAAGAATATGGCCTTTCAGAATCAAAAACACATCAATTTAATTGTCAGTTGGCTGGACAGCTTGCTTTTCTTTTGAGGTTGTTTGTTGGTTGGTTGTTTTTTTTAATATTACTGCACTGAAAAATGTGGGTGTGATATAGCATTTAACTGGAACGTGAAGTGCCAAGGACATATTTTTGTCTATCTGTTAGAAATGGGAATCAATACAGTAGTTAAAAACATGGAGGATCACACGGTGATCAATTATGCAAAATATAAACCTTATCATCAACGTAACATGGCACCAGGAATGTTCACGTAAAGATGTTCTTAAAATCTAAATACACATCCTTGTACACAGGACGTGTGAGTCATGGTTTACAGAGTGATAAGCACTAAAGGGTCAAGTAACTCACCTAATATGACCCAGCAAGTCAAGATCAGGCTGAGATCTGAACTCAGGATCCTGGTTTTCTATGCTGATCTTTCTTACAACTGCATGTTACTCCAAGTGCACAATGTCCTACCAATACCACGCATTTCTGTTTCCACAAACCGGCTTATTTTTGTGCTGCATAGAAAAAGAACCATTATGTTCAAAAGTAAGCATTCTAGCAATCCCTTGCAAGTATAAAATGTAATTGCTGAGGCAGGACGCAAATGAACAGCTTAAACCAACAGAATGATAATTTATCATTATCGCTGATAACGATAACTGCGAAAAATTCCAGCCCATACCTCCATAATTAAATTGACTGTCCCTGCAGAAGGGGACTGAATAGAAGAGCGCACTGAACATGGAGCCCTCCACATCCCTTGGCTTCTTACAAAATGCCGGTTGGCAATCTACGCAGCAGTGGTGAGACTGTTGGTGCCCTCAGCCGTTCATTCCAATACGGAAAGGCTCAGAGGCCATTAAAGAGACTATCTCTCAAGACAGCTGTCCCCTCATCCTAAGCATTCTGGCAGGCGTAGAAGCGCTCACCTGATCTTCATCCTATGCTCCCAACACTGGCTCTGAAGAGAGAAATGACTTTAAACATTAGTGTGAACACGAAACAACTGAAGATTGCAATGCTTTGTAGCTTCGGGTGGAACTCGAAAGCAGCAACTCAAATGAAGATCCTTCTCTATGAAGAGGAAGCAATAATGCCATGACCTAAATTTGCATTCTGTGCACCAAACTTATTTATAAAGGAGGGAAATAAGTTTGGGAAGAGAGATTCAAGTCACCGATCTTTGTTTACAGTATCGGTATTTCATCCTCTGCCAGGCCATCATGTGCCTGCAACATCTATACTTCTGATTCATGTATAGTATTTCTGATTCATGTACAATATGTAAGAATACTATAAGGCCACATATATCTTACTTAAGTTTAATGCATACCTTAAGACTCGAGTTTGCCTTCAATTGAGAAAACAAACTGTTTTACCTTGGTTTTAAGTGAAATTTTTTAACTTGGTGGGCTGCAGCCAGTGGAGTCCTATTTGATCGACTATTATCATTCAGCTGTTTTTCAGACTCCTAACCAGCAGGGCCGAGACCTACCATGCTGAACACCTGCTTAAATAATTGAACTCAAGGTGGCACGAGCCTGTATATTTTTGTGATCAGAGCCTAACTGTGTTTAAAAAATCCCAGCACTAATAGGTTAATTTCTGATTTCAAAAACACAGTATCTTCTAGGCATGATCTGCTAGTGCACTCACGCATATCCGAAATAAGGTAATAGGATCATTGGCACAGCTATATAAATGAAATAAAACCTTGCACGTAACACCCCGGCAGAATAAACGCTGTGCCCTTTTTGTACATCAGCCTGAAACCAACGACACGCAGGCTCCACCAGGCTGGAGCTGAGCCGAGAGATTATCCGTCCTTTCTGTCACATGTGGATTCTCCGAGGACCAGCGTCTGGAACTCCATGTGCTCGTCCGACGTTCACCTGTGGTTAAGGATAACGAATTCAGATACAATCGCACCGAGAACCGACGATAAGGAGACACATCAAGGACAGCCCACGCCGTACAGCAAGACCTCGACCCAACGCTCCAATGGCAGAGGCACTCTCAGAAACTAAGTTGAAATCTGATAACTTTAACAAACTGGCTTAGCCGTAACAAGCAATTAGTGATCAAAAAATAAGCTGTTTATGCAGTCCGCTACAGGTCCATGAAGCTGTACTTGCGCTACCGTGCTCAGTTTTACATGGCTAAACCACAAGCCAAGTAAAAATTCCCTCCTGCACCTTCTCCTCACACACACACCCCCACCCCCCCCCAGCAGAAAACACGGGACCGTTCTGTGTGATCGGGGACTCCCCGTCCCCGCAGGCAGGGCGCTGCGCAGACACCCGGGGCGGGCGAGACCCCTGCCCGCCACCACCGGGACGGGGGTCCCGCCGCCGCCGTCCCTCAGCGCCCCGCCGCGGGGGGCCGGGGCTGTGGCGGGCCCTTCCCGGGCCAGCGGCCCTCGCCCTCACGCCTCGCCTCGCCCCCCTCAGCGCTAAGATGGCGGCCGCCGGCGGTCCCGCCGGCCACTCACCTCCGCCGGCCCTGCTGGGAGCCGTAGTCCTCCTCCTCCTCCTCCTCCTTCCCCCGCCGTCGCCGGCCCCGGCGGGGCCCTGCGGAGCGGCGGGGGCTGCGGAGCGGCGGGCAGGACTACGATCCCCGTGGTGCACGGCGGGGCGGGCGCGCCTGCGCGGCGGGGGCAGGGGGAGGAGGCGGAAGCGGCTGCCGGGACCGCCTGCCGCGGCCGGGCGCGGCGGGGCCGGGCCGGGCCGCGGGCCGCCGCCATGCCCCGGGACAACATGGCCTCCCTGATCCAGCGGGTGGCGCGGCAGGCGCGGATCACGTTCCGCAGCCCGGCGGGGCCGGCCTTCGGGGAGAACCTGCACCGGCTGCAGCAGCTGCTGGACGAGGTGCGCGCCGAGGACTTGCACTTGGCGCCGCGGGGGCCGTCGGCTGCGGCGGCGGCGGCGGCGGGCGGGGGGCTGCCGTGGTCCGGCGTGGTGCCGCCCGTCAGCTACATGCACATCTGCGAGACGGAGAGCTTCAGCATGGGGGTGTTCCTGCTGCGGAGCGGCGCCTGCATCCCGCTGCACGACCACCCGGGCATGAACGGCATGCTGAAGGTGCTCTACGGCACGCTGCGCATCGCCTGCATGGACACGCTGCCCCCCGCCGCCGCCGCCGCCCCGCCGCCCCCCGCCGCCGCCGGGCCCTGCCACCGCGCCCTGTTCCGCTCCCGCCAGCAGTACACGCCGGCCTCCCCGCCGTGCCTGCTCTCGCCCCACACCGACAACCTCCACCAGATCGACGCCGTGGACGGGCCCGCCGCCTTCCTCGACATCCTGGCGCCGCCCTACGACCCCCAGCACGGCCGGGACTGCCACTACTACCGCCTGCTGGAGGGGCCGCCGGCCGGCGCCGAGCCGCCCGGGCTGCCGCGGGAGGTCTGGCTGATGGAGACCCCGCAGGCCGCCGACTTCTGGTGCGGGGGGGAGCCCTACCCCGGGCCCCGCGTCTGCCTCTGAGGCGGCGGCCCGGGCCCGGCGGCGGCCGTTGGGACGGTTGGCGGGAGCCCGCCGCTCGCCCGGCCGTCTCCCCGGGCCCGCCTCGCCGACCGGCCCGCTCCGGCACCAGGGCTGAGCTTTGCCCCGAGGCCCGAGCCGGGCCGGCGAGTGCTGCTGGCCGGGGCTCCCCGGGAGCGCTGCGAGTCAAAGAGGCCGCCTTCTTCCCACAGGCGTTGTGAGCCGGGGCGGGGAGCGGGGAGGGGGGCAATAAAGCGGCAGAGTGTGCTTATTTCTCTTTGGGCTGATGCGGAGGAGTAGCGGGGTTAAACTTCAGCGCCCTGTGTAAATAGTTTCGGGGGCCGCGCGTCTGCGAGGGGGGATCGGGCTCCGGCAGGGAGAGCGAAGGCAATAAGAGTTGTCGCCGGGGCACCCCGACGTGTCCCGGCGGGGCTCCCACCGGCGCCGTGGGAGTGCGCCCACCCAGCCCGGGCAGGGGGACGGTCTGGCCCCAGCCTCTGGGGCACTCCACAGAAGCTGTACCCTGCTAGCAAAAAACAAACCCAGAACAACTCCTGAGCCGGGACGTGCTCCTCTGGAAAACGCCAGCGATCCCCAGGGCTGGAGTTAAGGGAATTCCCGCTCCGAAGGGACCCTGTTGGGTTCAGAGTTACTTTTTAACAGTTCTTTGAACCGTTGCGTGCAAGATCTCGCTATTGCAACTGAGAATTACAGAGTACGTCTATGCATATTTCCTTCAGCTAGGAGGAGACTAGTCAGCTGCTAATTAACCTCGCTTGGAACCTCTCCCACAGCAGTGGTGGAGGGCAGCGGAAACTGTGGGCATCTTAAGAGAAAATCCAACTATCCACTCTTGCGTCGTGGAAGCTATTCTAGAAACATGACGTATTTGCAAACCCTATATCTACAGCAGCGTGCATCCCCTAGGTACAGCTAAGGTTTGACCCGATGTCTTCTCTTTAAAGTGTGGTCTGTGTTTTTATATGGACAAGTGAACACTTGGGGCTTTTGAAGCCTTGCGCTTTCCCTCTTTATACTATTTATAAAGACTACTTTTTCATAAGGCTTTTAAATAAACGTAGCATAGAAGAGACACCGTGAATTTCGCCTTGCTGTGATGGAAGCGGTCTGGAGATGCAGTTTGTCCACGGCAGGGGATGCCCTCTTTCTAACAAGGGAGAAGCTTTTCCTGTCGGTGAAATGCTCCGTCGGTACTGCAGGGACTGGTCTCGTGCCTGTTCATCCTAACGCACACTTCGTACCACAAACCCAGGCCAGGGCAGCCTTGGCCCTCTTGGTCACTGTGTGGGAATTTGAATAAGAAAACACGATTTACCAACCTCCTAAGTGATGTACCAGCCTGCTCCAGAAATTGTTCCACAACTGGCTTTAATTTTTCTTTGTGTATTTATAAAAGCAGACTTGTTTTTCCTGTACAGTGGCTTGTATGTGTGAATTTCTATATGATTCTGATACGGCATTGCTCTTTTTTTTTTTTTTTTTTTTNGGCCTGCGAAAAAACGAATGTAAAATACAGTCAGCATTATGCATGCACAGATTAGTTCTTTTGCAAGGAAAAATTGGTGGAAATTATTTCAGGAGATTTCCATTTATTCTTACAGCACTTTAAAGCGTCTGATATTTCTGCAGCTGGCTTACCTGTTTTTCCTGGAATTCCCCTGCAGCTTAGCATTAGTTAATGTGCAACAATTCTCTATCGAACGTAGTCATTAACTATAACGCAATGCCTCCCTGTGTTACAGCCTGTTTCTAACTCTCTCCGATGCTAATGAAGACCATCATCCTTTTTCAGAAGTCCACAAAGAAGATAGCGTGGTGCATGCAAACAGCTGTACTGGAAAAACAAACTGCGCCAGAGAGCATTTTTTATCTCATCTGCTCTATCCTTCCCCTTAGGTCTTTCTGCTTCGTTTTTATTTTTTTTTTTTTCCTCCATGCGTAAAAACCTAGTTGAGATGTTTAATGGGATAGGACTTTAATGCATCTTTCCGGAAAGGACAGGACGGTCCCTTACACTGCAGAGCACTGTTAACAACTGTGGCAAAACCTTTTTTCTTTTTTTTTTTAATAAAGGTGTTAGCATCAAAGTATTAAAGCTGGGAAAAATAGCAAACAAAACCTGAGATGCATAAAAGAAAAGCCTCTTTGTGTAACTTCTTGCTTACTCAGTAACTGAAACTTACTTCATGTGTTCTGGATATCTGTAAGCAGAAGGTTTAAGTGTGTAATGCCGTTCCTTCTCTCTGCAGTCTGGTTATTGTGTTTTCACAACAGCAAAATTACTGTTACTGCTGAATTATAGAATAAATACAGGCTATCTCACCACTGACCAGTCCATACTTTCCTTCACAAGTACGACAGTCTTGAACTAAGTACGGTACAGAGCGCAAGTTTCTTTTCCCTAACAGTCCGAATGGTGCAACTGGCCTTTCTTTCAGAGGTGATGCGTAACACTGGGTTGTTGGCCCAAATCTTCCACCGGCGCCCTGCAGACAAATCCAGGCACATGCGGTATTACCGCTTTTGAAGCTGGCTGTTACTGTAAGGCAAAGGCACGGGTTTAGGACTGCTCATACTATTACACAATGTAATGTTCTCTCGTAGCTGCCTACTAGTCATAAGCAGTTTCCTTAATTCAGCTCGTTTACGATGTCTGTGTTGTTTGTCTTGTTTTGCTTTTGACTGGGGTTTTAATCTTGTAGCACAGCTGCAGACAGTAGTTTGGAGAGTGCAAGCAGAGCCTCGGATTGCGCACCTGGGTAGCCGAGATCCCAGTTCTGCTCATGACGCTCTGGCTGCGATGGAGCTGTGGTCATCCGAGGGTGTGGCAGTACCTCCAGGAGCCCAGCAAGCTGAGAGCACTGCATCCCTGTCCACCTCTCCGTACCGCAGCCCACTGAGGAGGCCGCAGCTCCTGTGGGGTTGCGCTCCTGTGTGACATCCCTCTGGGAGCAGGCCATGGTCTCTTTTGGCGGCCAGGAGCACACGGGGTCAGCTGGCAAAGCTGCAGCCCGCCAAGAGATGCAGCAGGGGAGGCAAAAGCTTACTTGTGCTGCTAAAGTGGATGGTGAGGTGGTGAGTGTGGCAGCTCTGGAGCTGGCGTCATTCTGCGGCTTCTCCATCCCGCACACACTGGTCTGTGCCTGGCTTTGGAAGCCTGCTTCACGTCTGATTCAAAACCCGGCACATCACTTCAGCTACTGCTGACTGCCTTTCCCAAGCAAAGAGCAGCCGCTCCAAAAGCCAGTGCCAGTTCCAGGAGACAGGGAGCAGGGCGTTTCAGGCAGAAACGGCAGGTGCCATTGGGGCTTTGCGCAGCAGGACCCGGCAAAAGAACAAGCGGAGGCTGGGAGCGGCTGGGCAAGGGCTTTGCCCCTCTCCCTGCAAAGCTGGGCTGCGGCATTAGCGGGCTGGTCTGTCCTGTGCTGTGCGGGCCGTACCGGGGATCTCTGCGCAGCGGGGCAAGCCCGTAGGGTCGGTACGGCCCCGCACCGATGGCAGGACCCGAGAGTGGGCCCTGGAGGGGCCAAGCCGGGATAACGTCGTAAAAAACAATAATCAAAATAGGTTAAAAAAAAAAAAAAAAAAAAAAAAAANGTTGCAGCCAGATGAGTTCAGCAGCAAAAGCCCGGTTGTGCCGCGGGGGTGAGCGCCACCGCCCCCGGGTCCCCGCGGAGCCCCCCCCGGCGAGAGCGGCGGCCGTCGGGGCGGCGGTACCCGCTTTTCCGGAGCCCACTCGGGGCAGGTTGCCTGGGGCGGATCGTAACCGCGGAACAAAACAGAAAGTGAGTCAAAAAAACCCACCCCGCTCCCCGGTTAATATTAGCCCGTCTCTCGTCTCCGAGGGAAATCCCCGCGCCCGAGAGCGAGTGTTTGTACGCCGGCGCCGGGGCCGCTGGGTTTCCGCGCCGAGGCGGTGCGGTGCGGTGCGCCCAGCGGAGCCCGGGCCGGGCTGTCCCGCAGCCCCCCGCCACCGCGGTCCTGCGCGGCCCGGGGACGGGCGGGAGGCACCCCCTCCCCGGGCCGGGCCAGGGAACCTACGGAAATAAAGGTGTCAATTTAGCATAATTAAGAGATTTATTTGTCGTCTTTTATAAACGTTGTAAGCACCGACCCTATTGTCGAAAAGTTTATTTACAGAGTGGCCAGAAAGAAACCCTCGCTCCTTCCAGCTCCCGTTAGTGGTTGTGCATTATTCGTGTTATCTGCTGCGCGCCGAGTCCCGGCGGACAACGGGCGTCGGTTCCAGCCAGAGTATTTACATCTCGTCCCAAGTCCTACTACAAACGTAACACTTTTAAGTCACCAAAAAG
>RSEF01000006.1:8976708-9037661 GCA_003993805.1 Himantopus leucocephalus
CAAACCCCAAACAAAACCAAACCCCCAAACCAGTGCGTACAAAAATATAGTCTCTAAAAAAAAAAAAAAAATCCCAATATTAATAGGCAGAAATGTACAGCCATACTAAAACCAGGGAGGGAAAACTTTCCGGTCTCGGTGTCGCCGCTGTCGTCGGAGCGGATCGGTAAGGCACCCCCCACATGCAGACAGGGGACCGGGCTCTACACCACACAAGGCACCAAGGACACCTCACCACGACGGCACTGCATGCATCCATCCGCCCGCCGCAGCCCCTATGTACACCCGCCGGCCCTGCCCGGCCCGCCCCGCTCCGGCCCGGCCCGGGGGAGCCCCGCGGCGCCGCCGGGTGCTCACCGCGCCCCGCCGGGCTCCTCTCCGCGCCCCGCCGCGCTCGGCGGCGGCTCCGCGCTGGCTCCTGCGCGCCCCGCGCCCTCAGGGCGTCCGCGTCCGCGCCGCGCAGGGGGCCAGGGCGGCGGCGCCGCTCCCGCCGCCGGGCTGCGGGCACCCGCCGGCGGCGGCGGCGGCGGCGGCGGCTCCTTTCCGCTCCTTCTGGCGCAGGTGGATCTTGGTGTGCCGCTTCCTCTCGTCGGAGCGGGCGAACTTCCTGCCGCAGAAGTCGCAGGCGAAGGGCTTCTCGCCGGTGTGGGTGCGGATGTGGGTGGTGAGGTGGTCGCTGCGGCTGAAGTTCCGCATGCAGATGCGGCACTGGAAGGGCTTGTGGCCCGTGTGGATGCGGATGTGCCGGGTGAGCTCGTCGGAGCGGGAGAAGCGGCGGTCGCAGCCCTCGGCGGGGCAGGGGTAGGGCCGCTCGTGGACCGGCGTCTTGCTGGGCCGGTTGGGGTACTTGCGGGGCCGCAGGATGGGCCGCAGCGGCAGGTGGTGCGGGCTGTAGGCGCCGGCGGGCAGCCGGGCGCCCGCGCCCTCGCCCCCGCCGCTGCCGCCGCCGGGAGCGGTGCCGGGGGCGGCGCCCGCCGTGGGCGCCCCCATGGTGAAGTTGCGGATGGTGGAGAGCGGCGTGAGGGGCGGCGGGACGCGGAGCGAGTCGAGGGGGCAGGGGAAGGGCTTGCGGTCGGGGCCGGCGTGCAGCTCCCGCTGGCACTGGGGCGGCGGGAAGAAGCCACCGTACTCGGGGATCATGGTGAAGAGCCCGCCGTCGGCCGCCGCCGCCTTCGGGGAGGGGTAGGAGGGCGGCGGGGGGAACGGCAGCGCCCCGCCGCCGGCGGCGGGCAGGAAGGCCGAGGAGGGGTCCTGGGGGTACAGGTCGCCGCAGCCCGAGTAGGGCGGCGGGGGCGGCGAGTAGAGGTGCTCCAGGTCGGCCGGCTGGCCCTGCGCCATGGTGCAGCCGAGGGCCCCGGCCAGCGGGTTGGGGGAGGCGGCGGAGGCGGCGGTGGCCGAGGAGGAGGCGGAGGAGGCGGCGGAGGCGGCGGAGGAGGCGGCGGAGGCGGGCGTGCTGACCCCCTGCAGGATCCCCGCGCTGACGATGTTGATGATGCCCTCGGGGTAGCAGCCGGCGCCGGGGTACTGCGGGTCGATGGAGAATTTGCCCATGTAGGTGAAGGTCTGGTTGCGGGAGGCCGGGGCGTTGGGCGCGAAGCCGCCGCCGTAGGGCAGGTCCAGGGCCCGCTTGTCGCCCATGTCCACGTTGATCATGCCGTCTGGGGGGACAAGGAGCCGGTCAGCCCTCCGCGCCGCCACCCGCCGGGCGGCCCGGCACCGGTCCCGGTCCCGGTCCCGGCGGCCGCCCGCCCCGGCCCGGCGCGGGGTTGCGGCGCGCACATGTTGCGCTCCGGCTGCGGGGGCTCCGCGCCGGCCCCAACTTTTCCCCCGAGCCGGGCGCGGGGGCAGAGCTGCCGCGGGGGGCGCCGGGGACCCCGGCCGGGCGGCGGGCCACCCCCGGGGGGGCCGCGGCTCCCCGTCCCACTCCGCCCCCCGCCCGCCGCCCCGGGGCTCCGCCGCCCCCCGCGGGCGGCCCGTCCCGCACCTGCGCGGGCTCCGCTTACCTCCTGCCACGCCGCTCATCTGGTCAAACGGCCCCGCCAGGTCGGCATTGGGGAAGATCGCGACCGAAGTTGGCAGCGCGGCGGAGATGTCATCGGCGGGGTAAATGCCCTCGGGGAGCTGGTGCACGAACCCGCCGAGGGTCACCGGGATCTTGTCCACCGCCTTGGCGGTCATCATGGGGGCGGCGGGGCGGCCGGGGGAGCGGCGCTCCCGGCCGGCGGTGCGCGCCCGGGGCGGGGAGGGGAGAGAGAGGAGGGGGCGCTTCCCCCCCTGCCTCCCACTACCGGCGCGGGGGGACGGCGGGGAGCCGGCGCGGCGGGCGGGGAGGCATGTGCGGGCGGGCGGGCGGGCGGCCGCCCCGTCGCGGCGGTGGGGTGCCCGCGGTGCCCCGGGAGAGCCGCGCTCCCGCCGCAGCTCGCGCTGGAGGACAAGTCTGGCGGTAAGTATTTATGGGGGCCCCCTGAATGCCCGGGACGTCACTGCCCATATAAGGACTGAGGAACGGGGCCCGGCGGTCACGTGGGCGCCCGCGTGCGGGACCCGCCGCCCCGCGCCCGCCCCGAATCCCCCCCTCTTCCATCCCCTCCCCCCCCCAAACCGCGCTCCGCGGGGGCGGCCCCGACCCGCCCCGGCCCCGCTCGGCCCCCGCCGCGCCGGCAGCGCCCCGCCGCCGCCCAGGGGGGTATTCCGGTGGCGGGGCCCTTGTCCTAAAAAGGCGAGGATCCGGCCCCGCCCCGCCTGCCCTTTTTAGGGCTCGTTCCGGAAAATTTTAAAAAGCTTCGGAAAACCGGAGAGGAGGTCCCGGGGCCGCCCCGCCGGACCCCGCTTCACTTTCTCAGCAGCCCCGTAACCGCAAAGCGGCGGCGGGTCAGAAAACAGCCGCATTGACGGAATCCGGCTTCTCCTTTCAAAAAAAAAAAAACAACCCCAAAAACAACAACCCAAGCCTAAAAAACATATTTTTTTTTTTTTTTCTGAATTACGGGTGGAAAGAGGCGCCCGAGCAGAGCGAGCGCGTCGCTGCTTTTTTTGGAAAGTGTCTGATCTATATATACCGTCGCGAAAACGGAACCGCCTGCCCCGCCGTCGGTGGGTTGTTATTGTACCGACGGGCGCAACCGGGGACGGGACGGGACGGGGGACACTCCGTGCCCCCCCGCCAACCCTCCCCCCCCCGCTCCCCCCCTGCTTCCACTCACTATCATCTCTTCCATCATGAGGGTATCAAACCCTTAAAGTGCTTAAATTCTAGCTGGATTTGTTGGGTTTGGTTTTTTCTTTTTTTTTTTTTTTTTTCTGTGTTCTCTTTCAGGCTGTATTACNCCCAGGAGAAGCCAATCTTTCATATGCTGTTCCCAAGCTCAGAGCTTGCAGCCCCTACATCTTCTTGCTGATGAGGGTGTCAGATGTAATTATTTTTGAAAGCTGTATCCCATGCTATGTTCATGTCACTAATCTCGTTACTTAGGAATATTTCATCTCATGGCTGTTTATTCCTGCGTTTAGGAAAGCAGCTCTCGCATATGGTCTGTCGCGTGCAAGGCCCTTTTTCAGTGGTCTGCGGAAAAAACCGCCATTGACAACCTGAGCAGCAGCAAGACACGGCAACATATGAGGGATGCTACAAAAGCACACTCCTATTCCAAAGCGACAAGCCAGAGAATACATAGGAAGGCTAAAAACTCTTCACTGTAATTTTTAACTGCAGGTACCAATATTTACAGGTTTTAGAACATTAGAGCATGTGCCACAGAAGCGTGGCACACTCAGGTGTCCCGATGGCGCGTGCACTTACCTCTGCCTCAGGTCCCAAATGCTGTCACAGGGCACCAGTCTCCCAGGCCCATCTTTATCTGTGCAACTCCTCACACCCCAGCTGAGAAAGGTGCTCTCGGTTCCTCTGGTTTTGTTTCATTGCCTTTGGTGATGCTGCAGGTTCACTACTTGTCTGGTCACCACAGAGCCCAGGCTAGACAGGAGCGTGCCTGAAAGAGCAGAAGTTTTAGGGGCGTTTGTCATACTTGCTAAGGAATAGTAGGCATAAACCTAGATATTTTCCTTTATGGGTGATCAGGGAAGTGTGCACTGTAATTAGTAAACATATAATACTTAGTGTTTTTTAACGTAGATTTTGTTACCAGTCCTAGCACTTAATGTACAGCCAATAGTTTGGCACAGGAGATTTAGTTGAAAGAAAGCTCGTGTTCAATTTCAGTAGGATTCTAGATATTTTCCTTTCAAAAACCCATCTCAATTTGAAAGTTAAATTGTGACAGAGAGACAGACAGGTTCTGGGAAATTTGACTGAGAAGTAGGAGCAATTGTATTGTACCTTTCCATTACAGCCGAGCTATAATTGGTGTAATCGCTACTATGAAAGAACAAAATATTGGAATCTGTTGTGCGGTGGGGTGAGTTACTTTACATGAATTTGAGAAACAGGTAACTCTAAGTACAGTATCCTCCTCACTGCAAAACGTCAGAGATGTATCAGATACAGGTTTTAGGGATACTCTACAACATCTTCCTGTATTGTTTGAAAATACCATGTGTCCACTGATGACACTAAATCATAGTGCACGCAGGAGAAAGAAGAATCAAGGTTTCGCATCCCACCTTAACCTCCCCACGTCTCAATTCCACCTTTCGACTAACCTGGCGAATTTAACGTTCTTCAACTATGGAGATTCAATGAAAGACTGACACAAAACTTAATGTACCTCCTGGCTAACTTCACCTAAGGAATACTACTATTAGTTGACTGTTGGTTAATTGTAAAAGCTTTCTCAAGAATGGGGTAAAATGTGCCTGATTTCCAGCCTTTACAAGGACAATCAAGTCACTCTACTTCGCTCAATGGGAGCTTTGTCTGAATGGCAGCAGGATCTGGTGCAGGGCAAGATGGAAACGTAGTTAATGCTTGGTCTTCAGGAAGATGTCGACAGATGAAACTCAAATGTTTCTCGTCCCTTTTCAGATATTCTTGCTGTAGTGCTTTGCGTGTGCTTTGTGCCTTTGATCCCCGTTGGGCTGATTATACCAGACTCCAAGGGTTAGACCGTCCAACTCGCACTGACGTCAATGAGCCTTACACGCAAAAAATCCTACTGATTCCTGTGGTTCCTACAAACCACGTGGTTTCATATGACAGACAGATTGCTGGTGTAAATTGCCAAAGCCTTGCTCACACCCAGAGAGGAGCTGTGCCTTGTACACGCATGACATGTCTGACTGGATATAGCACTGACTGAGGAGGGTTCAGAGCTGAAGGACAGAACTTCTCTTTTATTCCCAGTTTCTTTGAAATCCCTTTTGGATTTATTGTATTTGCTCTTTTAACAAGGTGCTAGCTGAAGTTGCATTGGGTGTATTTTCCTGCAGTCATTCTCTGCTACAAGTGCTTGAGACAGGGTT
Source organism: Himantopus leucocephalus (assembly GCA_003993805.1). Classification (NCBI taxonomy): domain Eukaryota; kingdom Metazoa; phylum Chordata; class Aves; order Charadriiformes; family Recurvirostridae; genus Himantopus; species Himantopus leucocephalus. The sequence goes on from RSEF01000006.1 coordinate 8,982,127, forward strand.
TGTCTGTGCCTCCATACCTGAGCTTGAGAGTGGCTGAGGAAGAAAAAGCAGCTCATCATCTTCAGAGTTGGCAACGCCATTTAACAGCTTAACATCACACATTTCAGTCATCTCTCCAGGGGGTTACTATGCTTTTGTAGCAAAACTCCACCGACCTCATGTGCTAACAGCAGCGATGCTAGTAGGCCTGCTTGGGAAACTCACCCTGCCACTTCCACGGTGCACCCCGCTGCTTTCAGGAACGTTAAGGTGGCCCCAGCTCAGCGGGTGCCCTCGGGAGTGGGAACTCAGCTGGGAGAAGGGACTTGTTCCTGGATAGGAGGTGAGTGACCCTGTCCTATGGCAACAGCAAGGGACGTCTGTCCTAAGTCTGGGCTAGAGTCAGGTTGGGGTTGGTGGGTTTTTTTTAATGTTTCACGTAAAAGAGAAGTTCGTCTCTCCAAAGCTGGATTTCAGAGTCGCCTAAATTTGCCCCTTTTCACTGGAGGTAGAGAGATTTGTCATGTCCTCACAGGAAGAAATGCTGGTTTACTGATACCTTTTGTTTTGCCAGGGGTGTCTGCTGGATTCCCAGGCTGCAGGCAAAGGCTGCTTCCCTTAAATCTACCCTGCCTGCCCCTCACAGGCCTGATACAGGCTCTCAGCCTGTACTGGCCAGTCACTGAAACCTGGTAGCCAGCCAGGGAAACCTGCTGTAAACATGAACCTACAGAAAAAAGCTGCCTGACTGCTGGCGTGCTAGGGGAAGGGGATGGTTAAAGAGCAGAGGAAAAGGCATCCCAGTCTGCCCTTAATTACAGTACCTTGAAACCACACTCTGCGGTTTTCAGCCAAGGCTGCTTGTTGTCTTAGGATGAATGCCTGTAAATTTGAAATAAGTAAATGACTTTATTGTGAGGATTTGGCTCAGGAGAGCCTTAGCAGCATCCTGAAGGGTTATTTAAATGTCAATAACTTCTTCTAATTCGGGCTATAGGAATTAAACAAACCCGTGTGGAATCAGCAAGTTACTAGTTTAAGTTTGTGCGGCTGTAAACAAGTATGTGTGACAGAGAAAACTTCCAGTCAAATAAAAGCAACAAACTCATTTGCCCAAAACCTATTCTCGTTATTAAATGCGCAGAACATTTCCTGGATGTTCCCGGACACGGTGTCTAGCATATGTATGAAATCCGTAGTCCTACCTCTGCTCACCCCTTTCATTCCTCACCCAGCACCGGCGGGAAAGGACGTTCCCGCAGGCGGCGGGAGGGGAGCGGGGAGCGTGTGCGGGCTCCACTGCCCTCTCCTGGGGGAAGGCGCTCCCGGGAGCCGGCAAGGATACAGCAGCCGAGCAGAAAGCGGTACGCTGGGCTCCGTGCTGCTGGTGCTTCACCGCATAACACCACCCCTAAAGCTTTACATCACAGGTGTACTACCTACAGAGAGGCCAAAGTGTAGCCCTGTTGAGTCAGAGATCCCGGCCAGGGCAGCGGGGCTGCCTGATGGCTGTTCCACCAGCCGTGACCCCCGTAGCCCCAAAGGTGTCAGGACAGAGACCACATGCCCCAGAGAGGAGCTGGGAGCAAGCCACAGAGGGGGGATCCCTGCTGAAAGGCTAAAATATCAACTCTGCATGATGCTTGCTGGGGGGAATATAAAAAAAAAAAGTTGCTTCTCGTAACAAGGAAAATAACTTGGATACACATATCATTCATGAGACAAGACTCTCAAAATAATGATGACTGTTTCTGAATAGCGATAGTCTGACTGCTAAGCTCTACTTTCCAGTTCTTTCTTCCAAAACTAGTTTCACTTACCCTTGTATTTCCTGCTCTAATGCATCTCCTGTACATACCCCTGTAGGTACTGCCTTGTCCCATGGCTGCAGTGGGCCTTTAGTCCAGAGGGAGATTAATCCAGTGGGTCCCTTAACAATGTACATGGCTTTCTTTCTTGAAGGACTGAAATAAAAGAAGTATAGCATATTTTCAGTTCTCCTGTTGGTCCCATTACCTAGTGTTTGAGTACCCAGAAAGCTTGTCAGAAGGCTTCCTGGACATACTCAGTTTATAGGAAACAGTGCCTTCAGAACTGGGTATGGCTTTTTATCCTCAGCTGAGGAGTAAGGTCATGTATGGCATCTCTTTTCAGCAGACCAGGAGGGAAAGCAAAACTCTGGCACCATTTTCCAAGCATTCTTCTGCAAAGAGACACATAAGAGCTCTGTGGGGTGTTCTCAGAAACTTCCCACCCCTTCAGGGAAGCTGGAGCCATTTACAGGATCTCTAGATTGCCAAGGACTCATTTGTGTTTGCCCTGTCTACGCGCCACTTCTCAGAACCTGTTTCCATTTATGTCTCATTTCTCTGTGCTTTGGTCTTAAACCAGTCTGCCTTGAGCCTTGAAAACCCTCAGCTCCTTACTCTGGGTAAGTCAGTCTGAGCGTGGTTCTGGCTTTTCCTTAGTTTTTATCATCATTTATTTTCTGCTCCCGAGGGCATGTCTACATGCTCTAGTTCATCCTGATTGTGAACTCCTGAGGAGAAGGGTGTTCAGGTTCTTTTTCAGCAAAGTTACCCAATGGATGGCTTTCTGTCAGGAACTGCCAGCAAAGTTTATTGGAGCAGAGAATTTAAAAAAAAAAAATCCCTGAAGAGATTAAAATAAGCAACATGTTTTGCTTTAAAATTTCTAAGGCCAGATCTTCAAGCGGTGTAAATTAGCATAAGCTTTCTGATGCTATAACCCCTGCAATCTGAGTGAAAGTCAAAATTGGACATGATTTTATTTAAGGTTTGGTTACTTTTCAAGGCTAAAACTCAGACTTCTCCTGAGGGTGGGCATGGTCCTTTTCGTTCTGTATTTGGGTTGCTTCCACCTGTTTTGCAGGAGTTTGTTTCTATCTTTGATTTGTTTTCTCTGCTGCGATGTATTGTCCCTGTTCTTTCACCTCCACCCTCATTCACGTCTCTCTCTTTACTCTCTATTGTCCAACCTTTTCAGATCTCTTTTCTCTCTTCCCCCTCCTGCCTTTCCTCTTCCTTGGTAGTTCCTTTTCCTTCCCCCTTATCTCAGCAATTGCTGCCAACAGCTATATTTGGAATAGAGTGGGAACAAGCTATTCTTGTGACTTTACTTTGAAATAACTGAGAGGAGCAGATGATTTTCTTTGAACAAATAGAGGATACATCGAGGAGAAGGCAGGCTAGTAAATTCAAAATGACATTGTTAGGGAATACCTGCCCAGCAGGTTCGTCTTTCCCAACTCTCAGGATAACTTAACCAGCTGTTAGTTCTTGTTTGCTCCGTTTTAGCTTTAAATCCTCCATTTGTGCAAAATTCCTCTCTCCAGGTCCTAACAAGGCCTAGCTCATCACCACAATGTCTGGGCACTCACACATCAAGGGGAATAACTGCCACCTAAAATCTCAGATGCCTGAATTAGCTGAAACAGGATATATACTTGTTTCACACTTGAACTCAATGCTGTTGTATCTTCTGGTGTAGTCACAGGATACTGTAATAGAGTCCCACTTGTATGGGCTAGCACAGAAATATGCTGGGAGGAACAATTTCCTATCGAGCAACATGATTTCTCCATGTCCTCTCACATTAACTCCTTCTCATCACCACCTGTTCCTCATCACCCCTGCCATTTAAACTGCTGCAAGCAATACATTAACAAAGCCAGCAAGAAACAGAGCTACATGAACAGGGTAGCACAGAATGTATTTCTCCTTATCCCCCATATTTCTTTGTTTATACGATTAACTCCCACATTGGCAAACCAACAAGAAATGAGGCCAAATGAGAAATTCAGCATCACGACTTAGCATTTTGTGCCTGTGCCAGAAGAAGACCCAAGTCTATTTGTCCGCTCCCAAGTGAAGCTGGTTCTATTAAAACTGTACGGCTGTACATGTGTTTGTGCGTGAAACTGCTTCATACAGGGAAAGATACAGGAAATTACACACAGAAATATGCAGGGACAAGATCTTTCCTTACAAGTTAAATGTTCAAAGGAGGGGTGGCTGCTAAACGTTAGACAAGAAGCTAGAAGGAAATGGTCCTTCCATTCACCCATGACTTGCTGAGATTTCATAAACCAGCTAACACAAATGATCATGCTGACACGGGGCTTCCACAACTGTCTCTGCAATAATTATTAATACGTTGAGTTTGCCAACAGAATACATGTCAACACCAATATTTTTGGAGGACAAGACTGACAGATCTCTCATGTGTTTCTATCAGACTATCTAAAAGAAAACCAGATCAGCCTTCAAGCAAACAGTCTTTTTTCCATGTCCACACTACTACTACTGCCACCACACTGCAGATCTCAAATGTGCCATATCAAACAGAGGCTAAGCAAAGGGAAAAAGGAATGATCCAGGCTAAGAAGTGACATTTACTTTCAGCGCTACCACTAATCCCCAACAGAGACTGCCAAGTGTCTCTTTGGGCTTCTGTCCCTTAAAACTGAGCATGAGGGAATTTGGTGTATGCTGTAGACGTAACAATATAATAACATTTCATACTGAATTAAACGCAAAAGCAATGGCTAAGCGTATTTCATCAGTATCAGATGAGTTTTTGCAATTTTATGCTGCCATAGAAAGCAAATATATTTTATTTATGCGTTCCGAATTTCAGGTCAACAGACAAATGAACTTTGGTGTATTTGGAGAATGCTGCTAAATCAATGGTGAACTCAGAAAGGATTTAGCCCTCCCCTGTTACCTCTCATCCCCTGTCCCATCCTCACTGTGCTGGCAACTCGCAGCTTTCCTCTCAGCCTCCTCGACTCCACATGCTCAGTGCAGCTGAATAACACAACTGCAAAGAGCATCTGAAAAATTATCTTTAGGTTTAAGGCTCCCAGGGCACTATATGGGGCACAGACCTGGACCAACCTGCTGAAGAGGGAGCTAGCCCACAGCTGTATGGCCACAAACAAGTCAGCACTCACTGGCTCAGGGACCAGAAACTGCTTCCCAGGATCTCAGGAGTGCCAGTGTGCCTTTGCTTTTTATTATTAAGCAGATGCAGACATGACTACAGCTTGGTTGCACCTAAATTATAACTAAACCCCACGGAGATTTGCAAAGTAGACTTTCCCCAACCTCCCTGGACTGGACCAGCTGAGAAGATGAGTATTTTCCGAGCCTTTCTACCACCACTCAGAATGGATGGAATTTTTATACCCAGAGTTAAGAGTCCTTGCCCAAGGTGTGCGACGTGCTGGATTCAGCCCTCTTTTCTGCCTAAATGCAGCTGAACCTGTTTCTTCCATCTTGTAGGATGGTGCCCAAACCCATGTTTCAGAGCCACTCTAGGGCCTGGTTGTGTCTTTCTGATGCAGACTTTGAGCTTTACGTGAAGTCAGCCAGCTGGACTGGCTCCGCAGCAGGGGTCAGGGTACCTGCCTGGAGAACAGCCAAGATCCAGTAGGAAGACACCGCTGCTGTCCCAATTTCCACACTCTAGCTTCGAGCAGATCGCGAGGAGCTGACAGGCTGTGCATCTGGAGGAGGGTTAATGAGAAAACTTTTAAGTGCTGCGTTACAAGTATCAATTTGCAGTTACAACCACAACCTGCTAGTGTTTTCCAGGCATCCAAGGAGGGACAATCACTGTTGCCATAACCCACAAAGGACATGGGAAGAAAAGGTGTGAAGAAAGAGATTGTGTTTTTCAGTTTTATCCACAAGAAATATGAAAGAACAGGAAGTACTCATCCTGTGATGTACAATGAACCTTCCTTAAAGCTAGGCTGAATAATCATCATATCATAAACCCTGTCCGGGGAATCAGGACAGCACTCGTGCTGGAGCACACTAAAAACACCAGGTCTGCAGCGTGCCTGGAGAGGCTGACCAGGGCTGCCATGGGCTTTGCAGGCTTTCTGATAAGCACACTTATTGTAACACGATTTAAAGTTGACAACGTGTCTAAAAACACACACAATGTCAGAGAAGGAATGAAATGTTGCTTCACTCTCTCCCCCCCAACCTCATTACAGGCTAAGGAAAAATAATGTATGGTGAATAATACTTCACCATCTAAAGAGTTTTTCTGGTTTCTAAATCTAGTGAAGAGTCATTGTATATTTTGACAGAAAAATGAATCAAAATAATAAAGTGAATACAAAATTATATTGCTGTCAATAATTTAATTTACACAAAATAGCACTGTGACATGGTAATTGTTATATATGATGCAGCATTCAGTATAATATTTGGAGAATGCATTATAGAAAGTCAACATTTAACTACTAAAATCAACTTACATAATCAAAGCTGTCAGGGAATCTTTACAGTTTTATATTAATTTGAATGTAATTTACTATAGAGGTGTCATTCTTAGAGGTGCTTACAATAGTTAATGATCTCTGCATTTCCATTATAAAATCCTATTTTCAAAGGTTTATAACTTGGTCTTAAGAACTCTCAGCCCTCCGGCACATTTTCCTTTTCCTTACAAAAACTACGTTAGACATTTTAAACTTTTCTCTCAGAGCAGAAAGTGTGGTTACTTTCAAAATTCATTTTGAGCATTTGCTAATTTGCTGCTTGCTACCCAGGGATCTCAGAAAAAGAAAAGTTCTTCACAGTAGAAGACATTACGGTTACATTCTTTTCTTCCACTTTCCTGAGTATTTTACCCCTCAGACCATTTTTCTTGCTGAAGTGTCTAAGCATCTTTCAATATTGCATCCAAACCCTCTCTGCATCATTCCTTCTCTCCTTCCTGTGTCGGTGCCATTAAGCTTTCTTCCAGGTCCTTCTCCTCAGCTCAGACCTTGACTCCTGGCTCTGTTCTATGTCTTCTCACAGATGTCCACACTTAGCTTAACAATTGCAACTTCCACCACGTCCATCGGTTAATGGACTCTCCTGGCTGCACACTTCCTCAGCCTCACCCCTTTTTTCAAGCTGCAGCCCTAATTCACTTTTCCAACTCATTACAAGCCCAAAAATTAGTATTGCTCTAGCAAGTACATTTCTCTCCCTGATCTTACAGTCTTGATTCTCACCAGACCTTACCCACCTACCCTTACCTACCTACCCTTCAACCCACCTAGATCTGCTCTGTTGGTTGTTCCGTGATTTTCAGTTCACCAGCCACAGGAATTACACAGCCCTGAGGCACGAATGCTGTTTCCCCCCACCCCAGCTTTCTGCCCAGGAGATAGGACACTGCGAACCAATTGTCCACAAACACACTGTTACAGGTCATTTCCAAAACCAGAATTTGAAAGGCAAGTTGTCAACACAAAGCTATTATCCATAACAAAAGCAAAGCCAATAATTACCTTGTCTGCTTCGGTAGACCTGCTCCAGTTCATGGATCTAGTTTTCCCAAATCCTGCTCAGATTCACTTTTTTCATCCATGTCAGTTAACTGTCGGTTTGGATCTCCTAGCCCCTAGCTTTCTGTAACCTCAGTGCTATTAGACTAGAAATGTTTGAGCCAACACACACAACCGTATCCAAAATCTAAATCATCACTACTGTGTAAACATCTAGATTTACATGGAAGTAGTTTTGTCACTTGTCCAGGCTGTCTTTATTTTCCATGCGAGAAGAGCTTTTTAAAGTATTTGTGATGCTCTATTATAGCCATTCTGTCTTTATATAGCCAATTTAGTCCAGTGCCCACGCTTAATCAAAGCATTTCTTTCCCTTTTTCCATCATTGCCATTTTCCTTGTTTGAAAAAATGAATGTCTTACTTTCTAATAATTCAATGATGTCACAAATAAGATGGGAATCTCCTTTTCCTCATGCATACTGAGAACAGATCTGTAATTTCGGACAAAAAAAATCTGTTGCTTACATATCACATTACTGGAGCTGGAAAGAAAAGCGGTTTCACAGGCATGATGTTTTGATGATGGACTTGAGTCAAGAAAAATGTGGTCATATTTAGACTGGATAGAACTGGTGACTGACTCAGCGAGATGGCTTAACTCTGTAACGAGGGCAGATAACAATGAGAAAGACAAAACTGGGAGTATTCTGTTTGATCCTTCAGATTCATAATTTAGTGGTACACAGAAACTCTAGAAATCACTTTTTTTTCTCCAGTGGATATTTGGCTGGACACAAGCAGGATGAATGTCTGGATAAATTATATTCTATAGAAGTATTTGACACTCTTCAGATCTTTACTCTGGCTTTGGAAAAAAATACCAGAAGACTGGCTGTAGCAAGGACTACTGGCTGAAAGTTTCCACATGTTATTTCACCATTCTGTGTGTTGAGAAAACAAAACTAGAACATGAAACGTCAAAATTGTCAGAGAAGTCAGGGACTGTATGGATCTCTTCTCCCACAGAATGAATGGGACCTGCCAGGCACAGCACCTTAGAGGATGTTCTTTCAGACTGAATGACAACTCTTGCATTTTGACTGTCCCTCACAGAAAAACCTACAAGACCGGTTTATCTCCATTCAATATTTTTACTCCTTGAATCTCAATGAAGAGGTTTTCCTCTGATGTAGGTAGTGCTGCCCGCTCTCCCGAGGTTGACGCCCACTTCATTCAAGTATTCCTAGTGCAGCAGGGATGTTAGTGGCTACTGGCTTGCAGCCAACATCCCACACATTTCCTCCGCAGCAAAAATGCTTTAATTCTGACCCACTGCCTTTCAAGTAGATAGTGAAAAAAAATCAGTCACAAAGAGCTTTGCTTTTATCTGTATTTCTCCTTCAGAAAGATCTGAAAAAAAAACCCCATCAGATATTGTCCTTTTCTTTTCTTTTTCAAGGTCCGTGGTCAGCAAGGGTGAGGTTTTGTGCTGCTGTTAAGAGCTTGAGCCCAAAAAGAAGCTGAAGGCATTCAGACAGTGATGCTTATAAATTTGGGTAAAGGGAGTTTGCAAGCAGGGTAACTGTGGAGGGGGTGGACCACATTGCCTGCCATTGTGCCAGCGGACATATCCAGGGCCTCTCCTACTCAGCAGCTCTTCTGCACACCGTTCCTGTAGTTCAACCATCACCTACTGCAGGAACTTGTGTTTTTCAGGCAGGGTACTGAAAAAAGATCAGAAGGGGCAATAACTTTTGGTTCCCAGCTGAAGTTTTCCATCCTTAGCACAGATACGAAGAACACGGCTGATGTTACCTGATAACTGCGGGGCAGTATTTTCCAAGCCCAGGATCTGAATGGGCAAGAAGAAAACGTACATGCTTACAAACTGGGCATGTTACAGGCCTGGCGCAGCTACCACTAATGAATTTGAGTTGTGTGAAATTATGCAACACACATGTATTCTTACACCCAGAAAAGCCAAACATGTACATGGTTTCAAGACCACTGCATGGAAAAAATGGCGTAGTGGAACAAAGCTGTCCATTTCATAACTCCATTGCATGTAACCCTCAGGGAAGACAGCACAGACAAACAGGTCTTATATTTGTTAATCTAGGCAAGCAGAGGTGAGGAGAGGTACAGTGATGTTCACAGAGGAATGTGGAGCCCAGGATTACATTCTGATATACTAGGAGGGCTAGAATCAGAAGCCAGGGAGAAGAAAGGGGCTGGCAAACCATTTAGTTGATTTCCAATGGTGCTGTCAGGATGAAAGAAAGATAAACTACCCTCCAAGTTAACAAGTTACGTAGTCAGAAATATTAGAGGGAAGAGGTTAAGAAATAAATATAAATCAAAAAAGTATAGGAAATGAAAACCCCAAAGACAACAACAATCTGGGAAAAATCACCAAGTGCAAAGTGGATGGCAAAAATCTTGTGATACACATAGAAAGATAGTCTACTTCACTCAGTAGAACAAGAAAGTCTGGATGACTAGAAATAAAGATAATGAAAAAGGAAAGAAAGGAATTTAATTAAAGAAACCAACACACTGACCTTGCCTGAATAAAGTTTCAAAGATTGCACACATGCTAATCTGAGGAGCAGGATGGCTAGAAGTTTGGAGACAATTAAAAAATTTCGCTCCTTGATATCAGGGATAAAGGTAGAATTTGAATGGAGATTAGATGTATTTGGTACTGTTCCAGCTGATTATGATCTTGGAAAAATTACATGGAAACCGGTGTTGCAATATACTGAATTTGAGAGAATTGCAAAATCTACACATGCACTCGAGGAACAAAACTAAAATATTAATAAGAACATAGGTTTAAGTATAAGCTGCAGAAAACTGACAGCAGGAATGATTTTGGAAAAAGAGAGGATAGGTAAATTGGATAAAACAGAGGAAAAGGCTGGCACCCGTCATCGCCATGACACTTGCATTACATCTCATTTCCAAGAGCAGAGTCCAATTTGGGAGAAGGCAAGAAGCAGAATATTCTCTTTAAAGGGAAAAAAAGGCTTCTTTCTTTTGCAAGTTCCTGTGTCAGTAGCCATTTTATGGGGCTGCCAATCATGGCAAATCAACTGAAAAGCCAGATCATTTTCTAAAGCATCTACCTTCCTAGAGAAAGATTTTAAAGTTGACTGTGTACAATCCAGCTGCTGCTTTTAATCTTTCCCTGACAACAGTAGTTGTTTTATTACTTTGACAGTCATTTTTAGCCCATGAATAGTACCACAGTCCTTGTAAGATAGGAAAATCCTTTTGATCTACAATTTCATAAGGTTTAGCAATGGACAAAGGATTTTTCCGGTATACTTGATCACACACTTGCTGAAGTTTAGGCTTACAGCCAATAAAAAGGCACTGAGCTACTCATTTGGAGAAACACAAAAATCCTTTTCGATGAATAATGACTGCCAGAAAAAAAATAATTTATCATAAAAATACTACCTATTAATAGAAAATTACGAACAAGATTACTCCTGAAACAACTTTGATACAGTGCCAAAATCACTTTTAACTTTCACACTGTTTTCATATAGTATGATCTAGAGGATAGAAAATATGGATACAAGATAAGCATTGTATATAAGCACAAAAAAGGAAGGCATTTCAAGCTGCCTGTAATAACTAAGAGAAAATGGGAGAAGACTCAGGCAGACACAGAGCAGTTTTCCAGCATAATGGCTTGTTCTATTGGTCCTACAAATAAGAACTGTATGTTTTGTGCAATCTGAAATACTGTATAAAGTCTAAAATAAAATATATTTCCAAACAAGAATAAAAAGCCATTCATCAACCATTATGAGTGAAAAAGTAATTGAAAATTATCAAATCTGTAATTTTTATTAGTACAGGCTGCAGTACTTTGAGCACTTACACATATGTTTAACTTCACACACATGTGCATCCCATTTTCTTATCCTACTCACACTGGAGCCCATTCTATTTTTCTTTCTGTATAAGGAATTAAAACAGAAGTCCTTTGTGGTATTAAAGTGTAAGGACAATGTTTCTAGGGCAACTATCAATTTAGCAGCTAGTCAGCTGAGTACATGTCTACCTATGGGGAATATTTAGATAAGTAGCTGAATTGAAGTCTACCTTCTAAAATAAAAGTGCAGCAGAGGTTATATGTATATATAGAAATTTATTTTAAAAAATATTTATATTATATATATTAGTAACTGAACTGATGAAGCCTGGACTGAGTTTCCTTTTGAAACTGTAAGTCCATTGGGATTGCCAATTTCCATAAAGACATTCCTTTTTAAAAATCTACACCAAGCTTAAAATTTAAACAGAGTAAAAAGAAACAAGTCTCTTTTTGGCTGGTTGCAGTTAGAAATCAGTCATCTTGATACTTAAATGAGATTGGTGAGAAGGAAATTAAAGGACGATTAAAGGAAGAACAGGAGTTCCTCCTCCACCCCCTGCACTGTTCAATTGTTCACATATCTGTAGTATTTCTTAAATAAGTCTATTTCAGCAGACAAAAACATTGGATATCATGCCTTTTCCCAGACAGCTTTTGTTTATAATATCTTGAAATTTCCACAGAATTCCCCAAAATCACATTTTCTGGCAAAATACCAGCCTGACTCCTACAGTCTAACATTCACAACACAAATATTTCGCTTCAGTATTTTCAGATAAATCACTGCCCTTTGGTTTCATTACATTCTCTTGACAAAATATTGAGATGTCTCTGTGCAATTATTAAAAAAACAGAAGTCCTCCACAACCAGTCAAAACTGACCCCAGTATCACTGACCTCAAGAAATCAGCTCTCTAGTTCAAGCAGAGATCTTCTCTGTTTCTCCAGTTTTCCAGATCTCTAAATGAAAGACTTTTAAAGGCTTATTCTTGCCCTAAACACCTAGTTATATTTTCAGCCCCACTGTTTTGGGATAATGCACATGTCTGAGCTCTGCATATGCAACATTTTTCTTTCCATTCTTTCCTCCAGATTAGGAAGACTCAGAAGAAAGAATTTGGCCTGCGTTGTTTGTTAGTTATGTTCAGCAGTTCCTACAGAACATCAGCCTCTTGCATCAGACCAGCCTGGATTTATGACCTGCCCAGGATTTGCCCACTCAGCCCTGTTAACTGAATTATCCCCTCCCCTTATTGACTCTTGGATTTACCCTTTGAGACCTCAGTCCACTAAAGAGGGAAAGATGGACTTACTGCAGGAAACACAGCCCCGTGTGTCTGCATCCGTCCTGCCACATCTTGCAAAGTGCTTAAAACAATACATTGTGCAATAAAAATGAATGAACATTTGAAAGCACAAGCAGAGTTGTGCTCTGATAATCCATGCAAACTGCAGTTCATGTAGGTGTTATCTTCTCTGAGTACTGTAAAAAACTAACAAGAGGTCTGGCTCCAAACCCTACTGAAGCCAGGAGCAATTGCCCCCCCTCAAACTAAGATGCAGCCTTTGGCTGCTCCCACCACAGCAATGCCTGGGGAATTCCTGCTAACCCAGACTGCCACCATGCAGCTGACAAACAGATCATTGCGTGTACAAGGCATCAGCTCTACAAGGCCTGCAGGAACTTTGTGCGAATGGGACCGGTTAAGCTTCAGGAGGCAGAGACTACCCCACCAGGACCATTCTGTTGTCTGTAGTCATGTTTATTTAACTGATGATTTACGTCTGCAAAAGCATCAACTTCTCAACAAATTATTCAGCAAAAGGCCAGCTCCATGCTTTCTGATTTCCAACACTGACTTTCAGGATATTTCATCTAATAAATCTGAAGTAGGTATGAATAAGCAAACAAGGCATTGTATTAAGCTCGTTAATTATGCACCAAGCTACGCAGTGTTAGAAGTACACACAATACTGGGAGCTCATGGAAGATGAGTCTGCAAAAGGGAAAGAGTATTATCTGCATGATCAGAAACCTCATTTCACCTTTAGCTTCACCTGTTTTGGATGTTTTGGCTAAAATGTATTAATAATTTCCAAGTTATGATTGACTGATTTAGCATACATTATCTCTATATGATATTTCAATGTTCTATGCACGGTACCTAAGAACAATCAGACTAAAGTCTTTCTAGTGCCATGTTCTGTCTTTGTTCATTTGTAAAATACAACTATTCCTTCATCATTCTTTGTGGGACCAAAGAAACAATACAGAGCTTGGAAGGGGAAGAAAGAGAGAAAGAAAAAAGGAAATTTCCATTCTCAACAGGGAATAAAGGGCCCAATCTCTTGGCATCAACACAGACTTAGATCATCTCTTGTAGGAGACAAACGTTGTCTTCTGAATTACAGGTCCAGTTGAAGCTTTTCTGTACAGTCAAGCAAATCATAAACATACGGCCCTCATTAGCAGATAAAGTTTCCCAGGGACAGAAGAGTGACTGGGAAATCATTTGATTTCTGGACACCCAGAATTTCAGCCATCAGCCCCAAGACAAAAGGAAGAGATAGGCCAAGAGATCTGGCACTAAGCTGTACTTGTAAGGTCCCTTGTACAAAACAGTATCTGCTTTCATTCAGGCTCAACACCCTTACAACTCCTCACCTTCCTCCTTGATGTGACAGTGACTTCTGCAGCAATCATATTCCTACAACTCCTTCTGGGGAGGAAGGATGCTTTTTTTCCTCCTGGCTTCATTTACAGTGTCTGAAGTATCAGCCAATATGCAGCACTGCTGTACCAAGGGGCCTGTTGCAAAATGCAGGTCTGTGTTCTCTCAGTCTCACGGTAATCTAAGAAAGAAATTATGCTGATGTAAAAAGAGAGTTTAAACAACCAAAGGAGGACTCCGGTAGCCAATAACACCCTTGCACCTCATTTCTCTGTCGCTCTTCCAGCAATCGGTCCCAGTCAGGCTGTTGCAGCATCATCCTAACAGTTGGCATGAGCACCATCAATTCCCCTTCGTTCCAGTTCCCATCTTATTCCTCAAATTGAAAACTGCATTCTATTACTAGAGACAAGGGAGCATCTTCCCCTGGTAAGAGATGCTGTTTATGTAAGGAAAAGGATGAAAACCCAAAAATAAGTCTATACCATTTGTATAGGATATATAGATATATATAACACTTGTATGGATCTACCTGTTATGCAAAATTTCTTATGTGTAACTAAGAGAGCGTTTGGGTTAGTGGTTTGGGGTAGGTGGTTTCCCATACAAACACAAGGCAGCATTACAGCTACAAATGTTTCTTTTGAACACACAACACTGTTACAGTATGAAAATATCTGTGCAAACCTTTTACTGGAGATGTTCTTAAGCCGTGTGTTAGCGTAGCTAAACCAAGCAGGCTAAAGTAGTATCACCTCTGTTAAAACTCATTAGTTTTCTACTAACAGTTCTATAAACAGGGAAAATGTCTGTATCCCTGATAAACTGAGTATCAATGTGAAACACAACCAAGCGTTCAGAAAATTTTCAACAAATGAGGTAATATTGTGATCCATATTAAGACCTCACAGGAAGGAGAACATTTATTGCTAACAAGCTTCCAAAGGAAGCTGGATACGTAGAGCTGCTGGATTTTCGTTTTCACCAATAAATTGTGGAGGAAATTGCAGAATTGATATTAATCTGGCCCCTTTACACTTCTTGCTGTGAGATTTTCTCACAGTCTATTTAAATTTAATTTCATAAATATCCCTTGAAAGTAGAGTTTTTTTAAAAAAATGAAAGTACCTGGGTGCCCTGTACTGAAAGGTGAAGTGGGCTATATTTAGAATCACCTTTGCAGAAAGGGAACACCTCAATAAATGCTCTGTGTGGCCATTTGTGACAGAGGGTTATGTGTCTGCCAACGCAACCTACATTTTTTACGCTGATAGTACAAGTCAGAATAAATATTATCTCCACGCATGTGACGGACCTTTGATAAAGCAGAATTGGCCTGGTTGATTAGGAGTACGTGTCAAACACAGATAATGGGGGAATCCCTTTCAGCAGCAGCACACAACCTCAGCCACCATAATGAGACCAATTTAACGAGCCTTCTGTTTTACAAGAGATATTAATTGCAGTCCTGTCACATAAGGTACAATTCAAGATAAAATACGTAAAAAGGGGGGAAATTAGATTTCATTCCATTTTTGTCACGAGTATAATTTTTCTTGCAGGACCATGAGTCTCCCCACTGCTGATCTAAATACGCTGGGTGGCTGACACGCTGCCATAGCACAATGCGCGTTGTTATGAAGGCTGTTGAACACTAGAAGAATGTCAGGCTTTTCGTTGCAACTTTCTGCCATTATGTTTTTTATTCTACTCTAGGCAATTTTTGTTTGTTTTGTGAAAACTCAAAAAGAAGGCACCATTCCTGTGTATCCATCCACGTGGATGCTTCCTCATCTCTCACCAGTATGATCATGATCTTACAAATGCTTCTGCAAGTGCTCCATTGGATACTTTTTCCATGAGGCTCACAGTTACAGTTAAACATACATCCAAGTGTTGTGCTGGATTGGAGTACAAATTATCTTCACGCAAGTAAATCAGAACTCCCAATTAAGTGTTTCAATAGTTATATCCTCATCCAGTTACTCCTCATAATAGAATATGTGTTCTCTGTTTGTGTATTATATAAAATTTGTATTGCCAAAGCGTGTGCTCTCAGGCAGGGCTCCTTCGATCGCGGCAGAGGGTGGACCTGCCAGATGACAGATGCTCTTGGCTGCTTCATGGCAGCGAGGATGGTCTCCCACACTACATCCTCACCTGTGAGTCAGAGCAGCTGCAGACTGATCACCTGTATGTGGCAGATGCTGAACAGTGTGTACTGCCTGTGTGTGCATTGCAGCACAGAACAAGTCTCAGCCACCAAGTTGCACACCTGTTTGTGTTGAGGATTTGCCATTAAAATGAATTCTAACAAATACATTGTTACTTCAGCGGACGTAATGTGCTTTTGAATCAGATCTAAGTTGTCATTTAACAATGAGTACACTTGCAATGAAACAAGGTGGCTGCAAAGCTCTGACTACAATATATTCAGCCCTAAATATTCCCAAATTATATCAAAATGGGAGAAACTTAGAGAAATTTAGTCCTTATTCCTAATACAGCCATCTGGTTATAGGAGTTCAGTTTGCTTAAAGATACTGCAACAGCGGCTTTGCAGACAGCCTTGTTGCTAAAGAGCTGAACCTTAAAGCTGTTCATAATCCTAAACCTCTTGTCCTGGCAATGCCAAGAACTCCAAAAACATGACGTGTACAACCTGTGAATGTACACAGTACCTTAGTCATCAAAAAGTTGATTTTTTTCTCCTGACTGAGAAGGAAAGAGGTGAAAAAAAAGCAAAGATGGGCTAATTTTTCTACAAAACATGTTAATGGGATTCTTTTAGTTTTCAGCAAGGAACAAGGACACTCACAAAGACAAATAGACTTTGGGAATATTTAGCACTTATATAGGGCTTTACGTGCTAGCCTGAGATATTATCTCAGACAGTTTAGGACATCAGAACAACAGAGTCTAAAGCTGCTTGCTTGTGAGAGTCCCGGCAAGCCCAGGCTCATCAGCAGAGTGGTTACCTTAAGGGACTTTGGGTGACACGTTGAGCAGATTTGAAGAAAACTTTCCTTTCATACATTGCTGCCAGAAGTAAAGTCAACCATTTTCTGCACAAAGCCTGCATATTCAGGAAAAGTGGTACTGAAATTCAGCCGACCATACACATACTGCAGAATTGAAAGCATGGTGTAAGTCTGTCAACCAAATGAAACAAAACATTGAAACATACACTTTTTAAAGTCTGGTCTTATTCAGCAAAATATTTGCATGCTTTTGGACACATCTCTAAGTGACAGTCGTTCCTAAATCCCATCCTTGAGAAGGGACTCAGGGCCACATTTGGCCCAAAGACGCAAATATGTACTAACCTGGATTCGTGTAAGTATCTTGGAGTCCAAATTCATATTCTAAAAGTCCCAGCTAGAGTTGATCTGCATTTTAGGAATCTCAGTAACTTTACAAATCCTGTCCAAAGAGCTTAATTTGCTTCTGAAAAGAGGTGCTTTAAAAATTATAAATACGTAACTCGCAGTAATAGAACTCCAGCACGTACTCCCATACCTGTTGGACCAGAAAGCAAGTCTGACACTGGAAAGAGCAGCTCTTTACTGCTTGTATGGAAATGCTGACATCATTCCAGGTGACCCTGTGCAGGGATAAAAGGACCAACAGAGTTTTCGTAGGCAGTATTTTCTGATTGTAAGAAAACCCCAAAATACACAGATGTGAGAACATTCGCTGGTAAAAATATTGAATAATCATCTATTGATTTTGATTTTTTGTTTTTTAAAATTTTCATTAACGGAAAATAATGATATGATAGGACAGTGCAATATATCATTTTATACTCTGCACCCTGACAATATCCTGTCTGAGATTATTCATTTCATTTTTCTGAAAAGTACCATGTACATATAAGCTACTTAATTAAATACAGGAATTTATCTTCTAGCAACCCCCTTCCACATTCTGAACATGAAAGAGTACACTAGAATACTGATAGCCCAATGTAATATTTTAATGTGGGAAAATATATTAGTTTTCAGTAATTACAATGACTCATCAAGAAAGAGAAAAAATAAAAGAATGAATATATTAACTAATTTTGATTGTCTTTTGTACTGTCACATCATGAGCAAATAAGAGCCTCATGTGTGTAAAAGCAGCATTTGCTGTCTCCTGCAGGGAGATCAACTACCCACCGAGCTGGGACGGACTCTGTGACCTCTGTGAAAGTCGCACCCGGTCCCCTGCAGTTAACATGTTCTGAAGATCATCCTTTGTCTCAGTGCCTCTGGTCACATACTAGCAATGGACTCTGCTACACTGTAATTAATCAAACAAACTGCTCCAAGCTTTAATCTTTTATACAGCAGCCAGTGCAACAGAAAGTGTCATCTCATGAGTCCCATATTTGTACACATTCAGCGGAAGAAATACACATGTGACATATTGCCTTGGCTGTGATCAAGATGCCAATTGATATTTTCACCTTGTTCTCTGATAGCTGCTTCCTAAACCAAGCACCTATGAGTAAATAACAGCAAGGCCAGATCTGTCCTTTTGTATGAACAACATATACAACCATGATAAAAGCTCGGAGTATCCAGAAAAGAAGCCTTCCAGTATACAGGAAAAATAAATTTCCAAACCACCAACACAGACCTGCCAGACAAACATCTGGACTGCTCGGGACCAGTGTTACAATGCCACAAAGTGGTGCTCCCGCACTCCATAGCCTGGGCAAGGAATGTGGGAAGGTGTCAGATGCATCCTAGCATTTTTGTATCACTTTTCTGGGACATCTGAAACACCTCAGGTGAGGACATACCTGATATCCTCTTGACCCTTCAGTGTGCCCTCCCTGCACGGCATCAGCTCTCTGGGACTCCATGAATGGCAAAAGCTCCCAGGACCCCCTGGTGCAAGGTGGCAGCTGCAACAGATGAAGATTATCTATTTATTGGTTTATACACCCCAGCCTTCTAGCAAACATCCCAAATGCGCAGTTCAGGCCAAACCCTTCCTTTCTTGCTAAAGTTAAAGGTAATTGTTAATGACCAGGTCAGCAGTGCAGAACAGGTCTGGTACCCTGGGGTATGAGATTTCGCCTGAGTTGAGGAGTGTGTGTGAAAAGTGTTGTTAGCTAGTCTCCTCTCAGCTACTGTTAGAGGAAGGTGCTTATTATTCCAGGGGAAATTAGAATACTTTAAGCTCACAAAGTATTTAAAATGCAACTACTTCAAAAAGACAGGCTACAAGTGAAGTTTTCAGCAGTGGCTTTTAGAACCCCACCCTCAGCAAAGCAGAAAGAAAAGAAATGGGAGCTCAGCATTTCTCACAAAATAGGGCTGTGTAAAACCCCCAGGCCAAAAATACTCTTCAGAGATCCTCGGAGAGCATAAAAGATCAAAACTTCAACCTCAGCCCTGTGTATCTGAATTGCTAATAGATGCTCAGTACTGTCTCCATCTGCAGCATCACACAACGAGGATTAGAGGTAATCATGTTTTTAAGGAAAAGGAGTGTTTCACATTGCCAGAAGCATCTTCAAGACTCAGACTTAAAATTATGATATAGCATTTTCTGTCTTGCCCTGAACAAGGTTTTCCGATCACCAGTTTATGAACAGCTGCACCAATACTGCGCTGTTCTTATGTGCTAAACAACAATGGGACATTGCAAAACTACAAAGGCTCGTCCTGTCCATTTAACCAGTGTGTCACATGGGGACAAAGCATAATGCAGCCCTGTGAAAGGTCCACCCACAAACTTCATTTCACACTATAGAAAGAGGCACTTGAGTTCTCTGTCTTCCTTCTCGCACACAAGTTCACACGACAGCAACTTAAACATTTTAGAGACTGCAGAATACAGCCTTCCAAAAAATAGCCTGCTTAAAAAAAGTAATAATTCAAAATATTTCAGTCTACCTTGCTATTTCTTTCTTGTTCAAAACTGTTGTATTCAGTTTGGCTTAAAATGCAAACAAAACAACAAAACAGAGCAGTTGCTATTGAAGAGAAAAGCCATGTCATCTTATTAAAACCTGCCACTACAGAATTTGAATCCACAGCACTTTGAAGTGAATATAAAATGCTATTACTAGAAATATAATTTTTTTCATTACTGAAATATACTGCCTTAAATTGCAAGAAAAGTTTTAAAAACCACTGTGGTATTTGTTATCAAACAGGAGTTACTTATTTTATCAATTTAACTCACAACAAAACATCCATTATACTGACACAGTTGTACCAAAAAGACAACCCCTCCTCCCAACACGCGCACACACACATGTACACATACAAACACACGCTCGTCTTACCCAAAGCTGGCAGAACAGCCACGCAGCTCCAAAAGGAGGGGCTAAAAAAGCAAGAGAACCAAGTATTAACTGTCAGAAAAAGACATTCCTCAGCAAAGCTACATTGGGCAGACAGTGTCATGTTGTTACCACGGTGTGTTGATGGGACCTCACAACAAAGGTAGTGTCACAGCAAAAAGAAATTAAAAGGAAGGGATAGTGAAGAGGATTTAAAACTACCATTTTGGGAGTCTATTTTCCCCAAGCAGAGTGGTAGGAATTAGTAAGGACTGTAGTTAGGCAATCAAATATTCCTGGAAGAAGTCTATATAAACAATTGAATCATTCCTATTTGGTTTTATTCAGATTTTATAAGCCCCAAAATAACCCTTTTAAGCATTTAATTTTGTAATTGATTAATTATCTGCACTGAGAACTACAACAAACTTGGAACAATTTTCTTAAATGAGGAGACAGCTGATGGCTCAGGTTTCCCAACACTGGTCATCCTGAGACTTTCTGAGAATTCATTGACAAACTTCTCCACCAACGTCCCCATGCAGCAGAGTCTCAGCACCGTAAACCACCAGCTTTTACATTTGGTTTTAACAGTCATGAAAAAGTGGAAAATATCCTTCTGCAAAGCAAAGGGAAGGCTGATAGATTTATGTTGAAATGGCATGCAAACAACTAATCAGATCCTGCAACATGCTGAACACTTTCACCTACCATAAACTCAAGGTGTTGGCAGGGTGGATCCAAGGGCACAGATTAGGGAATTTTGCCTGAATACACTTCTTCTGGATGTTACTCCAACAACACTTAGAAACTTCTTTAGCTAAGCACAATCAGTTCAAAATGTGGTATTTCAAGTAACAGTCTGAAGAATAGTAACATCAGCGAGCAGTACTGCTAAGTCACCTGTATTGATGCGAAGGGCTCAGTTTTGGCCACTTCGTTTAAGCACAGGCGCTGCTCCTTTGATTTTACAAGGTTATTTACCAGGTTAAGGATTGCAGGAGTCAACAAACATGCCATTCCCCACAATCAGGAGAAAGAATATATTTAAATACTGTTCTTAAATGAGGCCTTTAAGATCTAACTGTCTGACATGCAGGTGAGCACAATGAAATTATGGTAACAAACCTTGCGCAGATACAGCTGGAGCAGGATACAGCCCTCAGAGCCAGCTGACAGCTGCAGACAGCCAGATGGGACATCTTCCAGACAGCACAACCACACTCTCCTCTCAAGAAAAGAAAAACAAAGAAAATTTTGAAGTTGCCAGGTGTAACTTCAAGCAGGTGCCAGTTGTCTTCAGCTGAAGTCATTGAACAAAACTGCAGGAATGAAAAACAGCTTACCTAGGTGCTTCTGAAAAATTAAGCTGTAAGATTGTGATGGGAGCAGGGTAAATGAGATTTCTGTTGCCTTCTTAGGAATTCTTCTGAAAATAAAAATGGTGGTAAAATAAATCAACAAAATAATCACGATTGATTTACTTTCCTCGTGATTACATGACCCACAGAATTCAAGAAGGGAAAGCGTTCCTCTGCAAACAGGCTGTTAAGACACTACCTTGAAATAAGAACTCTCCCTCTTTATTGTAATGGGTCTTGACATTGACATTGTCATGTTAATTTGCCAAATTCAATCCCAGTATTTGCTTCAATTGAAGCAGCAAAGAGATATGAGTATCAACCACCAGCTAAGTCTATGAAACATAAAAGCTGCACTTTTATAGTCAGTGGTACTCTGTACTTTTCTTCCTTTTAGCAAAATTAAGTCAGATCCAGCAAAAAGGCAGCCTGGCTAAATGGTAAGTTATCTTCTTGTTTTAGAAGAAAAAGAGGAACCTTTGGGGGAAAAAAAACCCACACTGATTCATTTGACAGATCATGTTTCTCGAAGAAAGCAAGCTAAAATTTTATCACAGCTGAAGTAAATTGGCAGAGGATTTGGCTATAACAAAGACACCCCTCTAAGCATAAAGTTTCCCATTTTGAGTTCAGAGAAATACCTGCCATTCCCTGACCCTGTTTGGGAAGGGCTTTGAGGCAGGGGAGCAGAATAACTGAGGGCAGCCTGTGGATGGGAGCCAACACGAATGCAAGGACTATATGCTGCATATTGGTATCTGCAGAAGATGCATAGAAGAAGACTGAATGGGCACACAGACACTTCCGCCAAGCCAAGCATAACCAAACACATTTTTATAAGCACTTTGCTGATGCAGGCCCCAAAGATGGAAAAAGGCTGATTGCTGTCTCACTTTATAAACAGGAATTTTGATATCTTTGGAAGGCACTGGAGTGGTCCAAAAACCTTGGGGAGGGCTTTCACCTACCTTGTTTTACCTCTGTCTTTCTCACATACACCCTCAGTCTCATGCTGGGTTACAGCCAGCTGCTTATGTGTCATGCTTAATTAGATATGTAAGAGAACAGGACTTTGTTCCAAACACAGGAGGAGTCAGGCATGAAGCTGCAAGAGGAGGTTGCAGGGAATGAGCGTGAAATACTCTGTGCTGACTCGCCTCATCTCATGGGCTGCACTTTCTCTCAGAGGCCGAGTTCTGCTTTTTAATCCCACAGCTCAGGGTGCTGATCTTCCAGCAGGAGTACGGCATCAGGCTGCTGCTCTAAGCCGTCAGCAATCCCAGACTGCTGTTTTCAAGAACACCATTGCTGCCCCACCTCCCTTCCTGGGGGAAGATATGCCTTTGTTACAGACAGATTGATTACTAAGAGCATGAGAGCTAAACAATATATATACATTTACACAAATTACATATTGTGTGAACGCAAAGCTTTGGTTCAATCAAAGGCAGCAGCCTCAGAAGGAACCAAATGGGGACATGAATAGGTTGAAATTAATGACTCGCAGAGATACAGTAGAATTCAGCATCATGTTGCGTCTCTAAGTTCACAAACAAGTGTCTCAAGAAGATAACAAGCATTTAAAAGTAAAACCATCAGCAGCACAGCAATGGGCAAGAAATTTGATTGTAACCTGTAAATCAAACATCAAGGGTCTTACAAGGCCACTGATTGCAGCTGGACACTTAACAGAAATGTGATACTGTACACCTGATATAAAAAAGCTCTCTTAATCTCTTCTTTCACATGCATAAGTAACTCACACTGCATGTAAATGTCATATCTCTAGTAAACAATTCATTTAAAATCATTTATGTACATCAGAAAATGTATTTTAATGGTATTTTTCTAAAGGTCAGATAATGCAAAGAAAAACAGGTAAAAAGGAGACAAAAGCTTACCCAAGTGATAATTTGAGTCTCCTACTAATTGCTTATATAACATAGTGGTGTTTAAAAAAAACCCCACAGATGTTCTGTAAGTGAGAAGGAATAAGTAGGATGGCAGGGTCAAGACCAAGACTCAGGAAATTCGCATTAAGGCAGTCCATCCCAAGTGCACTCTTCCATAAAATGGCATAAGAAAGCTTACTGTTGGGTAGAGTATACAGTATACAAGTATATAAAATGATTATAACATAAAATTATAATACTCTTTTTCCAGTACAGATGTGCTAAACCATAGGATTTGGCTCCAGATTTGATTTTCATTCCCACCAGACTCTGTGAATGACCACATCCTATGTTTTGACCCAGTCATTTCAGGACTTAAAATGAGAACTAGTTCACTTTCCAAAACCCTTAGTACCCAGAAGTCAGAGGAACTCTGAACTTACAGGACTACCTCGATTCTGTTGCTTGCCAGACAAGCTTGACTTCAAAAGTTGGTATCAGGCCAGGACAAGTTGGTCCTTCTGATTTATATGTGACAGTGCCTGGTGTCACACGTACACATGCCTTAGACCACGCTTTCCAAAAATGTGCTTGCATTTTCTCTCCATCCCTAGGCAGCACAAGCAAATGCACACACATGCACCAGGGCTAATTCAGCTTAGCAACATAAGCTAACAGAACATAAGAAGAAAAATTATTATTTGCAAGCCCTTAACAGGAAAAATATGACCCCCCTGGCCTTCCTAATGCCATGCTGGTGTATACAAATGCACATACATCCCAGAGAGTTTAGAATAATTTTAAAGAAAATTTTGCCTCTACTTTCTATTTGTTAGTATGTTTCTGACCTACCAGCACCATTAATTCTAAAAATCCAAGATGTTCTCTCTTTTGGGAGGAAACAGCAAGACGTGCTAAATACAGTGTACACTTACTAGCTGTGTAGTGGCTTCTCAAACAGCAATAACCATAATAAAGTTGTCAGATCTTCTTTCTCACTTCTCATTTGACACTATAACTGTCTCTACCATCTCAAGTTATTGTAGTGGGTAAGAGTCACAGCAAGTAGCTCCTGTAATTATCAGCATGTTTATGTGTCCCCAGATACAGCTATCCCCCGGATTTCCAAGAATATTCCCAAAGAGTTGAGTCTGAAAAACAAATAAGATGTTTTAAACTACGAAGAAGAATGCCAGTTGCCTCCTTGCAGCCTGGACAGGCTATAAACAGTAGGATATTTTGTATTCCTGTCCAATAATTCCCCTCAAGGACAAAGGGCTTGGACATGCATCTGACAGCAGGAGCAGAAGGTTTCTATCTCCCCAGCTCTGAGGAGACTTCAGCCTCCTGCAAGAATAGGGTCAATCTCACCTGGTGCTTCCTTCCCCTGGTGCCATGTGCTTTACCTGACATTGTGCAAACACTGGCTGAGTCATCCAGCAGTCATGTGGCAAACACCTTCTTGGAAACCTTTAGGGGAGGACACTGATGCATCTTTACTGCACCATGCTGCCTGCACAGTCAGGGCCATGTGCTGCTGCCTGTGCTGGATCTACTGGAGATCTTGATCAAGGTCTCTTGCAGCCAGCTTAGCTCTTTGCCATCAGGGTTGTTCCTTATTGTAGACTTGCACACCTAGAGATCAGTCAAATTTTCTCATAACCATCAGTGGGACATCATTGCCAAATCATTCTCCAGTGAGCATAATTACAAATTCAGCAGCTGCTGAAATACTTATCTACATCTATTATCCTATTTGGGAGGTTTTAAAGATGCATCATGGTCCACAGTTGCCATTCCCCTGGAGCACATGCTGCAACATTTTGAGAGTTTGCCAACTGGGCCAAGCCCACAAGGTTCCCAAGTTCTCACTAACATGGCCTGCCACACAAAGCAGTAGAAGAGATGTTTCCGGGGAGCTGCATGCAAGGCAGCATCTCAACAGGCAGGTTTATCACACTCCACCTCTCCTTGACAACGAGCATCCAGACAACAGTGGTGTGAGACAGGCAATCAGGCTGTGTGGATGGGGCTTGAGTAGTCTGTAGGATGTAGACTAATTGGGCTTGCACCTGCTGATGAGGTCTTCCACAGTCTGGTGCATAGCTCCTAGCAGACTGAGGAATGACTTGAAGATGCCATGTCCCTATCCAAAATGACATCAGAGTTGGTGCAGATATGTGGCGCAGCAAAATAACATTGTGTTCTTCCCACCTTACAAACTGTGAGAGGCTGAACCATTCAAGTTACCCCTTCCAGCCTTCTGAGCAATCCATCAAATGAGGGACTTGTAGATGGAAAGGTTTTGTCCAGGAAAGAGAACTGGAAAGGACCACCAGAGTCAGAAAGGCATTTCCCCCCAGGCCAAACTGCATTTTTCCCTTTTTATCAATATCCGCTGCCACTGAAGTGACCTAGGACATTCCTGTGGCACTTTCTAATTTTGTGGCTTTTGATCTTTTACACTAATAGTCTCGATTTTATTAGATGATGATAGAAAGTTTCATCACTTGGGAAAAGAGGGAGGAAGCTGGATGGATGTTTCGTGGACCAGTCAGAACTACAAATCTGTTGGCCTAAAATGACAAAAAAATTATACCCTTTTAATTGATTTTTCAAATGTTAGATTGAAAGAGAAAACATACTTTCAAAGAACAGTCTTAGATACTGCAGGGAGAGAAAGGCAAGTCAAGTATACAAGCAAGGAGAAAGGCACTGATCCTGAAAAGCCGTTTGAGTAAATTTACTCACAGGATCAGTCACACAAACCAGTTCCTGAACTGCATATTTGTGGATCCCAAGCATACTACCTGGGAAAGATAGATAGCAGTTACATATTCTTCCCCAAAAGGCTCCTACACTAAAGCAGTCAAGGGTCTTCATCTGCTGGATAAGGCTTAAGCCTGTGCTGAGCTCTTAAAAATGATAGTGATTATTTTCAACAAAAGAATTATATGAAGAATAGAAATTAAAGGCAGAAAGCTTCTAGCTACCTATAATTCCATCTGTAAAATACTTTTCTCTTAGAAAGAATACATGTTACAAAATTAGTTTTATTTGGTATGCTATTACACAGCTTTATGCTTCATAATTTCTCTGTTCACTCACCTTCCGGAGAAGAAAAAGGAATTAAAACCAAAAACTGATAGTAAACATACATTATGAAATATGAAGAATCATGGGACCAACTGACCACTCCAGTGATTATGAAAACTGTAAACTATTTAAAGAGAGCACTTTTCACTGCTCTTCATTAGGGTCTGATTACCTCAGCCATTAACATTTGGCTCGTATTATTATGATTGTGAAATACTGTTCACACTAATGGACAAAAGAAAGTTGACGTGGCTATCTTGATTAACTCATCAATAATCATTTGGAATAATTTTTCTTCATTCACTGGATGAATCATTCACATGTTCTTTAATAATGCACATTGTTGTATAGTAAATTAGCATTAAGATTACCCACCTCTGGGAGCTACACTCTACTTCAAAGTTTTGCTCAAAAGAGATTTCAAATGTGAATTTTACTTAAAAAAAAAATGGAATATCAGAAAACAATGACTTCTTTTTAACTGTTCAGTACACCAAGACATGTAGCCCTCAGGTTATGCAACTGAGCTCAACCTTTAAGCCACCAGATACTCAGTATGTAAAAAACATACTCCCCATCTATTCGCATTCTTCTCTAAAGAGTAAAGCAAAACCCTCATTCCTCCTAAGGCAAATAAAAACTTGAATAATAAATTGAATAAAATGAAGTCACCTTTACCTAAACAGATAAGAATATAACCAAAGCCCACCATACTGTTTGTGGATCCAACCTTGCAAACCCCCACTCACACGAGGTTTCATAGCCAATGTGACTGTACACGTGGAAGTATGTATGTTCTGAGAGCTCAGCCCTATCTCCATGCAAAAAGCCCTGACAAGTCAGCTTCTTGCTGAGGTTCATCTGTGCAGGACAGGAGTAGGTGAGCCACTCCTGGCTCTAAACCATGCCATGGTCACCGTGGCAGGTAATGACCTACCTCAGCTCTTTGCAGCAGCAGTTTGCACATGCCTCAAACAGACAACTCTTTGTGAAAACACAGTGAAGCTCACCTCCTCCTTGCAAAAGCCAATACTAATAGCCAAGATGATTCTCAAGATTCTCAAGAGGTTTGGCTTTTCCCATCTCAGTGTATTTTGCTCCATCTCTTCTCCCAAAATCACTACTTCCTTTTTGAAAACTCATCAAGCACCTGTCTTACCATTTAGCCCTTTACTACCCATTGTAATCAGACCTCCACAGCTCTGAGGAAAGGCAAGCTACTTTTTCCACCTTGCTGACTGTACCCATCACCTGACAGTCACGACCACCGTGAGTCAAGTGGCTAACCATCCTGTGTCCCAACAGCAGCCAGTGGCAGATTGTCAGAAAGAAGGTAAAACAGGGTAGGTGTATAGTGCTACGCCTATGGCACACTTTCTCACTCTGCAGCAATTTGCAGCTTAGGAGCTTCCTAAGCCAGGCGGGGCATCTTTACATTTAGCAGATAGATATCTTTCCACTGAATTTTTAAATTGTTTTTTGAACCATGTAGGCCTGTTACAATCCGCAGCATTCTGTGGTGGTGACTTCCAAGTTTAACTGCACACTGTGTGGAGAAGTAACTTCTTTTGCTTGTTTTCAGTCTGTAAACTGAAAAATTTTTTTATGGCTCCTGGTAGTTGTATAGGAGGAGACAAGGAATGGTAATTCCCTATGCATTTTTTTCATGACTGTCAGGATTTTACAGTTTTTTATAAGCTCTTCCTCCATTATCTCTCTTCCATGCAGAGAAGTGCTAGCCTTTCAATTGCACTCATAGTTTACTGCAATGACCAAACTGTTTTTTCTATCTTCTGTTTCCTTCTCTTTTCCTAATTTTGTTTGGGTTTTGCCAACTACTGAGCACTGACTAAATGTTTTCAAGACCCGTGATAACGCCATTGTAACAGTAATCAGTTCAGAGCCCATTACTCTGCACACAGTATCAGGTGTGTTTTCCTTCGGTACATTAATTTACTTTAACCTGTACGGAATTTCATCTGCCTTTTTTATTTCCTGGACACTATACAGCATGAAACTGTTCTGTACATCTTTTAAAGCCTTTATTTTTTCAATGTTTTTCTTTAACTGTCCTAAATAATGTCACATCAGTGAACACACTCACTACACCATCACCCACTTTACAAGCGATTATCTACGAAGATGTAGAACAGACCAGGACCAGCACTAGTTCTCAAGGGACTCTCCTGTGACATCTCTTCATTGACCAACCCAATCATTTATTCTTTGTCCTTGTTTTCTACCTTTAAATAACTCATTTATCCATGCGAAGAACTTCCATCTTTCACAGTTCAGTTTCTTTGGGAAGCTTTGGAGAGGGGCCATGCTAAAATAAGTCCAAAACTGGGGAAGAGGAGAAAGGAGAAATAACAAATCACTTCCATTTCTTTATCTCCCACTTTCCTTCATTGAGACACACACGTCCTGCTACAATCTGCCATGAAAATAATCTTTCTGAAGACTACTGCATCTTCTCTTTTTGTAAATGGTCATTCTTAAATAGCATGGTTCCCAGTTGCTGTTATACAATTATTCTTATAACAGCAACAAAATCATCAAGCGTTATTTCATTAATTCACCCACCGAAAAACTGTTTCACAAGAAGGAAGTTACCATCAGGGATGGAGAAGGAGAATAATATTTGTTTGATAGTAAGGATTAATTGGAAAATAAACTGCGTAATGGATGCTTGTGGAGGAATAAATAACATAATGGAATATTTGGGGTCTTTTCCTATCTTTATGTACAGCAAGTAATCTATATAAATCCCCCAATCATGGAGATGAGAATAAATGCTACATAAATATTAAAATACTTTTTATAGTTACAATGGGAAACACATCTTCCTGTGCTTTACAGCTGAAATAGTGCTTATCTGCTCTTTTCTCTCCGTGCTTTATGTAGCAGCTATTTCAGCACGCCGAACCTGCCTGCTGAGCGAGGAGGGCAGCTGTTCATCTGGTGCACATTTCCACCGCAACGGCTCCGGCAGGAACATTTGCACCTCCAGCCAACGCTATTGGCATCAATGTTGCCAGCGGGATCTGCAAGATTTCCGCTCTTTCATACACCTATCGTATGACAACACTTGAATTGTGTAGGTTTGTCATTTCAGGAGACACAATTCAAGATCTCTTGAGCATATTCTCAAAGCTCAAAGAGAATACAAACAAAGGAAATGACATGTGGTTTTATGATCACTGCTATAAAATATTTTATCAGCTGAGGGTCAGTACCCCAAGCTGCAAGATATATTCATAGGAATGACTCTGAGTTAACCAGGTAATTTTCTTGATTTTGCTAGGTTTTTATTTATTCTAGCTTCTTAGCCATTGAAGGCCAATCTCTGTTTGTGTCTAGTTTGGGGAGGGATCTGGCCTAGCAGCTGGACATTTGAGCCTACAGAAGCAAAAATGCCTTTTTGCTACCATCAACTACTAAGATTTGCAGAATGAAAAATAGTTTCATTTTCTCCCTTCTGCTGCCCTGTCATTTTTCTGAAGTCTGAGAAGATAGGTGCCTTGAAAAGACACCACAGAGGGAGAAAAAAAAACAAAACCAAAAAGTGAAATTAAGACTTAGACATATAATCAGTGGTTCTGAATAAAAGATCCAAGGCACTGAAATTCTTACATTTGACGGTAAGAAAATTTTCCATTAAGATCTACAACCTTTACCCAAGGAAAAAGCAATTTTGAACATAATTCTATTTTCCAGTTGGATATGGTTTTGGCTGAGAAGCTTTCATCAGTTTTACTGGGTCAGAAAGGAGATGCCAGTCAGCGTCAGTTTCCCTTTTCATCGTTATAGGAAGAAGTATTTATATAGATATACTCCTTGAGCAGCTCAAGGTCTTCCATATTCTCAGCTAAAAAGCTTCCTTTTTTTCCCAATGAGTACATTTGCAAATCTTTTCTGGGGTACATTTTTGTACACACATTTATGTTTCATTGTTCTCTTGTTCCCAGTAAACTGCTCCTTTAACTGCCTTTTATTCAGCCTTTGTACTTTTGATCCATATCAATGTTTTCCTTAATAATTCATGTATCATAAAGGTAACAGTGCTTAGTGAACCAATCCTTTTTCTTCATTATTTGATTTGAGAAACCAAAATTTGTCCTTTCACTCATCACCCGAGTCAAAATTGCATCAACAGGGGAGAACGTGTAAGTAGAAACTTTTAGAGCACTAAGAAATGAAAGTGTGAGAATGAATAAAGATAACCAACATTATTTGCCAGCTCCAGCACACAAACATGGTCTGTCTACTACACACTGTGGAAGCTATTTATGTACTGATGAACCCGATACGCATTAATGAGTTCACTTGAGGATTTATGCAGTACCATTATATGATCATAAAAGGCATTGTTGGAGACAATGAAAATAACTGGGAAAAAAAATCTCCTTGAAGTAAAATATTAATAGATTAATTTTTTTAGTATATTGATTAAGATGTTCCCATTTGCGAAAAATTCAGTGCCATTAACAACGTACAGTTTGGTTTAGATTAAGTGGTGAGAGGACTGGATCATTAGCTACAAAGTGGAAGACCCTCAACTCTTCAATAATGTAGCTGCACTGCTGACCCACTGCAACATAAAGTCAACTTAACACCTCTTGAGGTCTAAGTGGACAAAACCAATTAAATCCTATTTTCAAAATGATCTCATTTCCAAAAAGCACACCAGTACAGGAAGGGTAGGATATAATTTGGATGTTACTCTTTAGCTCCCAAGATCTAAAAGAACGTGCAAAACCAACAAGAACACAAAAAGATATCCTTCTATATTATATATATGTCTGTGTGTCTGTGTACACATACACATATAGAAATATATATATATTTAGTTTAACCATGTTTAAAAATAGAGCCTAGGATCAGTGGCTTTTCTGCCATTTTGAAGCATGACACTCCTTTAGTATTCTAGCATCCTTCAGACACAGATCACATGTGACCAGATGAGTTCAGATTTCATCTATGTGAGTGTAGTCTTGGGCACTGCTCTATAGGAAATACGCAAATGCCAAAAATAGCTGCTTGAACTAGAATTAATCACAATAGCATGCCCCATTCCCAAAATGGCTCTAGTGACAGCAGGTCTGAGGAAAAGCATCTAAGAGTTTTGAAGGAGCCGGATCAGACTGCATATTTGATTTATGTAAAAATACAATGCCATGTCACCTGCAACTATATGTTAATTTAGTATAGTGTTTACATTGATGAGGCTGTGCTGTTACCAACAGGGTAGAGCTCACTGTACAGTACTAGGCATATTATCAGCATTAATCAATTAACAAAAACAACCACCTTCTGAAATCCCTCAGTATGTACAGATTCTCTGGCATAAGCCAGAGCATAAGTACTTTATTTCGTGTATTTAATGTAATTACAATTTACTGTTTCTTAAATGGGTATCTGCTGCCTGTAGTCAGCTTGCTT
Organism: Himantopus leucocephalus; assembly: GCA_003993805.1. Taxonomy (NCBI): domain Eukaryota; kingdom Metazoa; phylum Chordata; class Aves; order Charadriiformes; family Recurvirostridae; genus Himantopus; species Himantopus leucocephalus. The sequence continues at coordinate 9,014,063 of RSEF01000006.1, forward strand.
CATTGATCTCCCTTTCTCTGTCACCTAGTTTCTTTGTTTTTAACTATTTTTCGTTTAAATCAAACCTTTAAAAAATTTCACAATAACATCCTCAATTAAAAGAATAATGTTACTTTTCCAATAAATTCTTGGCAAATTAGGTGCCTTTTATGGACAACACACCAACTTGATTTCCATGCTCTAAAAATTAACCTACCTTTCGCTGAAAAATGTAAAGCCTATGCTTGCGTACAAAGTCCACCTGATTTGTATCTTGGTTAAAAAACAATAACCATAACAATACGGTGAAGACATAGTAATCTAGTTTTATGATGCACTAAATAGAGCTTGAGTAAACAAAAATAATCACAAAGGGAAAATTTTAATATTAAAAAGTATCCAACACAAAAACATTAATCAGCTATTGTGGTCCTCTCAGCTCATGAGGCTGCAGGGAGCATCTGTCCCCAGGGTGGGGGGACCGCTTACAGCCCTGGGGAGCCACCACCACACCACCAAACACAGGACTGGGTGCAGTAAAAGTAAATGCACCCCATGCTGACATGCTGATGCTGACCCCAACAGCTAGGAAGACTTTTGGCTACACGTCCTGGAGGCTTTTGCTTTGGGGGGAGAGAGAGAAGATGCCTGCTGCTTCAAAGGGGAAAGGTCCCTTGTATCCCCAGGAGCCCCTGGCCCCTGCCCTTTGCTGACGGCTGCTCCTCTATGCTGACCGTGGGATGACAAGGGAGGGGAAGTACCAGGAGGCCAAGGCGTCTTGTGATAGCTACACGGTGCCACCATCTTTGCCATTTTCTTAAGTTTCATGAAAAACAAACTGCAACCAGCCTTGTGAACTTTATCTAAAGTACCCACATGAGCCCTAAAAATGCAATTCAATTCTTTCCTACAACGCTTTGTTCTGAATAAGTCCATATAAACATCCATTAGCGTCTAGGCCTTTTCACTTATTTATTTATTTATTTATTTTATGTACACCAATAAATAAGTAGTTGCAAAAGATTCTGAAACAGCTGGGATATAGCATGAGTCAGATATTAATTGGCAAAACTTGAATATTATGAGTGACAAGTGTTTTACAGCCAGTTTTTTCTGATAATGCAGAGTAAGTGCAAAAAAGGGCCAAGACTAAAATTGTCAGGGTAGGCTCTTCTTTGTGTGTCCCAGGCAACACCTGGAAGAAAAGTCTTGCTGATTGGCAAGGCTTCCTCCTGCCCGACGTTTAGTCCAAGCCTCCCATTTTTCAGCAAAACCCAAAGGGCTCCTGTTTGCATATGCACACCTCCATCTGTGGAGGTACACTGAGAGACAAGAATAAGAGATGCTTCACAGACACAAATTACAAGAGGACTCTGCATATGCAACCAGGGGGCAACCCCTCTCATAATGATAGCTAGGGGTATTACCAGGTCTTACGATGCTATTAAAAGCCATGTGGGTTTTCGTGCTTTTCCTCAAGGTGCTGCTCCCTCTTAGGGGGGTGTGGTTCTGGAAAAATCCCTGCATTCATTGTTTTTAAATGCTGCTAGGCAGCAAATTTGGCCTTGGTGAGAAATGTTAGACAGAGACTTTCCAGAAGCTCTGAGGCGTATGGGCAAATAAACCCTCAAACAACTTGTTTGCAAAATCTTAATGATTTTTAAGCTTGCTTTTTCTTTTTTTCCCCTTCATTTGACTCCTGATTTCAGGAGAACTGAAGAGATGCTGGTGCAGCTTAGAACAGCAGTTGTTTGCACATTACCTACCACCCATGCCTGCATACTTGGTATGGACACGGGCCTGTGTACAGCCTTATGCATGCGACTGCTGGCCTGTCTTATCTCTCCTCCCTCCCCCGAAATGTCCTAGCTTAGGCCTTGGGACAATAAAGGGCATGCAGGCTGCTTTTTCACTCTTTGAAACACCCCCGGAGAATCATTCCCAGGCAGAGGAATGCTCACTATGGCCGTACCCAGTGGAGCTAGAATAGCAGGTCTGCATGACAAAACTCTTCTTAAAGCTATCCCATTCACCACCACTATTTGCTCGCCTTGGATTTCTTGCCTTTTACTTCCTGCATGTGGAGAAGGTGTGGAGCAGAGCCCTTGCAAATCAGGGTAAAAAATACCAAAAGAAGGGGGTTTTGCACAAAAACTGAGAATGCTTACAGTTAAACAGACAGCCACCTAAGCCCCTGACTGCATCTTCTTCAGGTTTCAGTAAGTCTAGCTGTGCTGCTTTTCAAGCCGTTTCCACCCACAGTTACCCACCCATCCACCCTTTCTTAGGCATATAATAAAACAAACAGTAAGCATGCAAAAAAAGTATCTTTTCACTATGTCACTCAGAGTTACCCCGTCACATTTGCGAGTCTGTCTGTCAGAATACAGCTGCTGCAAGTTTACCTGAATGCTCAGAGTTTGTCATTTCATGACTGGAGGCTGTGAATTGCAAATAATGCAAGTACTAAAATCATAGCCCAGTGCCAGCTGCCCTGTGGGAGGGACTATAAACTCTGCAGCCAGAGTAAGCAGCGGGATACTTTGAGTGACCACTTCTTCATCCTCCCACACATATCTTATTCATCTTGTCTCCTTTTGATGACATTAAAAGCTGCTGCAGCATAAAAAGAAGTATTAATCTGCAAGAGAAATACGAAGAGCAATTTAATACTCAGGCAAGCTAACAGATCTGGAACCACGGCATGGCTGTTACTGTCATCAGCCAGCTTTCTAACTGAACCTAAGTTTGGTAAGTTATGATTGTCAAGGAATACAGAAGTAGAGAGACTGCATTAAATATTTATACAACTTTTCATGTGACCCAAAGAGGTACAAAACTAACCATGCTTTATTAGATAGTGAAATAGTTGCATTTAAGCTGTTGTGCAGAAGCCACAAGCAAAGCTTAGGAGAGCTCCCTTGTTTTCCACCATTTTGAATATCATCATTCCCCCTTCTCAGAGGTTATTGAAAATTATTATTACTTGACTTCATCAAATAATTGGCCCTAATACGAAGGAGAAATGAGCTGCTGAACTGCCCTCATCTTCTGGGAAACGTTTTATCTTTTACACACAAAGAAGCCAGGTAGGTGTTTCTGAACAACTAAAGCTCTGCTGCTGAACCTGTAATAGGTTTAGTGTGGACACATAGCAAGGGACTCCTTACAAAACCCTCCACCAGCCTTTGCAAAAGAGCTGATTCCTCCATTAGACTGGCACAAATCCACTGAGCTTAACAGGTCTAATTTTCGGCATACACTAGTAGGATATCCAAGGCAGGCCCACAGTTACCAGCCCAGTTAAATTCTGGTAAGGAAAAAGCCCGTGCAATCTTCAGAAGAAACCGAAACAAAAGCTCAGCAGCCAGCCATTGTGGCTTTAACTAATCAGAGAGAAACCACCTGCAGGAATACCCCCTTTTCTGTTTACTCCCAGCAGAACCTTCCAAATGATGATTAATCACTGAATAAACTGAACAACTGACAATGACATAATGACAAAGGGAAGGCAGAGAGGGGCACCAGCACTGGTGGATGTGGCTCGAGCATGGGTGGGTGGAATGGCCAAAGAAGATGGATGGCTTGAAAACGCTTGACACTTAAGTATCTCCTATGTAGCAGGAGGACGGCTATGCTAAAGCGAGCTGCCAACTTCAAGCAAATAATGCTCTACACAACAAGCTGACACACTTCCTTCAGCTGTCAGCAGCAATGCAGAGGGGCAGCTTCCTCAGGAACAAACTAATGAGGCTTTTAATTGGGATGTGAAGCCCCGATAATAACAGAAATAAGAGATACTGTAAATGACAGGATAATCCATTACAGCGGAAAGCATTGTGAATGTTTTACTGATTATATCCACAGATTATCCTACCTATGTCCCTACTAATTTGAAAAATGATGAATCATAGGGTTCAAACAGGACTCAGATGAGTCAATTAGACTAAGTAGTGATATCAAAAGCTCATATTTTCTGCACTTAGGAATCAAGCATGTTTTGCCTAACAACAAACAAAAATGAGCTATGTTTCACGCTCTCAGTTGACCAAGTCATTAGCAACATGGAAGAATACTTCTTTAAATTGTCCATATTTTCAGATGTTCTTGCCCCCATGGAGTCCTTTCTGGCAGATGTTTATTAGCAGGAAAAACATTTGCAGGAAATGAAATATTGTCTTGCAGCATTCTGCTGATTCCACTTCTAATTTTCAGGGTTAGTTTAGGTGTTTCAGTAAATATAAATGTAACGAGAAAACTTTGACAGCTATTAGCCAAACTCTGCACATTCAGTACTCAGACCAAAATTGAGCTCCAGTGTATGACTGAGGCATCACTTCTTCTCCCCTTACTCACATAATGCTCTCCCTGAAATTGAAATGCAAGTGGTGCAAGATTAAGCCTTAGGGACAAATTCACTATACATCGTGGTTTGGGCAGTTATTTACACTAACGCAGGATGATTAGGTAGATCTTCAGACCCACCAGGAGATACACGGGCATTAAGCACCTTATTGCCTTTGAAGACGTGGCTAATAGATCACCTGATTTGAAAGGTGCTTTTACTGAACAAAGAAAGATTGTCTGGCTCAGTCTTGTGCCAGTTTTGCACCGGATGAAACAAGTAGCAAAATTCAAATAATGTCAATAGGAGTAAATCTCTTTCCACTTATTTTGTGATTGTTTTTGTTTGATCTTAGGAATGTAGCACAGGTACAAAAGAGGATTTGAAACAAACTAAATCAAAAAAAGTTTTGATGGTTTGTTTTTCTGCTTTTGGGATTTTTCCCCCACTCTTCCCATAAGGAAAAGAGAGGAAAAAGGGAAGTACTGGGGTAAATCAAATCCCAGATGCTTTTATTTTAGCTTCAGGTTCAGTTAGAGCATTTTCCATTTTGAATTACTGCACTGAAAGCAGCATTATCTCCACATATCTGAAAACTGCTGCGAATATTTTCTATATCTCAAAAGGCATTTTTTTTGGTAGGGGAAAACATTCACAAACCACTTCAGCTATGCAGAATATAAATTAAGTCCAATTTCATTCCAATTATGGCAATTTGCATTTTCTCACTGATTTAACAGCAAACAGACAATTAAGATGAGAATTACTGCAACGGTGCATCTGCACTTCCAGACTTTAGCCTATGTCAGTATTTTTATAGTGTACTTCCTTGGCCAATTGTTTAGTAAAATTTAGCTCTCCCTACCATTTTCTATAAAAGGCCTCTGTCATCAAATGCAGCTTTAGGAGTATCCTAGCTTTGAAAAAAATAAATAGAAATAGACATTTGAGGACTGAGACATTTATACAAACCTGAAGTAATTTCTTGGGGGCAGAAACAATCATCCAGGAGCTTTTATCACTACAAAACCAGGATCTTGTCAAAGTGCCCAGAGAAGGACTGGCTCAGAGTGTCTTTCTGTAACAAGCAATGCCGAGACTATTCCTTCTGTACTATACTCCTCCTCAGCACAGGAGGTGGATTAACTACATGTAGTAACGTGCACTTCTATACAATAAGTTTGCAGTTGCCAAATGTATGAAACTGTATTCGGCTCCGTCTGAGAAGCCTCCATCACCCCACCGCCTCAGCAGTATGGGCACTTCCCAGCGTTCCTGTTTAAGCTGCTTTACAAGAGAGGGGCAGAGAAAAGTGAGAGTATGAACTGTAGCGTAGCACTTAAAGTAAGGCTTAGAGCCCAGTCATTGCTCAAGGACTAGTTGTATATTCTGCATATGACAGCCTGATTTCAGCTCAGACACTGCAGATCCTTCTGTGACTTAAACCCTTTTTTGAAGACAGGGTTTGGTTCCCAGTCTCACTCGTGAAATTTCAGAAATTTTATCTGCCTTTAATTACAATGTTACAGGACTGCCAGTATTTCCGAGGAACACCGCTACATACCCTGGAAGGGCTCCTGAATATAAGTGTGTACATTTTCGATTTTTATACTTCCATCCTGCTGTATTTGTTCCATTCCTCCACCATATGAAACAGCTCCTCATGACAGCTATCCTGCACATTATCACCAGCTATCTGCACAAGCATCTTCATGTTTCAAGTTAACTGTTTTTATCCCTTAAAATTCACATCACTTACAATAGATGGTAAAAATCCTCCACTCAAAACCATTCCTACTCTTTCACTGGTACGAATAGTCAGTGCTAATTCTCATCAAAGTTCTTTTCCATGTCAATTCAGTGCTCAACTCAAACCTTCCAAACTCTCCAGTTACTCTGAGGAGTCTTAACTCTTAACAAAAATTGAGTTTTTTATCAAAATCGTCTAGGAGTCTTGGACCTCAATATTGTATATCCCAACTGCTTTGCACAGTCCTTTGTCCAAGGGCAATGCATAAATTTAAGGAGATCATTTAATGTTAAAAGATACAACTTTTCCTACAGAAAGGAAAATTTCATTTTCAGTTCTGCCCAGGCACTAGTGACTATTGCCAAATTTGCTAAATAATTTTTCTCTACACTGACATCTTTCTATTACAGCACAGACTTTTCCACAGATTTTTGGAATACCAGTCTGTGATATCTGCTGTCCTCTCTCAGAGATGATCATTATTCACAACCGCACTAGCTGCAGCTTCTTGATGCTATTTTTCCTCACATTCATGTTTCTACATCTGTATTTTTGGTCACACGCACCACCACCTCCCAGTCCTTTTTCAATGTCTATTTCCAACAAATATTTTGCTTATTTCCTTTAGATTTTGCATACCTATTTCTTTTGATCCAGACAGGATCAGGAGATGAAAATAAAATGCTTTGAGGAAAAGTTTCCCTCTGTATTTATTTCTGCGTTTTATTTTGCATAGCCCTCTTTGCTGGCTTTTGATGACCTTTGAAATGTACCGATAAGATAGTATTAAAAGGCTCAGCCATAGACAAGGTTAGAAAATTTGTGAACAGGCAAGGAAGAGCAGATAACTTACTTTGTTACTGTTCCTTCATTTTCTTTAGATACTTCTCTGAATTCTTAAAAAACCACATCCCAGTGAGTGAGGAAATAGTAGAAGAGAAATAGGAAAGTACAGACAGTGCATTTTCCCTTCAAAATGTTTAAAACATCTTGTGCTGTTTCTTTGCAACACTGAAGATTGATGTCTTTTTTAGGATAATGCTTCAAGGAACCACATTACAAAAAATACCGGCTTCCTTTCAGCTAGTTCTCTGCATGTGGCAGGATATTGGTGAAAATCAGCAAATTTGGGATGTTAATGTTCAACCAGGTACAGTGAAGGGTGCAAAGCACATAAAGACAGATCAGCTTGACAGACTCTGCACTCCAGCCTATTTAGCCAGGCATGTACTTTAGTTGTAAGTTGCCTTGTTTAATTAGCTACTGAGGTGTTCCATCTTCATCCCTAGTGCCTCATGCCTCATAGGACGCAGAAGCAATCACTGCTTGGGACTATGACAGAGCAGGGCTTGATTGTTCTACAAGATGTCCCATGGATGGGGACCAGACACTGTTGATTAACCATTAACTTTGCAGTTCTTAACATCAGGTTTTTTTCTTTCAGTGATGCTAAGATGGACACTTTGGAAAGATCTGAAAAGCTGTGTAGAAGATGACAGATTGCTTTGTGTATTTTAAAAAAGGCTGATTACAGCAGGCTCTACCACTAGACCAATTTAAGAATGAAAAAAAAACCATAGGAAGAGATGGTGGAATTTCTATGAGACTTTTTTTAAAAATACACAGACATACAAGCACATTTAAAATATGTATAGGGATGTCTCTATTAAATGTATTTCTAATAAAATACATATGCAGGATTAAAGAATACCTTGCCAAAAACTCCTGCAAGAACACTTTCTAGCAACCAGCAAAATTCATCAGTCCATAGGTTTATATTGCTTTTACAGAGAGAATAGAGACTTGTGGAAGAAAAAGTAGAGATGGACTGGTCTGAATAGCAGAGAACTGGCTGCAGAGACCACACTGAAGTAAATGTGCTTCTTAAAATATGTATTTCCAATATGCTGTGTTCACTGCAAAACCACTGGAAATCTTTTGTACCATTCACTCTTTCCATCCTGAAATACCACCAAAATTTAATTCTCAGATACTTCAGAAGGAATTCTAGGAGCTTTGCTGAGCATACTCTGGTGAGTATTTGATTTTCTTTATGAGGTTAGGTTATACATTTAGGTTATTTTAGGTTATTAGTTAGTTAATAGTCTAGACTTTTATACCCACCCCTTGCTCCTGACTCCAAATGACTATATAACTAAGAATTTTGCATTAGTGCCCATGAAAACAGCTTTAGTCCAGTACTGGCTGTTACAGTATTCACAATATACATCACTTTTAACTGTTCAAATTAGTAAGCCCATTCTCCTGACCTGTGAGCCATTTCAATTTGTGCTTAGGCCCACTGAGACCACAGAAAAGCACAGACCTCTGGCGGTGATCTGCACTTAGCGCTGGGCAGAGATCCAAGTTTCATGATCCCATTAACATGGGATCGCAGCATGGTGAAACTGACATCTTGATGTACAACAGCCCAAGTGAGATTAAGTCATGTCAGAGATGACCATGAAAATGGCCAACGTGATGTTTTGACCAAGCCAGTTCTTCGGTAGTGTCTCTAGACATCCCACTCCTATTGACCAGAGAAATCAAATGATAGCACTGAAAAAGCACTCAGCAACCTAAAGGTAGTCAGCTTAAATTTCCTAACTTGGTATCTCCCTACGTTTGTTTAGCAACACAGGGATATCCCTCTGCTTCCTCCCAAACACGTCAATAATTTGTCAGACAGCAGGGATGAAAACACTGCCATCTCCAGCTGCCCGTCACACACCTCTGCGAGTAGGAGCAGCACCAGCCCTTCAGCTGCTGCAGCTCACACCAAGTGTGCCCACTGAAAGCAAAACTACTGAAGAGCACTTCACCTATTGAATTTGCCCCAAAGGCCATCAGTTTCATCAGCTTAGCAGCAGCTGTAGGACACTCAAGAAGCTACTGTCTTCTGGCTAAGATGCATGGCACCTGCCATGAAAGCACTTCCCACTCATTACGTGGCACACAGAGCCCTGTAACTACATAAGGATCTAAGGCCACAGATAGACTATCTGTACAAGTGAGGAGACCCCATTCCCCGAACTCTTCCCTCATGCCTCCCTAGTCTACAATAGCTTAAGTGTACTGAATTTCAGGCCACACTGAAGAATCCTGCCATTTACCAAGTCCTCACATAGGCAATTTTTAAGGAGGTTCTTGAAAGTTTTTGCAAGGCACAAGTTATTTTTTGCCTTTTTTCCTCCTAGTCCTTTAACTGACACGGAGTAAAAGTTGTGTGATTTACATGTGCCTGGAAAGGATGGAAGCAGCTATTTTTAACTGTATCACTTGCTTTTAATTCCATCATTCAATTAGACCTATATTTTAGCTTCAGGAAACTTTCTTTTCAAGAGGTGAAATGCCAGCGCAGTACACTAGCAGAACCATTAGCTGTCAAAATAAAACAGGCTTCATATTCACAGAACAACAAGATCAACTACACGCGACAGAAATAAGATGGCAGTGCACTTTTACTTTTCAGCAGCTAGCGCAGTGTTTTCTGTATTAAATTTAATAGGCATTTTACATGGGATGTCAGATATTTTTGTCTCTGCAAATAGGGTTCTTTCCTTAAAAAAAAAAATAATCTAGGTTTCCTGCTGCTTATATAGGGAAATCATTGAGGAACAGCACGGAATTGCAGTCTTACACTAGCAATGACTAGGTAGTCATCATTTTTAAAAACAATGTCACAAAAGCTATTTCGACGCTGTCACTCTTAAGAATAATTAGTTTCCATCAAAGCAACAGATTATCTGTTCATGTTGTCCACTGGGTCATTACAATGGGCAACCAATACAGATAAATGGTATCTAATCTTTTCTGCTCTTCTATTGGACTGATTGATGGTTATAACATCTCCGATATTATAAGGCAGAAAAATTATGCTGACATTTAGAAGCAAAAGCACAGAAAGATAAAACTAAGTACAAAGCACATCCAACACCATAAAAAAAAAAAAGAAATAGCTAAAGACAAATAGAACAGAAAAACAAATGACAATTAAGCCAAAAGAGAATTATAGAGGGGAACAGCTATACGTTGTGGGTGGCAAGGAGCTCAATTAATTATAGAACATGAAGGGAAATCCAGGCATTTCCATGAGATGTTATTAAAAGACATATTGACTGAGCTTTCTTTACATGTTATGCCTTAGAAGAAGACAAAAGGATTTCCCTGGTATTGATTTGTTCCTGGAATTGGTTGACTTTAAGACATGAAGAATAACATAATGAGAGGTGGCTGGGTAGCAAACAAGAAAGAACGAATTGCTGCCACTGACACTCACATTTGTGAGCTTCCATATATTATTGCCTTTTTCAATTTAACATTTGTTCATATTGCTTGTCAGAAACCATTAAACCACAAAATATGCTCTAAACTAAAAACAGCAAGCCTATCAGTTATTCATCTACTGAATTCAAAAATCACCATTTTCAGCTGACCCGCTCGAAAGTATCAGCAATGTTAACTAGCTGGCTGGATTTGCAATGTTCCTGTGAGGTACTAAATGCCCTGGAACTGCTCCCAGGTAGGAGGGAAATACTCAGCTTGTTGCAGGAGCAGTAAAGCAGTAAAGGTATCCATCCCGCGTTCACCTGCTGCATCATCTGTTGCACTAGTTTTGCAGCCGTAGCAGAATGACCACAAGACCAACCCTCCAGCCAGAGTAGCAAGATGAGGATGAGGTTGACTGTCTGTATGACAGCCTGTGGGCTGAGGGCCCTTCAGAGATCATCTTGCTGGTGGAGATAAACAAAAGTGTCTGCTTTGCCGTAATGGCCTAATCCTGTTCATGACAAGCTCTTATATAAAATCTTACATAAAATCACTTTGTGGGGACCATCCTTTGGGGGGTTTGAGGAAAGAGGGTTGGCATTGCTACCCACTGTGTAGGCAACCACCAAAAGAAATGCAAAGACAATGTATTTCTTACCAGTATTATCTACCCCAGTATGAGAAAAGTAAGCAGCTCCATACTAATAATTAGTACTACACTACGGTTGGCTTCTTTCTGTGAGAGCAAAGGCTTGCAAATACAACTGTCTTCCCTTATGTTTGTGCTTAACAATTGTCCTTACAGTTCTGATTCTTTGAGCAGTTTTGTATAGCAATGACAGTTTGACTACAAAATAATGTTCTGTTATGAAGAATATATCCACAGCATGCAAAAACTCCTCAATCTATAGACCCACACTCAGACAGCTACCTTCAAAATTATACTATATTTCTTGTCATTCTCTGGCATTTACCCTTTTGATTTATCAGAAAGTGTCCCCAGTTTTCACCTCTGAAATTTTGTGTATCAGCTGATTTTGCCATTTCTCTAAGACTTATATGATGGTGAGTCTTGGGCAACAGAATACTTCAGTATGCAAACATTATTTGGAAAAATAGCTTACAAAATCTCAAGGGCAACAGTGGATGCAGCAACCCTTAAGCAGGCATGAGCGAAATAGTTTCTCCACTACACCAATGTTCAGAGATAAATGTCTGGGTAAAGAACTGTCTTTAAATTTGCTGTCACTGATTTTAAGTTTTCACTCTTAGACATATCCACTAGGTCAATGTTTCTGGGAAGGATAAATCACAGAGCTACCCTCACGACATTTATAATTTCTACCCAGAATGAAAGGTTTTCTCCATCTTGTGAGGATATAAGGTCTCAAAACTGTTCATGTCTCAAATGCAAGCAAAATGCCAGAATCTTGACATGTTTTCTGAATGAAAAAATTACAAAATTTCCATCATGCCATGTATTCTATTCCATTGTTTTCTAAAAAGGACATCTTATTGTTACATTTTTACTTCACATTTGTTTTGGAATTGAATTTTTTTGTTTTCAACAGCACAGATGAATTTTTCATTCTGTAAGATAGACGATTTTAATTTCAGAACACTAAAACACTAAATTAATTAAGATTGAGAAATTTGTTCAAATCAACCTATCGTATATCTTCCACTTCACCTGGTTTGGTTTTGGAAGGGAAATATTTTATTTAAAACTTCATAACTGTCTCCCATAATTATTTATTCAGATCTTCTTAAACAATTGTAAATGTTGCTCATATATGCTACATCAGTTCTGAGGGACAATTACAGTATATATAACACCTGAAGTAATGATATTTCAAACATTAACTTATGAATATCAGGTTAACACAGATACCTGCAACTAAATAACATGATACAACATAAATCTTCTGAATAAACTGTGGAAGTATGGAAATTTTCCCATCCAAGTCTCTGACATGGAAAAAAGTATCACGTTATTTCTCCAGTTGCACAATAATTTGGTAATAACTTTTTTAACTGCAAGAAATTTGCTACTAGTATTAATTTATAAAAGGCAAGGATTGAAATCTGAAATTCTAGTACTTTTGTCAAAGTTTAATAAATGTTATGCTCCAAAATTTTGATTCTCCTTTGTTGTTTTTTTTTCCTTAGGCTCTAAAATAAACTTGGGGTTGCGCTAACTATGATTGAGATGGATAAAATAGATCACTCTTTCACTTGACCAGTAGGAAATAATAAAGCTTATGCAACTTCTTCAAAGCAAAAGCAAATCCAAATCTGCTCTGAAATTTGGAGCTAATATGGGAAGCTAATGGAAGCGCTTTTCAAAAAAAGCAAATATTTTGAGGTGGAACTGGCTGGAAGGGGCTTGTGCCTCTGGACAAGGAAATCATCTTCTGATTCTTTGATCTCTTCTTTTCGCAGTTAAACTCCTAAATATATACATAACCTGAGATTTTTTTACTCTTGTCACCAAGTACTCCTATGAATTAGAACTTGTGCAAAATCCCCATTTTTTTGCTACCTGTTCAAGTAAATGGGGTAATATAATTTCAAGTCTGAGTATTAGTTCTTCCTCTCAATGGCTCAAATTATAATACTTAAGTTTCTTCAATATGCCCTCTATTTTTAGCAAATAATGGAATCAGAATAAAAAGATGAAACTTTCCACAAATGGAGACCCAGATACAACACAGATTAAGTCAATCAAAATCCTTCAAGATTTTTAAAACATTTTGCTTTGATTTTTTAAAATCAATTTAAATTCCTAAGTGAAAAGTCACTTGGACTAAAAATGTAACTTTGAATTTAAAAAATATCCAAAGAAACATTTCCATAGTTTCAAAGCTTTTCTTCCGTATTTTTTAAACAAATACTGTGTTAAAAATTATCCTTTTTAACAAAAAAAAAAACCACCCACAAAAAAACAGCTTTGATTTCATATTTATTTTCTGGAGAAAAAAATGTTGAAATAGCATTGACTGCCTCTACTAACAAACAATGGGACCTTTAAATCTGTAATAGTTACTGGGCAGGAAGATAGTCCGCTCTCCTCAGGCTCTGTGACTTTGTACAATTGTGCAAATTAAGGGGGATCTACTTATCACTTTCCTTGTGATAAGTAAGTTTCAAGAGATGATTATGCTCTGATGCTACATGTGATATGGCTGAGTGAATGAATGTAAAGTAGGAGGATAAGAAACTGTTTTATCTAGTTTTTTCTTCCCTTCTGTTGTCTGTTTATGCTGTGACATTTTCTTGTTTTAGCTCTCTTCTGCTTCTTCGGAAATTAAATGAGATCCAGTATCTCAGAGACTACTGGCACTTATGGATTAGTGAGACTAACGTAAAAGCAATTAGCTAGGAAAAAAAGAAACTAATTGCCTGAGTTTGATTTAAAAAAAAAATTTAAAAAATTCTACAACAAAAATTTTTAGCAAAGGTAAGGGTTGATAAAGAAAGCCAGGCCTGTGAAACTTAAGACAAAAGAAGGTGCAGGCAAAGCATCTCTCAAATTACAGGGACAAGAAGAATTGATGAAGGAATGGTGGGGCTGTAACAACACTGAAAGAACGGCAGCCTCATGTATTCAGCCTCACCAGCAATCTGCCAGCTGGCACCAACATTTTCTAAACATATCCAGGATACTCAGAACAAGATGTTAAAAGCAATGTATTGTACTCGGTTTATACCAGGGAACCACAGACACATTCCACCTGGATGCCAGAACAGTTAAGTCTCGTGTGTTGTACATGGGAAGACTATATTTGGAAACCCATTCTGACAACTACATTTCTTTTGAGTTGTTGGCTGCCTAAACTCAACTTTTATCAGTTTGAACAAGAATAAATCTATCTGAACCTCATAACAAGAAAAAGGGGATTTGCGCTGTGATGTCCCTTTCCCAGCATCTATTCATATTTATCACATAGGTACATGGACCGTGAAATTTGAGATCCTGTGAGAGAAAATAATGATAACTATAGGTATGTACTTTCCTATGCAAGTCGTTAAACTAATCAGAAGCTCTAGCTTGTGACCTACTTTCTAAAGACCTCTATTTAAATCTGTGATCTACTATTGATTTTGATTTAAAAATGTGGGGTTTAATCTAACTTGTACTCAGAATGCACTACTCCACACTGTACTCTGCTTTGTTCCAGTTTAAAAGGCCGTTTTGCAGTTTTATCTAAAGGGGCACCAATAAGAAACTTTTAGAAGTACACCAGGACAAAAAGCACTCTTTCTTTTCTATAGATTTAGAGATCCGAAAACAAAGCCACAACTAAGTCATATAAAACTCTCTAAGCTGATCACAAACTCCTGACTGCTAAGGAAAATATTATGTAGCAAATTATAGGCAAAACTTTGCTTCTCTGCATCCTGTAAGATGGTAAGCAAAACAGTACTCTCTGAGCAGTACTTCTGATGACTGCATGCCTGGGAAAGAGAGAGCCGCAGGAGCAGCAAACTTCACAAGTCTCGGTCCTGTTGTTCCCTGGCAGAGCTGATGAAAGACAATATAGTGCATTTGTGTGTGAGTATCCATGCAGTGGATAATCTAGCCAGTCTTGCTCACAGGCTCAGGAAGCATTAGATTCCTATCATCCAGGTTTTCAGGTTTGTATACAAAATACAGACAGAGGAAGGCTACCAAGACGCATACAAGCTGTCTAATTTTAAGCATCTGACTGTAATGCTGTAAATTGTACTCTGAGGGCATCTTTCTTCAACTGAATATGCAGACGATTTGCCTGTCTGGGCTCAAATCTAGGATGTAAGTGGTGCGTGTGTGTTCCCCAGAGTACCCCTAAAGAAAGGCAAGGTCCCACTTACAACTGCCAGCCGCTTGCATAGGCGAAGTTGCAACATCTCTTCTTCCTTGAGACTCAGCCAGGACAATGGGTTGCAGGCAGCACTGCCATGCCTAAGCAGGCAGGGTACAGGGACCACAGAGCATTGGGGGAAAGAAATTAGAAGTCCTTTTTCCTCCTTAAAAGTACCGGCTCTGGGACCTTCATATAAAGACCTTTAATGGTCCAGATTTCTCTCTCACCCAAATACATAGACACCCAGACTGCCCAGGTGAAACTCAGACTGGCCTAATGTGGCTCCAGCTTTAAGTGCTCTGAAAAAATACACAAAATGAATGCCTGCAGCAGATGGTATGGATATTGTAACTTGTCATCATTTTTTCACTTGTCAGTAGTGCAAAACCTGCAATGAGTATAACTTCACCAACTCTGGCACATCAGTTTACAGGGGAGGTGGTTCAGGCACACAGTCCCCAGTGCCTCATTATTTCAGCTTTCTGCAGGCCATGGCTGGGCAAAGGGCATAAAGAGCCAGTTCTGTGATTTCCTTCTAATTTTGTGAACAAACAGCTCTCAAGATCACCATTCCTGCCTTCAGCTAGCACTGAATGTACTGCCATTTGCAAAAGGTCAAACTAGATTCACCTGTGATTAATTCAATGAGTAGCTTGATTTTTACATTTACTGCCATACTTCAAAGCAAGAACTAAGAACACACTGTAAACATAACTCTTACCATCAAACTAATTCCGTAACTTATGGTTACAGAAAAAATTAAAGTTCCTTGTTTGAAACCAGATGCATTTTCAAGAGCTCTTCTACCTGATTTTGTGCCCACACACTTCAGAGGTATCTGCGTGTTACATGCTGAGAATAGCTTGCATGTTCCAGCCATAGCAGAAAGAGTTCCTTGGTTCTGAACTAACACATACGGAGCAAAACTTGACTTTTCAGCTACGAAGGATACAAATATTTCCGAGATAGGAAACTAAGTGCTTGACTGTAAGAGCAACATGAAGCGAAAGGCTGATTCATTAGTAATCTAAATTTACATAAGACATGCCTAACCATATCTACACCTAGAAATCTTTGAGAAATATATACATTTTGATTTAAAGTGGCCCATTTGAAAGGAAAGATGGTTTTGATCAATCTTTTTAAGCTTAAGATAAGAGCCCTCAAAAGGACTGCTAAAACAGAGACACTTGAATAGCTAAGGAACTTTCCCTAACCAACCAAAAGCAATTCAGGGAAGCAAGTGCTCAAATCAGGATTGACGTGAGAAAAAAAATTAATAGCTGAAAACATTTATTACTTCTATCTTCTACTACTCTGTGACAACTTTCTTCACTGAACCGAACCACTCTCCTTGCAAGTAGAAGTGTCAGGCGTGCAGTCTTCTCCCCTAGCAATACTTGTGTGGGTAAGAGATCTTTGTTCTTTACCTAGGAACGCATCCTGGTCCTATAGTGATTCTAAGTGCAATTCACAAAGCCCTTAGACTTTGGGATTGTGCAAGTGCAATAGAAGTATGAGAAGAATGACAATGGAAGACTTCAATGAGACTAATTTTTTTTCCAAGGAAAGTGACATCCAGGACTAATATTTTAATACTGAGTTAGTAGTTCTTAGACCTCTTGAAGAAGTTTTGTTGTTCTGTGGTTGACAGACACAGAAAGCAAACAGAACAACTTTGTGCGCAGATGCAAAATGTTTCACAAGTTGCCACTTAGCCACAGACATGGCATTAAGCAGTATTCCAAAGTGAGATCTGTATCCTTGCATTTCAATAACTAAAATCCTACCTACTTAGTAAATCTTAACATGACAGAAGTGTTCGCCCAAGTAGATGCTGTAAGGGGTTTTTTTAGTAATTATGTTTGCAGTGCTATCACTGGAACTTCATAGACACAAGACAAAACCAACCTATGTAACATATTAGTTAAAACAAGCTGTAACATGTTCAAGTGCAATCCACACAGAAAAGACAAAAGGCTATGTCAAAACATCATCATCATTCCCCCAAGTAACAATATAATTCAGTATGTCCCAGAGCATGTTTGCAACAATAAGTCTACACAGAGAGCTTAACCCACGCTCAATCTCAAACTTTTCTTCACACACCCTGCATAAAAGCCTTAAGTCTTAATTCACACAGCTCGCGCTCTTGCCTGCTGGGAGTACTGAACCAAAATTCAGGACTGGGGCTCCTTGGTGTTTCACATCATGGAAGGTGAATGCAAAAAGTAGCCAGACGTGAATCCCAAGCAGGAATTCCTGCTCATGTTTGCTCATTTGAAAATCAGTTCTAAAAGCAAAACCTACCTAAATGAACAATTCTACCTGCCATCCTCTTTTTCTAACTGACCCAAAATCCAGCCTTTCATTTGGGAGGTTCACCAGAGTCTAGTGTATTGCCTCCCTCTTTACTTTTTACAGTTACTTTTTCTTCATCCACTTATTTCAAGTTGTGCAGAATGCCTAGTCAGACATCCATTTATTGCAAGACAGGTAAAACATACCAGAATTACAGACTGACACATAGTGGGTTATAATTGAAAGAGTCAATGGAGAATCTCACAATTAAATAAGAGAAATACTTAAGAAGAAGCAGAGTTTGACAATAGTCATTTTTGTCAAAGCATCATATTTGAAGCAGTGGAAAAGAGTGTTCTTGAAGCTGGGAAATTCTGTCCTTTCTGCCAAGAGGGAATTGTAACTTTCCTCTCCTACAGCTGAAATTCTGCAGTTGCCTCCACAGACCCATGCTGCTCTCAGAGCCTGGACAATTTTCAGAATTGGCACAGGATCAGTTCCAGCACAATATTTTCATTACCAGATGCAACACAGACAGCTCCCTGGAAAAACTGGGGTATCATCCATGGCCAAAAGCACATTGCTGGAATTTACTTCCACTCTACATAGCAGTGCTTGGGCTAAGTAACTAACCTTTAGGATGACAAACAGGGGGGACTCCTTCCTGGAAAGCCACAAGACATCTCTCCTGTGACTGCTCTAGCCACTGTGCTGCCTTGGCACATCCTGTTATCTGAAGACAGGGCCTGCAGGAAAACCCCTGAGACAGAGAGGGCTGCTGTGGCTACATGCAACCCATAACAGGGTATCCTCAAGCTTCTGGAAAGACATTTTGCAGTTCTGCAGTTGCTTCCCCTATACAGCAGCACTGACTTTCTCCCTACCCATGGAGGAAGAATAATCAGTATGTCCCAGATCCTTTGAAGGGGCCTCAGCCTTGCAGAGAGGTAAGAGTAAAGACAGATCTACGGTATCTGCTAAAGTGGACTTCCTCCAGTTGTCCCACATCTAAGAAAGTAAGTCAGAACTGCAAATGCCCCTCTATATGATTTTGATTACATAGCCAAGAGATAGTTGATGGGATTTTCTGAACACATTTTATGAGCAAGAAGCAGCTCCAGACATGTGCACACACATAGACCATAATGATGTCTATGCTTTCACCGTTTTCTGCAAAAAGACAGGAGTATTTGATCACACAGGCCAAATGAAAGTGTGTGACTATAAACGAAGCCAACACCTAGCTTGGATTTGGAACAAGGTGTTGAGCTTCATTCAGAAGACCCTGGTCTCTTGGGTCTTACATTAAATGCATATTTTAAAGGAATATTTGCTCTTAGCAGTCAGGCATGTACACATACAGTAACATCAGAACAGATCTGATGCTCACAAATTAATAACAGGTTTTAAACCCTGCAGTTTTTTTCCTGATGGAAGCCTAGCATTCTGTAATGGGTTGAACTGCTGTTAGGGAAAAATATCTACTGTTTTATAGTAATTTGAGTTTCAACAAAGGGTATTTTTCACTCTAGTCTCTTTAACAGTCTCTATATGAAGTGCCACAGGTTGTCTTAAGCCTGCTATTTACCGAAGTGAAAAGATTTCCAGGTATGAGGAAAATGCAATATTATCTGTTATAGATCAAAAAATAATAATGCTTGTGATAGGATATGATTTTTTATTTTTCATATATTTAAGTCTATATATTGTCTAGTATTGTTTCACCATTGTCTCATCATCAAGATTAACATTAAATCAAACAATGAATTATTCATGAGGTGTGAATAAATGGAATTAGCCTTTCTAGCGTTCACTCTGTAAATCGCATCTTCTGGATAAATGCTTTTTTTTTTTTTTTAATGTCTGAACACTAGAAATAATGACCTAGCTTGCAGCCTTGCTAGATTAGCTCTTGTTAGGGTGATATTTTTAGATGAACATAGGTCTCATCAACCAGGAGATGTCAGGTCTGCTATCACTCCTGTCAGCTTCCTAACTTCCAACAGTTTCCCTCTCCATCCCTAAACTCTACCTTCACCCCTAGTAGCCATGGTACCTGGAGCTCAGATGATTTGTTGAGTTTGACTCATTATCTACTGTGTTGTAACAGCAGTTAGAAACTGAATGACATTCAATTAAAATGATATTAGCAGCTCAGGAGTGATTTTGTTTAATTTACTCCTACTCAGATGTAAAAACATTAGTGACTTTTTTAATTGGACCTCATAATGTCTAACTCCTACTCAAATGCAATGAAATTAAAGACTTTGGTGGCTAAATACCGCTTAATTTACTCCTACCCATCTATAATGACATTAAAGATGCTTTAGGGTAGATATTGTTTCCAATCATTTATATTCAAAAGAAATCTGAGCTTATAGGTACTATTATTGAGCATATAATAAAATCATACAAGAAATGTATCTATACAGTAGGGGATAGTTGGTTACAAGTAATATTAAAAAGTAATCATTCATTTTTAATGCAAGGATATTAAAAAGTAATGTTAAACAAGAATTTGTGAAGTTTTCTGTTCTTCACAGCTTCTTCAAGGACGCAATCCTTTCCTTTTTTAATTCAGTGTGTGGTTTTACATGGAACATTTTTATTCAATTGCATATTGGTTTAAAATCTTTCTTACGTGGTATTTATATGATAAATCCAAGGCTGACGTGTCATTACAGGGACAGACAGCAAAGCATACTTTTCAGTAATGGGGTTCACTTTGCTCTGTAACTGTTTATGTAATACAGTTTAATGGATTCTTCTAAAGTTCAAACATTTTAGAGGAGTATGTGGTTCTCTGTCACTTACACTACATCACCTCCCTTTTAAATATGACTTGTCCTATACTGAGTTGATGCTGTTTGCTTCTAATACAAGTACCTACCCCATGTTTTGTAACATTGATAAGGCTGGACCATTAAATCCTTCATGCTTCTTTTACTCACACAAAAATTCCATTGATTTGGCCTTTGGCATATTCTTCTCTTCCCCTTTCCAGCTTTAAAAAGCAAAATCATTATTAAAAATGCCTTCCTTCACTTAGATAAACTTCTAATTATTAAAATGAAAAACGTTTACAAAACTTCACTTATGCTTGTATTGTAAAACAAGCTGTGCAGATGACAGATTTGCTCTTGAGATGGCAGAACGAGATTTCTCCTTTAATCTTGTGCTCTCATCTACCATGTGGCTATGGAGATGATCACACGGAAAGGCCTGTTCCAGCTAACTAGCATGAACCATTGCCAAGAGAGAGAGGAGATACTTTTCTTCCCTCTTGGCGACACACAGTCAGCATCCTTGTCCTGCTGACTGGTGGTTGGTTCAATGACTGTCTTTCACCCTGCTTGTCCAGCGATGGTGCCTTATACAAGCTTCTTCCCATTCCAAATGGAATGTGGTCCCTTGAGCTCCTGAACAGCAAAGCCTGTCAGAAACCACGATCCCCGATTCATTTTCTGATTCTGAAGCATGAGCCAATGCATTACTTCTGGATTCCTCGTGTTGCAAACTGGTTTAAAACAATGTGTTGGTTTATAATAGTTACTTTATAATAATTTAAACGTTTCAATGTAAAAAAATGTTTTAATCCTGGAAAACATTTGCATGCAATTTTGTAATTCATTCCACTTAAATCTGGAGTTTGGACATGGGAGGATTTAGAGTAATTTTTCCCTGGACATGGGTTTGCAAGGGGTGAAGCTGTGTGGGCTTGAAACACCAAGGAGCTTCAACACTATTTTGGAGTATTCATAGCAACATTAGTAATTATATAAGCACTTAAAGTTAAGCACAAACTAATGCAGACCCTTCATGTGTCTTCTGCTCTGACCTGCAGTAGATCATTTGTCAGGTCACACAATAAAAAGGACCACTCTGCTCAGTTGGAGCTGGGAAGCATATTCCCTCATGCAGTTCCTTCGGACAGCGTGCCCAGCTGAACAGTACTCTGGCCTCAGCCATAGCATCATGCCGTGCTGTCTCTCCTGCTTTATAGCCTGAGCTGCAAGACGGGACCGCTCTTGGAATTTATGCAATATGAACTACAGACCTTCAGGTGGTGAGTTTGTGACACGAGTTCGTTGTGAGGTCTTGGCCTCAGAGCATGAGATATAGTGAGACTGGCATAGGTATTTTGCAAGCACAAGGCCAGAGCCTTCAATACTTACACCCTAGATGTTTATGGCACACACATGCAAGCGTGGTGTCATGACCAAACATTTCAGCAAGAGCCGGGAGAAATTCTCCGGGAGCCCTCTGGTGCCCCTCCTCAACTTCCAGACCAGAAACTGTCAAGCCCCCACAATGAAACACTGAATTTGTACCTTGACCTGGCACAGGTGTGAGTATCTGAGGCCCAACAGGGCCTGCCACCCTCCAGGGAGAAATGTCTAATTGGCTGCGTGCGCTGCCATGTCCTGCATTACAGGTGTGCGTCTGTGTGTGTCTGCACATATATTTCAGGGCCATAGCTACTCCTATTTTACCTTTCCTGACAGAATTATTCAAAATCTGTCTGGCTTGACACATTGGATGCATACTGTTAGTGCTGTGGAGGAAAAAGGGGCACCCTAGATACAACAGAAGCTCTCAGAGTAACAAGGATATTAGTATACACTTGGACATGGCTCAGCTATCAACAGATAATCATGACAATTCTATAAAATTAACCTACTACTGATATTTAGCATATTTACTGTAGGTATGATAAATGTAATTGCCTCCACTAAAAGTGGGCAACAGGGACCACTGAGCATTTGAGTTTCTGCTGTCACTACATCTTTCTCTCACTACTTTTTTCTGGCATCTCCTTCCCTAAAGCAGTCTCTGAATAACCTATTGCCAATGAGTGCAATGCAAGGGAGAGGAAGCACAGTTACAGTATGGTGAGTAAACAGAATATCAATGGATGCAATTTCTGCAATAGCTAACACCAGTAAAACATTATAGAAAAGAAGGTGGATATTGAAAACAGTGATTACCTGATCAAATTGTGACATTCCAGAATCACCAAAGTCAGAAACGTACGCAAAAAATATACCAGGACTTCTAATTGGCTTCCATGTCTTAGACATTAAAGGAATCATTAACAGAATACAGTTCTAAATACCATGCACATATAGTGAAAATGACTCAATATCATCAATTCAGGTGTGAAATGACAAATTTCAAGATACATAGCCAAGTACATATTTGTCTGCACAGGAAGCTTCTCAGGGGGCAGCACAATAAAGCACAAAGACTCAGATTTAATTGCAATTTTTTGTGTACTCCCCTTGAAGCCAAAAGCATTTTGAAGTCAAGGGTTCTATGACCAGGATGAAGTCCTTTAATGGACTGAGACTTCAATGCCTATACTGTGCAGAGATGCTTTGTACTGACAAGACATTTTATATTAACAGATAATAAGAGAGAACATACACCTTCAGCAGGAAAAAAAAAAAAAAGAAATCTGTATAATTGCCCTTTTCTAAGATGAGCATCTAAGATGGTAAAATGTAAAATGCCAATTAACCTTCACCTAGTGCCCCTGCTCCAGTAACATGGGCTACAAGCAGATCACTTCCCATGGAGTGCAGCCCTCATCAACCACTGGAAAGGGCTGTTCTGAATGGGCTAAAGAACATCAACTCCTTGTCACCACACTGCTGATGGGACAGTCCCATTTAATTTAAGTTTCCTTTGTTTTCTNCTTGCAACATATTTACAAGGCACCCTAATTCTCATTATGGGTTCTTGACCCATTATAAAGAGCACTAAAACAACCTATCTCCACTCCTATCCAACCTCATTTTATAAAGCCATTATTTAATACCTGCACTAACAAACTTCATGCTTATATATTTTCTAGTTTTCTGAAAAAAAGTTTCCTTTGTTTTCTATCTCTAACATCTATTTCTAACATCTCAACCAAATAAAATGTTTCTGTTGCCACAGTTCAGAATTGTTTCGGNTCAACCAAATAAAATGTTTCTGTTGCCACAGTTCAGAATTGTTTCGGGAAAGAGGAAGATACTCTGTAATTTCCATGGTGGAAATTTTAATAAACAGCACCCTCAAGAGGATTAGAACTCACTTCCTTCAGTGTTTGGTGAAAAAAAA
>RSEF01000006.1:9037761-9057296 GCA_003993805.1 Himantopus leucocephalus
AAGAGAGAGAGAGAAAAGAAAAAAGATCAGTTGCTAGGCTACCACTTTTGAATACAGCCAGAATAATTTCCAAGGGTTATTTAAGGTGTTTAACTACAGAGTAGATACTGTGCGGGAATCCGTGTATGCACTAATACCCCTAGTCACAAGTGCTACTGTGGTGGCCCTGAGGTACCTGCGTGGTTTAGTGCGAAATTGAGGCTTGCCAAGATCAAACAGGCAATCAGTCCCCATTATGAGATGATCCTTTAAGGAGGTGACTTTGGAAAGGGATGAGAAGACAGGCTGCTTTGGGGCTTCCTGTTGCTCTGCACATTTGGGAAAGTCCTGAGAAAAGCTAATGCGAAGAGAGGTCTCTTGTTTTGTTCTGAGGGTGATGAGTCCCATGGCCATCCTGGCTTGTGGGCTGAAGGTGTGAGAGCACACCTGGACTGTTTCTTTACACTACACCAGGATGAGACCCGGACACATATTGTGGACATTTGGGAAGGAAGCATAGCAGCTATACACTTGGTAACGGGAGGAATGACTTGAACTAAGGGCACGCTGCCAGTGCCCTTCTTCCCCAGGACGGCCAGGAGGTCATTAGCTGGGGGGCAGCTTCCAGAAAGATTACAGCCTCTGCCCCTGTAAATCTCAGCCTGAGCCAAGTCATCTTCATAGTCTTGAAGGACAGAAACTGGTGTGATATGTCTGGATTTAGTAGTGAAGAGATCTTAAAAATCATCTCTCAGAACAGAAATTGGATGTGCTGAGGAACAACCACAATTTGCGCAGTATAAGGAAAGTCACTCTGGTGCTTCATTCTACCATATGATGGAGTGTATATATTTTCTTTGCAGAAGTAACACCATCCAGATGTCTCTTCCCTCTTCCACTCATTCTTTCCAACTGAACACATATCATATCAATACCACTAAAACTGATTTGGTGGCTTCTTAGAGATAACTTCACTGAAAAGGAAGATTTCCAAGAATACCAGAACACTCAGTGTTAAACACATCAGTAATTTATAAAGTGAATAAATTTGATACCCATTTGGATGTTTCTCTGCAATGTATTGACAATGCTCAGGTACAGGAAATTAGATCTTTGATATTAGGTTTAAAAAGAATCTTGCAAAAATAAAATAAAACTTTGAGAATGAAAAGTTAATGAAATAATTCAGAATAATTATTTTACACCTAATTTAGTAAACTGATTTTCAAATGATATATGTTGGATTCTCACTCTGCTGCAAAATTGCACTCAGTTTGTTCTATTGGCAGATACTGTTATTTAGCCTTTTTGTTTTAATTACGAGCACTTTCTCTGTGCTTCCCAATTTTTAGGAGAAATTCTAAGGATTATAAAGATATCCCTACCATTTAAAAAGCCACTGTGATCTAAGGAAATATAAACGAGGACAGCCTTCTGAAGAGTAGCCAGATTTATGCCTAATGTTGTTTCAGAGGAGTGTGAATTGCTAGAGATGGAATACCCAGCCAGATACAGATGTGACTGAGTCTGTCAGAGAGCACATTTAATCCATCTGCCAGAAGGAAGCTGCTTTGTCAAATCAGACCTGACAATTCAGAACTGTTTTCACAATTACACTTTGGTATGAAGAACTATTTTTAAATTACTTTTAAAAAGCAGTTTTATTACTTTTTTTAAAAATCTAGATGCTTTTACCAAAGCTAGAAATGAGATGACATGTATATGAAGAAGAAAACTTGGGCAGAAATAACTCATATCTGATCATTATTCCCTGGAACAACAATAAACAGCTGCTTATCTGTGATCATGCTACTTGGCTGTAGCATTAACTTAGATATCAAAACTTTCAAGATTCACATTAATGTAAGCTCCACAAATAATCTGCTATACAGACATGAATGGCTCTGGTCCCATTATTCTGATATAAATCATTTCCTTCCCTTCTCCCAAGTTTTACCGCCCTTTCTTAGCATGTCTGGCCAATTTTCTGACATGAAAGTATTACTAAAACGTACTGATTGCTTACTTTACTTGCCATGTACAACAATTTTGGTTACTTATTTTAAAATCCATATATATACATCTCCCTATATATAGGCTCCATATGAATAAGAGAGGTTAATACATAGCAATTACCTCCATCTTTTAATTGCTTTACTAATTTTATTTGAGATAAAAACAAGCAGGAAATTTTTGCATAACTGTTAATCAAGATTTCTTTTTCACCCTTCCAGAGTAGTATAATATACTGGGGTAGAAATACAGCTTAACCTACATTTCACATTCAGCCATATTCCTTTTTATGCTGTAGTTAACAAAGGTGTTCATGAATCAGCTGAAAATCTCAATTCATAGTTGGATGACACTTTTCTTCAACTAACAACAATCCTCAGTTACAAATGC
Source organism: Himantopus leucocephalus (assembly GCA_003993805.1). Lineage (NCBI taxonomy): Eukaryota > Metazoa > Chordata > Aves > Charadriiformes > Recurvirostridae > Himantopus > Himantopus leucocephalus. Next base: position 9,040,144 of record RSEF01000006.1, read on the forward strand.
CAAACAGGAAGAGCACATCTGTGAAAAACAAGCCTCTTAAACTGAACGAATGAATAACAATGATGTGTGGGTTGTGCTTTCTATGCAGCAAACTCTGGGAAGACCTTTCTATGAACAGCTATCTGATAACAATTGAAGACGCTTTGGTGTTCCTACTTGCCTCCCACAGCCCTTTGTATCAGCAGCTCAGCAGAGAGTCTGACAGCAAGATTCCTTTGTCATTTGAAATTTCAGGTACTGTAACTCAGCTCAGTGCCGCACAAAGGGACCTCTACTGAGTGGCTGTGTGTTTGTACAGAAGAGACAGAGATTTCTCAATGGCCGGTTCTCAGCATGCAATTGTTATCTACGAGTTATCCCAACTAAATCGCCCTCTGCTAAGTAACTTTTCATCATCTTGGTCTCCCTTATTTACACACAGCAACACCCTCATTTCCAAATAAACAAACTAAAGCCCTACAGCACCTATCTAAAGCCCTATGTATGCTGCACACAAGAATTATGCTGCATGTAGTTCCTCTCCCAGTTAGTTGCAACGGCTAGGAGAACAAATCACCTGTGCTTTAAAGCACCATCAGGTTCTCAAATACCATCCTAAAAACCATAATGTACGAGTCTATAAAAATGGAAGGGAATAGAACAGAATAAAGTTTATCTTCACATCCAAAGCTTAGTGTAAGAGGCATTTCCCCATCATTCTCATAGGCCCACCAGACAGACATGGGATCTGAATATAAAAATATAGAAGTATGAACATGAGCAAATAATTCTCAACTCGCAAGCTGCAGTCTGCCATAAACAATCCCCCCCTCCCTTTTTTGCATCCATAATATTAAGGAATAACTAAAAGTATTTTCAACACTCCATTCATCATACCAGAGACTGCTGCAGAGAGAAAAGACATTAGCACTGGCAAATTCACATTGCTCTTTTTCCTCAAGCCCCGCACCAATATTTACATAATTCAGCAACGCAAAACCAAGGAACAGTCAGAGTTCATTCCTGAAAGAAATCGCCTTTGACTGCTAAAAGGCAGACCTCCCCAGCCCAGAACAGCAGATTGAAGCCATGCAAAGCTTCTTGCATCAAGAAAAGGGCCGCGCATTTTAGACAGATGTAACAAACACTTTTCATTTTGCAGAAAGTTCCCTTCTATCTCAGCAGAAGACAAGTTCTCAAACACTGCAAGGACATGAGAAACAGGCTCTGATCTGCTCACTTTCCTTCTTGCCAAAAGAGGCTATAATTTTCCAAATTCATGAGAGCATTTTTTCCCCAACCACTTAAAACTCCAGTCCCTGGAATCAGAGTCTGACAACAATTAATTTATTTGGACTCCTACCTTATCGACATGCTAGAGCTCCAGGCTATAGCACAATCTTAGTATTTTTCTCTCCTGAAAAACAGATGCTACTAGGAGGAAATAACTTTAAGTGCTCTGCAGCAATTGCCACATTCCCAAAGACAACTTCTCATTTCTTCCTTCAAAAAAACATGACCAAAATAGAATCTTCCTATAGACTCTTAGGAGTTCCTATCCATGGCTTTCCATGCCTACACTTGACACCATTTGTCCAGCTATAAATAAAGGTTAAAAGATAAAACACTGTTTAAAGTCACCAAATCTCTGATGGGTTTTCTTCTATGCCAAATCTGTGAATGTGAAGGAAAAGAGCTTGCTTTACAGAAATGATTGGAAATGCATGTTAGATGCAATGTGCTATTACAGTGATAAATTGCATTGTCTAGAAGTCAAAGCAGGTCTCTGGGGTACAACCCACTGTTCTGTTCCTGCTAGCTGTACCAGGGACGCTTGTATCCAGTGCTTCTGATTTCCCCACCTGTAAAAACGTGAATAAAAAACTGCTTAACACAGATGTTTCAACATCCACTGCCTTAGCATTTGCAAGCCTTCACAGGTCCTAGGCTAGACACCACTCACAAAAGCTGAAAGTAATATTAGTTTAGATTGTATTTTCTGCATTTTTCGTCCTCTCGTTCTTAATTTTGAAGGACAACTGCAATTGCAGTTCATCCATTTAGGCTTATCCTAAAGTCATTATTTCTTATGATGCTGTTCCTGCCTTCAGCTACAAAGAAAATGACTATCCCTACCCCCTCACAGACAGGATTAACAGCCGCAGAAAATGAGTTATGGCTAGTCTAACTGACAAGAGCTCAGAAGCAAATTCATTTTCAGAAGTCCACCTAAGCCCAGGCAAGATTTCTGCACCCTGTGTCTTCTTAATTCTTCCTCACAGCTACGTAAAGAAAGTACACAATGTGTTTTTCTTTGCTACCAGTCTGCACACTCAAGACACATGCTGAGGCCTATTGGTGCTAAAGGTAGCATGTGAATTAAGTGGTGTGTAGTAAGTGGTGCAACACTATACAGAGCTTGTGTACTCACACCCGATTTATTTATTTTTTTTACATAAAGAATGTATGAAAAATATTGTTGGCACAGGGGAATCATTTTATTTATAGGTGGAATAATAGTTGTTTTACTTATGTCTCTGTCAATCTCCAAGTAAGCAGGCCAGAGGGAAAAAGAGGCTAGTGTTCAGTGAGATTGTTTACAAATACATTCATATCAAATTGGTAGTAACCAGCCTCATAATTTTTTCTTCAATCCGTAGTTTCACCTTTCTTAACAGAATAGGTGCCAGATGGAGTTGCATGGGCTTATTTTGGCTAAATATAGTTTAAAAGATTCATAGATCCTGGCCTGACTGTTTTTAAAGCCCTTTATCAGTAGATTGATGGGTACACTCATCCACCTTGCTCAGAACTAAGCTGTTATCCAAGTAGCCTATGACTGCTATCAGCATTTGCCCACTACTGAAGAAATCGTCCTTGAATCAGCTGAAGACAAGACATTGTGGGATAAAAGTATAGGCTGGATGCTGATATACTGCATAGTGCTTATGCAGATTAACACCGCACAATGATGATCTCCAAGCAGCCTTCCGAAGCGGTAGTATTTCAGTTTAGAGATCAGTGTACAGCTTCCAAGCAAATACACTTCAAAATCACAAGCTATGTTAAAAAACACACGGCACCTCTGCTCTGAAAATATTTTGGAGAGATCTGTTTTTTGAAGTTGTAGTGTAAAAATGTACTTATCTACCTGCAGCTGCAGTGAAAAAATGATAGTGTTCTCCATGATTCACAGTAATCAATAAATGAAAACTAAATAAATTAAGTTCTTACAAAAAGTGAGAGAAGATATGAGGCAAATAACAGACATACAACAGCTGCAGTTTTTCAACATGGGACTCCAGAACACACTTCATGTCATATAAAATGAGTGACACATACCGCAAATCATTGGGAACATTCAGCATGTTACAAATCGTTGTGGTTTAACCCCAGCCGGCAGCTAGAACCATGCAACCGCTCACTCACTACCCCCAGTTGCAATAGTGAAGAGAAGCAGAAGAGTAAAAGTGAGGAAAAACTCATGGGTTAAAATAAAGACAGTTTAATTGGTAGAGCAAAAGCCGTGCACGAAAGCAAAGCAAAACAAGAAATTCATTCACTGCTTCCCATCAGCAGGCAGGCGTTCAGCCATCTCCAGGACAGAAGGGCTCCATCACGCATAATGGTTGGGAAGACAAACACCGTAACTCCAAAGATACCCCTTTCCTTCTTTTCCCCCCAGATTTATAAGCTGAGCACAATGTCATATGGTGTGGAATAGTCTTTTGATCAGTTGGGGACAGCTGTCCCAGCTATATCCCCTCCCAACATCTTGTGCACCCCTACCCCCCTGCCTTCTCACTGGTAGGGCAGTATGAGCTGCAGAAAAGGCCTTGACAGCTTAGTATCAGTCAAAAACACCAGTGCGCTATCAGACCATTCCCATCCCAAATCCAAAACACAGTACTACATCAGCTGCTAGTAAGAAAGCTAACTCTATCCCAACAGAGACCATGACACAAATGAAGCACATGCGTTCTGATCTGTTTTGCATCCAGCTCTGAGTGCAAGAACACACATGGCTGAAGATCCATGTGTGCACTCCTGCCACTACAAGGAGCTCCATGGAGATCCATTGCAGAATAAAGAATTTCCTACACAGATCCAGGCCGTAGGATCAGTACCTTAGTTGCTTCTTGCCACAAATATCAGGAAAACAATGACACATCTCTCAAAGTTTACCTGGAGAACATGTTCTTGTCTTGCTTCATGAGCTGAAGCCTAAGGATTTAAAGGTTGGGTTTTTTTTTTAAATCTGGAAAGTCTTTATATGTTTAACAAAATACTTACGAGTATGAATTTAAGTCTTACTGTCTTCAATACCTCCTCTACCAAACTGGAGTAGATGCTTTGCTAGATTAGGTCATATGTTACCTTTGCATATTAAAAAAAGTAGATGGAAAGACTGACTTACATTTATTTTAATACAATTGTGTAATTTGAGTTTTATAGAGCCATGCATAAAGCATTTGTTATTCTACCTATAACAAAACTGATCCATTAACTCTGACAATATTTTTAGTACATATTTTGTTACAAAAGCATTAAGACATGTTATGAATCATTCTGGCATTATGAGAGTTAATAGAATACTATATATTTTTCAGGATTATTAATATTTAGTGTCGTTCAGTAAATTAAAAAATCAAGTTTAACTAAGGTTAAAAATATTTGATGATACAGTACATAGATGATTGTAAATGTATATTAATGAAGCTTTACACAATTGACTGGATATCTTTTCGTTAATCACTCACAAAACCATGCCAAACATATATCAAAGACTTCAGCTCCTTTTTCATCCAATCTTCCGACATTTCATTATTATGGTTACCTGATTAATGGATGCAATAATATATGTGGCATGATATGATATGTTCACATTAAATTTTAATCAAATATTACTAAATTCAGAAAACATTAAGTAAATCATGACTGATGAGGCAATATTGCTGTACTGTCATATTGATGGTTAGAGAAACTCACTACGGAGAGTAACAGATTAAGGAAGAGAAGTAAATCTTATGAGGAAATAGAAGTATCTCAAGTTTAACTAGTTGGTTCTTTTAAAATTGCCTTCCAGCCAAAGGCTGAATATTAGATCCATCAAAAGTATTCCAGTGTGTGCCACTGATATGAATGTTTTGTTTTCTTCAACTGCAAGTTGTCTCATTCTTTCAAAAGCATGGATTAGTATATATTCTGCAAAAGGACCTTTCCCGAAAGATGATGGCCTGTGTAGTGAAAAAAACACATTATTCCTCACTGCAGTTGCAAAAAATTAGCCCAATTTATTTAAAACCTTGCTATGATCTGAGAAGCAGGGTGTCAGGCTCATGGAATACACTTGGTCTGTTCATTTTTACCTGAATTACGCTTTTGTCGTTTTGCAGAAGGTGGACAGAGAGGTAGATGGAGGTTAGTGTTCACAGCCTAGATCTGCAAATGTAAGATGGTTTCATCCTGGAAAACCAGACAATTTGCCTCTACTGCTGCAGACAGCAGCTTTCTTTTCAGCTTTAAGTCAGTAATGAACCTGTTCGTCTGAAAATTTGGAACTAATATTTGGCAATAATTCTATGTTCCATTTTTAACTGGCAGCAAGGAAATAAAACACTGAACTGCCTTTTTAATGCTGTGTTTGAAATTGAAGGAGAGCTAAGTGTAGTTATCTACTGACACTTCCTGTTCTAGCGAAAAGTCAGATGGGATTTGTCCTGTGCCTGCCTTGGACATCCATCTCCTCCTTCCCCTGCCCCCATAACTGAGAGATTCAACTTTTTGAGGCATTATTCTTCTTTATAATGAACCAAGCTATTTACCCAGGGAATAAATTCCATCTTACTAGAGTTAGATGACCCTTTAGAAGCTGAATGATGAACTGTAAATACTGCTACTGGAGGGAGTACTAGCTAAAAGACAGCAAGAAAACAATTCAAGCAATAACCTGTACTGAAAAAAACTTATTCCAAAGAATTTAGAACTCCTAGAAATATATATTCACAGGGCTTAATTTTAAGCTTTCAGTGTTATAATCCATGACTATGCTTGCATAGAATTTCAGTCCTATGGTACAGACTAAACAGCTCTCTTCTTTTATTTGTTTGTACCTTAAAAACAGAAATGAAAACAGTCTTGTCATATGACCATCATTTTGGTAGACTCTGATGCCAAGATATCAGACATCACTGGATCTTATTTTTAGTATGTGAAGTAGTGTACAAGTCCTGCCTAACCACTTACTTAATTGTATTCAAAAACGTAGTGCATTGCACAGTACTTCCCTTGAGACCTTTCCAAAGTCTGTTTGCTTCTTCATGTGCTGGTTTCACTTTCAAACCTTTCTCTTGTCTTGAAAGATTATAAAGGGTGTAAGACTGCCTTGTACTATGTGGACATGCTTACCAGCAAGGGAAATCTCGGTTATCATGCACTCCAAATAAATACCACTCAATTCTGCAGTTATACTCTGAATATCAAGAGAAATAAATATTTAATGTGTGTAGCAGGAATTTTTTTTTTTTTGGACAACTTGCTTTTTGCTAGAAGTCATTCCATATAAAGTATTTTAAGGGAAAGCATACAGATAATAAAGGAAGAGAGAAAAGGAAATTAAAATGCTAAAATGGATACGATGAAATTAATGACTCACAGGGATCAACCGAGAAGGAGCTCTGAGTATTGATGCATCTTGGTAACTCATTTCAGCTACTGGTTTCATACTGGTTAGATTTATGCATGAGGATTTCAGTTAAACACCTTCTTGCTGTAAAAGTGGGTTTGGAATTTTTTAAGTGTGACTAGCTCATATAACATAATGTGAACTGTTATGAGAATAATTAAAGCAAATCACTAAGTTATCTTCCTCCATACCCAGATAAGTTTTGTACAGTTACAAGATTAAAAAGCACAAAATTCCTGTGAGTGTAAGACCTAATAAAAATGGAAGAATACATCCAAACCCACAGCTCTTACCTCAGGCAAACTCCCACTGGTGTTGGCACCTCATGCGATGCAGAGAAGAGTGCAGACACTTCAAACAAAATTGCCTGGAAAGGTTTGATTCACTCTCACTTGATTAATTGAATAAGTATATTATAAGTCAGTCTTGCAGCTCTTGCTTTTCTCTGGAATGGAAACATAACAGAAAAAAAAAGAGGTAACTCAAGGTCCTCAGTAAACTTTAGATCACAGAGTGTGATGTTATGGCTCAGGCCTCCAAAGCACTGCTGGCTTCCACTAGAATCCTCTGTTAAAATCAAGGTCCAGCTTTTAAAGACTCGACACAGCCTTGTAGTCTACCAGACCTCTTGTCAGAAAGTCAACTTGAAATGGGCCTATTTCTTTGTGTTTCAGCCAGAGAGAGGAAAAACAAAACAAACCAGAAAATTTCTGACTGAGGACTCAGGATAGGTGATGTTCATTGGATTTTGAAAAAGAGGCAATTTGTTTGGGCAAGGAAGGGAATAATTTTCTGTCCAGATAGGGAAACACAGCTGTGGAGTTAGGATAAGAGAGACAGTTTAGAAAAAGAGAAAGGAATCCATGCTGGTGATGCAAGAACAGAACCTTCATATCCTTTAGCAAAGTAAAGCTGCTAAACAAACCTACTTTTGTACAAGCTTTTAAAATCCCCAGAAACCAAAGCTGAAGGGTCTTTTATTTGTGTGGATAGGGCCAGCTGAGAGAAGCATTATTCATCTGCCCACAGCAGCACTTAGGAAGGCAGTAACAGAAGCAATGGTGCAGCACTGGCCCTTTCAAAGATGAGCGTGAGTGGAGTAGATCTGAGTTGGGGAAATAAGGGCAGGCCTATGGGTTATAGGTGAGAGGGGATTTGTGGCAAGGGTGGGAAAGTGATGAAAGGGAGGGTGGTGGTTTTACAGTAGAGCTGTGGGAAAGAATATGTATTAAGAAATGTTAGGAAGAAACTTGCGGCAACAGAGCATGAGTGAAAAACATGGACATCTTTGCATACCCGTTTGATTCCCCATCACCACTTTCAAATGGCCAGCTCTTTCTGACCCCCATTTTTGCTGTCAGAAATACATCAGCCCTAGTCAATATAAAGGAAGAAGTCAGTATATGAACTGTTCATCATTATGCTCTCACAAAATACTGAAAACAGGGAAGTTTCTGCTCAGATTAACACTGAGAGCTTATGAATACAAAGACAAACAGTGTTTTCCTGGTATCTTGCACCTGGACAAAGTAATGCAAAGGAATACTATTTAGCCTTTCACCATTCCCACCAACTCCTTTACCTAAATTAGTTATACTGAGCAAAGAAATCACACTATAAATATAATTAGTTACTTGGAACCTGATCTAAAGCCTAATGAAATCAGCAGAAAGCTTACAGAGAGAATGAACTATGAAGAAAATATTAGTTTGATTGCTGTGGGCAAAACTACTTTCAGATCTAAGCAGAGGACTTAGCTATTTTATTCTGCAAGCAATGAGAAAATATCTTCTTGATTCTAAAACTAAAATAAGAGACCTAATTAATCCTAGAGCACCACAGTCATATATATTACTTCTTAGTATGCAGGAATCCAATAGTTTCTTTTTTAAACAGTAATATTTAAAAATGCATTTAATTTAAATGGTTGTGGTTCCTCTTTTCAGTAAACACATGTGAAGGCATACATTGTGTTTAAATATAATAAATACAGCTAAAATCATGCATCTGGGTCAATCCTCTGCATGTAATCAGGATTATGAAAATTTAGGTTTTCTTTTCTTATCTTTCTCAATAAATGGTGTATGTACAGATGACTGGAAATTTATTCAGACATGGTCTTGGTTGTGTTCGTGTTTGTTAACTCACCAGTTCATTCTTCCCTGCATATCTGACGGGTTTCTAATTCTATCAGTTGCTCTGATAGCTAAGGAAAGTACCAAACTGTGGTTGCCGATTTCTAAGCTGTGCTGAAGTTCTTTAAGAAAAAGAATTATCATGCCAAGGCTTTCTGATTGCAAGTTTTCTGCCTATTTTAATGACTCGTTCTTTTGGGTTTTGGTTCTGATTGCTGACCACATGTAATTACAGCGGAAAATTCACAGAGGACCTCAAGAAGCCAAAATTTGAATAGACGCAAAAGAAGGGGGAAAGACAACAGGAAAAGGTTTTCATTTAGTTTACACCTTCTCCAAGATTTCACTGTCCTGAACGTCCCAGCTCTCTGAATGAGGTTCCCTCAGCCCCAGTTGTCAAAGCCCTCCTTCATTCACTGCCTTGCCCACAGCTCCTATCAGGCATTCCCCAGAGGCAACCCAAAGAGACACAGCACATCTAGGGGGAGATCCTGAAATACGGTTACTATGAAAAATTTGACAAATGGAAGGAGGCCCATCAGTCCAATGACTCTGTGCATGTGTGGTGGGAAATAAATTGTCAGAGGCATAGGGGAATCCCTTTTGTTTCAAAAGTGCTTCTTCAAAGAAACAGACATCCCCATCTCTCTTTGAGGGAGGCACTGTGTGGGAGGCTCTGTAGGCCCTCCTACAATGCCATGACTGAGAAGCCTGTCTTTAACTGGAGCTTAACTGAAAATGCACAGTCCAGATAAAATGCAAAGGCACAAAGAGTAAATAAAGAAGTAGTCAATGCTAAGCAAAGTGTGGGCTGAGGAATTCTGCCTCCTAAGGAGGTGACAGTCAAATGAAGCTGGCTCATCATCTGTGTCAAAAGCTGCATCAGACAGGTAAATAGCAATTCTACACTTGCCTCCTACTCTAAAATTCCACTCTTAAAACACAGGGTATTTTAGGAAGCTTCCTGCTGACAGGCACATCCTGCCCAGGATTACATTTTAATAGTTCTTCTTTTAGACAAACATTTTAATTTATACTTATACAGTCAACATGCTATTCCCATGCAGTCCCTAGGGAGGAGCAAATCATGCAAAGGGAGGTAATGAAAAGAAGTAATCATCCTGTTTTCATTGATGAGTTTACAGATAATGTAGCAGACTATTTACTATGGGTCTCTCTTCTCTGGAGGGCAACTTTAAATCTCTTAAGAACTCTGTAGACACTGGTAGAAAATGGTAGCCATTTTCAGTCCAGTCCAATGGAGGTTAGCATACCATCTGGAATGAACATGTGATAACCAGCAGTTCAGAATCTTGGAATTTTGACAAAAATCTACAAAGTTTCCCAAGACTATTCTCTGACTAAAGGAGAACTTCCATACAAATCTAGATTTTGAACCAGCAATAACATCACTATATCACATTGCAACTAATGTTACACAGATATTACAAGTTTTACTCGCTTTCCACAGCTGCTTCAGGAATTGGCAACATGATGCTTCTCGAATGACCAGGGCATAATTATATTTTTATTTTGCCAAATCTAAAAAGTACTACCTAGCCACCAGAAAAAAAAAAAAAAAAAAAAAAAAATAANAGAAAAAAAAAATCACACCAGAAACTAACTAAGTTGAATACAGCATTGCAAACTGCAACACTGATGGTTCTGAAGCAAACCCTGAATATCACTAGGATTTTTTAAAACCTGAGATTTTAAAAAGTAATCTTGTCAAGTTTCTTTTTACTTGCCTTCAGTTTTTGATCAGCTTTAGGTATAGGAAACAAAACATTGACACACAAATCAAGTAAAATGCTGCATTTAAGCATTTGCTAGCAGTCCCTGGATAAGAGGAGGCATGGCCAGGTCCCCAGAGGGGTTTACAATCACTGCCAGCCTTGCTGGAGGAACGCTAATGACCGCTGCCGGTTATGTGAACAACAGGCATGCACATTGGTTTGACTCAGCAACACCTCTCCCAAAACCCTTATTCTGTTAACACATTGTTCCCCTCTCCTTTAGCTCCCATTCCACAAGTGGTAAATTGGCCCAGCATCTTACTCCTTTTTCCACTAAAGATAATGTGTCTTGAAGTGAGCATTGACTGTCTCTTAAAACCCAATAAATTAAATTGTCTTTCCTGAGTAAGCAGCAGGAGTAATGGAAAACATTTCTCAGAATGAGTTTGTTTTATTTCTAAGAAAGTGTTTGACCTAATGATCTATTTTAGCAAATTGGTATGACTTGCGGAGAACTGATAAGCGTATAGTAAAAGGCATCTCTGCAGCTACCTCTCACAAGTCAATAACTTCATGCAAAATTAAAAATTCTACACAAACAGGTCAGGAATATAATTTAAATAAACAAATAAATAAATGAAAATCTGCAGTTCAGTCACCAAAGATGAAAAAAAGAGTTAGTAAAGTGGCTAGTAATAATTGCTTGGCAGTACGCAATTTAACTGCCAATGTATCTAAAATCTCATCCTACATAATATTTAGCAAGATCATCAAAATTTGCCTCTGGATTAATGCAGTATGGAAAAGGATAATCAACCAGCTAAGTGCGTAAGATTGCACGTACAGATGCCAGAGAATCAGTAAATTGTGACATACTAACTCAGCATAACTTCATTAACAAGCGAACAACCAAATTTTGTGCTCAGATGTAAAGACATTTCGCAGATTTTTTCCTGTTGTAGCACTACCAGCAACAGAGAGAAAAAGGCCGAGCAGCACAGGGCTAAGGGTTAGAGAAAGGTTTGTCATTATGAAGAAGAACAGTGACCGAGTGGGATGGTCAGGATGGGAGCTATACTCCTACAGATGACAGATAAATGCTACCTCTTCATGACTGCGTGTCCATGAGCTAAGAGGACGGAAAACACAACAGTTTGGTACAACAAAACAATTAAATTTTATCATCTCATCTGTCCAAGTGTAAGTACTGGCAGTGAAGCAGCAAGTAGCCCCTCTTCTTCACCCCGCCTGACCTATCCCATCAATGACTGATATAGGACAACTTCACCTATCTACTATTCAATCCGCGAGCTCTAGACCAAAACCACTACGGACTACATAGGATCTGACTTGGTGATATATAATTAAACCAAGTGATAGATAAATTCTTGCAAATGAAAACAGGAACTAGGAAAGTATCTTTTGGAAGCTCCTTGCCTGAAGAGACTATCTTGTCTAACCACATATGTTGGAAGGAAAACTGCCCCCAGCACTCCTGTGTTGCAAAGCTAGTCCCCACAGCTCAGGGATAGCTGAGAGCTACGGCTTATCAGGCCACATAGGCTCCCTCAGAGACCCACAGACGCCACTCATGTCTGAGGATCACATCTACAAAGGGTACCAAGGGCATCCCAGACTCTCTTTACTTGCTGCTAATTAGTTTTTTTTACTTCTTGTTTTCTAGGTGTCTCATCTTCCCCCCTATCTTCTGCCCTCTTCTGTCTCCCCTTTTTTTCTTGCCCTCATTCCCCTTTCAGTCTATTTCTACCATGCTCCTATGAACTCATGCCATCCTTAGTTCTGCCTAAGAGAGCTATACACAATCCCTTCATGGCAGTTTTCTTCTCTATAATCTTCATAGAGCACAACCTTGTACGGATAAGGGTGACCCTGACGCTCAGTACATTAGCTGGTCAGCGTATTTGCTGTTCAGTGCTCTGTGTGGCTGATCTTTCTCAAGAGAGTTTATTTTGAATAACTAATACTACCATCTCCTTATGGTGATACGGCAATTTTGGTATCACTGTCATTGTCACCTGTTTTCGTACACTGCAATTCTGGCAATGAAGAGCCACGAAGAGCAAGAGCCGTCCCTTCTCCCCCTCACGGAGAGGGCTGAACGGGCCACCCTCCTGAGGAGCTTTGTGCCCAGGGCTGAAATCACAGCCCTCACCCCACCACCCTTGGGCAACGCACCTCAGGGCAGAACTCAGCTCTCCAGGGCAGGAGCTACTTTCGCCCCTCGGCAGTGGAAGGGGGCCCTTCCCGCTGTCACTCGTGTCCGCGGCTGGCCTGCGGGACCTCTTTGACATCGGCGCCAACCTCGCTGCCCAGCGGCGATGGCCCCTTTTTACCGCCACGCTCCCTGGCCGTGGCTGGGCGGGGGTTTTCCTCACAGAAACCCCGCGCATCCACAGGCCGGCGACCCGTGCCACGCACAGCGCTGAATAAAAGAGGGGGGGGAAGGAAAACCCCACCGGGGACGGAAACCACGGCTGCGTGTCCCCTGCCGCGGCCCTGCCCCCCCTGGGCGGGGGACACCTCTCCGCCTCTCGGAGGCCGCTCCCCTCAGGGGCGGGCCCGCGGGCGGGAAGGCGGCCGCTGGAGGGGGCGGGGCCAAGGTGCGGCACCCGTTGTCCCGGCGACGCGCCGCCCCGCAGTCTCGCGCGACCCGCGCGGCTCTCGCGAGGCGCCGCCCGGTCACGGGCCGGGCGGAAGCGGCCGCCGTGTTTACAAGCCGCCGGGGCGGGGACGCGGGAGGAGCGGCGGAGCCGGCAGCCGGACCGGCGAGCCAGGCCGCCTCCCGCGCCCATGTGCCCGCAGCCCCCGCCGTCCATGGAAGTGATGGAGGGGCCCCTCAACCTGGTGAGCGCGCGGCCCGCGGGGGCACAGCGGGGAGCGGGGGCGGGGGGGTCGTTCTGTCAGCCGGTGCCGCCGCGCTGGGCCCTCAGGCAGCGCGCGGGGTGGGGGGGAAGGACGACACGACACCCCTCCCCTCTTGCCGGTGGGTAGCCGGGCGGAGAAGGGCGACTTGAACGGTAAATAGGGCCCTCTCCGCTTCCCCCCTCCCCCCCCCGCTTCCAGCAGCTGTTCAGGGCTTGTGCCAGGCCCTGCCGCGGCGGCACCGGGCCCTGGCCTGCCCGGAGGGGAGCGGGGCCGGGCGGCTGGGCCGGGCGGGGGAAAATTGGACTCGCCGCCGTCCGGTCCGGTGGCGGGGGAGGCGACGGGCTGCTGCTCCGCGGCCGGGAGCACAAGGAAACAACGCAGGGGTGCGTGTGGTGGCATGTTTGGATTGGGGGGTGGGGTGGGTTTAAAGCTGGCCCGAGTGGCAAACAAGGGACGTTCTGGAAGGAAGCGTTTAGATGACACAGGCCACATCTATGCGAGTTTAAAGAGTTTGAGAGACTTATCAGGGCCCGCTACTGACTAGGTGCTTCTTTTAATTTTAGAAGGTGAAATGCATTAAAATCTTAAATCAGTAATTACTCTGCTTAAACTAGACCTCTAAGGAACTGTAACTGAAACACAGATGTCTGAAAAATGCATCTTTGCAAAAGCTAATCAGATTTTAAACAGCCTAAATGGGTAGGTTCTGTCACATAGACAAGATCTAGGGTCAAGTACAGTTAATTCTCTGCTGCCTTGTGGGTTTTGTCAAAGCTGTATCTTGACTATGCCTCAGATGCAGTGATACACAGAGCGTTCCCTTAGAAAACTAGCTTTGGTCCAGCAGTCCAATTAGCCAGGAGCAGCACACCAGGAATACAGCTCTAGTGCTTCCAGGAATGAGCCTGATCCAGAAATTGTTTAGACATTGCCATGCAAACCTTGGAGACTTGTGTCAGTTTAGTTTTTAATCAAAGCTTATTTGCTCCAGCATGGTGTCAGCCCTGACAAACCCTTGCCTGCTCCATACAGAGTCAGACAGGTATTTCTGGATTGCGCTTGCTGGTTTCAAAAAGGCTTATAAAATTGGCATTACAGACCATCCATGGAATTAGGGCTGAAAGCATAGCAGGAAGATAGTCTACTATGGATCTGAACTGATGGTGCAGGACCACTCTGGGTGTGTCTGCATTGTGCCATCTCAGACTTTTTACTCTGTATACTGGAGGCCTGATTGAAATAAGGAACAGCAGGAACTAGAAAGCTCTTGTAACTTGTTGATATGGTGGGTTTAAAGTCAGATAAACTTACAGCATGGTAATGCAGGAGGGATAAACTATACCTATTTCACAGACACTGTAAAAACCTTTTCAAAAGTAGATCTAGTGCATGAGCTTCTAAGGAGAAAATTGTAATTGAATATTCACTAGTAAATGGCTGAAAGTAGCACTTTGTCGCAGCGCAGATATCGCCAGTTAGTAGTGTTTCTTACTGAGACCATTCACTAAGGATTGTAGGAGTGACAAGAATATGACTAAAGCCTTGTTGATGATCCTCTGACCGCAATAGGAGCGTGCAGTTACCACACCTGCCTAGCACCAGGCTAATGATAAGATCAAGACACTTCTGCATAACAGATGATACAGGAGAAAAGTTGCTTTATGTAGTTTTGTACAGAAAATTATGAAGTTGCCTGTGCATATGTTTCTGCTCCCTTTTAAGGCATATCCTGAAATACAAAAGCTTTTCTTGAACCTGCTGCACAATGTAGTTATGGATCATCTTGTATAGAAAAATGACCTGTCTTTTCAGGCTTTGACAAGCACCATGAAAACTCTTCATGACAAGAGCTTGAATGGTACACTGCTGTGGTTAGAGTATGCCTATATTTTTACAAGGACACAAACAGGAGTAACTAGTATTTTGCAAAGCTCTTCTATTCACAGTCCCTCTCTGCAGCTGAGTTTCAGATTTGCAGCAACATTCACAGAAGGTGCCAACCTCCAGTATAAGAATGTTCATGTTCATTTAAGTTTCTGATACTATCCAGTATCATGTATTTCAATTGCTTCTCCTATAAATCTCTTCTCTTACCTAAGTCTAGTTTCTGTGGATTGGAAAAGCACAACTTTTCCCAAAGAAGCCAAACCATCAGAGATGAGGGGGAAAAAACCCAACCAGACAACAACAAAAAAAAACCCACCCAAAAAACACAGCCCTAAACTACAAAGTGGGTTTGGATACACTAATCATTAGGCTTATTTATCTGCTATCAATGACTTAAGTACAGGACACTTTCCTTCTTTCAGTATACCATCACTTGCTAATTTTTGTGAAATTGATTTTTGTTTCGTTAAGGCTTTTCATTAGAATTTGCTATAGTTCCTGGATGTTGCTGTGTCCTGTAAGAGTTGTTCACTAGTTGTGTATTTAAGCATCTAGTCTTAGTTATTGGAAAGCATGGATACTGTCCTGATTTTCCTGGGGAGCCGATCTGACAAAAAAAAAAAAAAGAAATCCTTAGTAATTTTGCGCTATCCTAATGTCTACATTTCTCTGACAACATGTAGCACACCAACAGCACTTAATCACTTGTATTGGTTGCTTTCTGTTTCAGTTACTGTTTATGTATTTTACTATTTGCTTAGCCTTCCTAACTACAGGTGGCATACCTTGTTGTATCCTGCTGACTTCAATTACATTCTTTTTCTACCTTCTGAAAGATATCTTTCCCTCAAAATAATATTTTATCTTTATGCATCTGGGTTTTCATTAATGCCTTAAATTATCAATGATGTTTCTTTTTGTTACTTATATTTTGATTTCCCTAATTTACTGATTTACTTCTGTGAATGGCACTAGACAAATACTGATTTGCTTTCCAGATATTTTTTTCTTAAAATAATCTATAACTACAGTGGTTTTTGTTTAATGGAAATTTTAGTTATTGACCTTCAGGTCTAATGACTTCAATGAGAAATGGACTTATCTTTTTAGAATTTGTGCTTTAGTTTTTCAGACCCCTCTCTTTTTTTGCCCCTGTTAAAGTTATTCTTATCTTTTTGTATATCTTCTGTGCCAGTGTTCCATGCTTAACAAATAATCGTGCCAAGTCGAACCCCATCTTTCCTTCTTTTAACCTTTCTAGGGCTTGTGCTACAATACTAACTGCTGATTTGATTTTTCCACTGAGCTGTCCTCAAGGTATTCATTGTATCCAGTGATACTTCATTTAGGAATAAACTGAAACAACTTTTCCAAAATTGTTGCCATCATCTATGTTGTTAGAGCCATGGGAAAGTGTTTGGGCCAGCCCTGGTACTTGAGCATTCATTTTGTCTCTTTCTCTTGTGCTTTTCCCTCCTCCCCTCTGCCCCTTAAGTGTACTGTATGCTTTGCAGATGAGAAACATCATCTAATCTTGAAAGAATTGGTTAAAGCCCTGATCCTTATGCTTTTAATAATAAGGAAGTCAGTTCTTCAACCATACAAGTAAAATACTTAGGTTGTGCTGTGGAACTTAAAACTGGTATGGACGAAGTGCAGTTGCTGCACCTGCAGGCAACCATATAGCTGATATCTAGTCCAGCTGAACACTTGTTTCACACATAATCCAGTGCCATAAACTAAGGCATTTCAACATTCTTTTGCAATGAAAGTTTTGATCTGTTAAAGGATGAAGATAAGTCTCATAAGAAAAGATGCTCTGCAAAAAAAAAAAAAAAAACACCA
>RSEF01000006.1:9057324-9082723 GCA_003993805.1 Himantopus leucocephalus
CACCACCACCAACAACAAAAAAACACCCACACAGTTAAGAGCTTCTCTTCCCTACCAACTGTAGGGGCAATTCCTACAGCCATCCGGTTTAGGCAAAAAATTCTGATCTCACATGCAGCAGTAATTTTAACCTTAGGTATAGGAGCAAAAGGTAACAGTTAAGAAGCACAATAGCACACTGCTGACCATCAGGAGCTTGGAAATAACACAGTAAAAATATGGGGCAAATAGTATCAACCTCTAGAATAGACTAAAAAGGAAACTTGCTCATTGAACAGTCTGACACCTAGGACTTCATAACCATAGACTCTTGCTTTAATACCTCAGTATTTTCCCATAGAATATTTGCTAAGGAGCCATAGCACCTCCACCTTATATTCTTCCTACAAAGTAATAATGCTTTGTATGGTTTATAATAAAATACAATCCAAAATCTGGTGAATATCTATTGCCTATAAGTTTCTTGAAGTGTAAGGGACCTGGCTTGAAGAGCTGTGGTTTTGAGGAAAACAGAAAGCACAGATCAGTGACTGGAGTGAGAATAACACAATAAAATGTATAGTCTAAGAATGTCTTATAGTGGAAGCTTTTAATTAATTAATTAATTAAATGCTGTAAGACACTGATAGCAACCATTCCAGTGCAAGCCAATCAACAGCCTACTTTAAGAAATGGTTTAGAATTAAGATGACTAGTACATCNTCAACAGTCTACTTTAAGAAATGGTTTAGAATTAAGATGACTAGTACATCCACACAAGGATTAATAACAAGCAGAATAAATATGCAATACAGAAGAGTAGGAAGAGAAAACAGAAAGCACCTATGAAAGTTTACCAGAGACCAAAGGATTTAAACTGTATGGGCCAATGCGTTTGAGAGTTAATGTCAGTCTGCACCTCTGTTATTTTGATTGGAAAAGCAGGAATATTATGTTAATCTACAGAAATATCCACTGAATCCAGTTTGTTTTCTTCGATTTTTTTTTTTAATAAAGCTTAACCTGAAAGCTGCTATACTTGCTCTCCCAATCTAAAATGAAAAAAAAAAAAAAAGAGGTGGATACGCTCAAGCCACAGAAAACAAGCTTCTAGGTAATAAAAGTGGAAGTATCATTATATGGACATGCCTAATACACAGTCTGTTTTTACCACAGTGGTGGAAGCCTTGTCTTGGTTTTCCCAGTAACAACATGGTCTAGATGGGGCTATTCATTTCAGCTAAGGGAACTGTGAGGTGTGAACCCACAGAGGCAGCACCATATTATCTGTCTGCGTAAAGTGACAGGAGGTGCTGAGGTGCTGCATCAGATACTCAGCTGAATAGCCAGAGCAGTAATTGTTGTATTCAGTCATATAACTACTATTAAAGCAGAACACAAAACTGTTCCATGTTGCACATATAACAACTTGCAGTAGCTCCCAGTCAAGAACATAATTAGCTAAGCTACGGGTGATTGACAGAAGCATGATTTCCTCACTGGTCTCTCTGCTGTTTGGGTACCTATCATCAGTGCCTTTCTGCTGCGTCACGCTGGCATTACGTGCATATCATCAAGCCACGCAGTTCAGCTCTGAGTAAGCGTGCCTAACAGTTTAAAGGCCTAAATGAAGCTGTCTCATGGAGGTCTGGAGGCAGCAGGCTGAAGTCATGGCTGAAGCCTTTCTGCCCCACTTGTTTGAAATTGTTGCTCCTAGAATAGTTTGTTTACTGGACCATTTGTTGCGATGATTCAGTTGTCCCTACTGAGGGGTAGCTCAGTTGCTGTAACAGCTTGAGCCATGTTGTTTAGGGCTACATATAGGAGCCCAGATTGTTTCTGTTTATTATCAAGGCAGTGGAACTGTTCTCATTTAGCTTATAACCTCCAGTTAGCAAGACTTGTGTAGTACCAGCTGCAGCACTCTATATGGCGACAAGAAAAGCATTACCAAAGCAGCCAAGAACTGTATGTATACAAAATGGCTCTGACAAGCAAGTTAAAGCATTTAGCGCTTTTATCATACTAAGTGGATGAAAAGGCAGAGAATGAGGTTGATTTGACTATGCAATAGGTAAAAGGATACCACGCCTTAATGAAGTTGCAGGTGATCAGGGAAAGAGCTACAGCTATGCCTTTATGGGGTTTTGAAGACTCCACCTAACCTGAGCAGTGCGAATGCGAGTTGGTTTCATTCCAGATCTCTTAATTGCATTTGCATGGTTAGGAACTCAGACTAACCATTTTATCTTAAATTTGGAATAGGTTGGGAACACACGCGTAGTCAATTAGAACTATTCAGTGAATTAATGTTGGTTGGCTAAACAACTGGTTGCTTGTCTGCCCATATATTTAAATTTTAACACTATTGCTTACAAGTGAGTTGAACTATAGCATCTTTACAGTTCAATACAAAGTGAGTGAGAAGTCTGTTAATATTGAGAATACATTATCATGAGAGTTTCACATACTTGTTTTGCTCTATAGTCACACCAACCTGTAATTTACAGTTCAGTCATTGTTCTGTCAACCTTGCTAAGTACAGGCTTTCAAAGACAGAAAATTGAGCTAACATGTGGCTAGTGGTCTTGGTTGAGTAGCCACAATGGGTTCTGCCATTTTTTGTTTCTCCTTCAGTCAACACTATCTTTCTATACAGAACACAGAGTATTTTTAAGGGCGCTTGCTTCTGTTGATAAAGCTACACGTTACCATTTCTTCAGGCTTAGTGGCAAGCATATTCCCATTATTTAGCATGTTACAGTACAACTCTATTATTTTTGCTTTTAGTGTAACTGCCTGTAAATACAATCATTTTCCATAGTCACCCTGAGTTTTATTCATCACGATTGCACTATTTTTTATTTTTTTAATAATAAGAAAAATGGATGGCCATACTTTATTCTTGGACATCTCAGGTCCAGTTTTCCTCTTGTATTCTCTCTTCATTCTATTTTTCAATGCATATGCAGACATACACATTCAAACCTTTCGAAGTTCACTATTCCTGGTAAGAACGGGTTTGAAAGAGAGTTCTGTGTTTGTGGGGTGGGGGGAACAACAGTGCACCACCTCATCCCACCCTTTGTGGCCTGCTGCTGTAAACATCCACGTGGAAGATACTCAGCACTCTTTTGTACAATATGGAAGCAATGAAATGTGCACTTTCTGACTCCTCCTTTCTCCCGTATACATTCTTAGAAAAGCAGCCCTGTATCCTTAAGGATACAAATCTCCAAACAGATCCCTCATCTCTCAAAAAAAATACCTTCATCATTGCTTTCAACATAGGTATTGATCCTTTCCGGCAAAGGTAACTGGTATCCACAGCCCATAGCATGGATGAGGTTAGCAGCAAACAGTGGTTTCACTTAAAACAGTTACAAACTGTTATATTAGACAGAACTTCTTTGCAGTTAGCTTTCCTCAGGCCCCATCATTTTAGCAGCTGGGTTTTCCTGCCTTCATTTAGAACTTTATTACTAAGTAAGGCACTGTAATCTGTACTACATAATCATATTGAAATATATCACTTTCTAGAGAGTCCCTTACAATGAACAAAGAAGGCTGTAAGCTTAACATCTTGTGCAAGGTTTTGTCCAGTGAAAAGCTGTTCCCATTAGGGGAACAAAGAAAAACAAATCATACACAGGACTATCTCAGCTACAGGAGAACTGTTGCAAATTACTGCTCTTAGGAGAGTGTATTAGACTTACCCTATTTTAAAATAAGTAGCACTACATCTAGCTTTTAAAAATATTGTAGGATCAAGCAAGTTTTTTCCTGTTACTCTTCTTTCTATAATAGCTAGCCATCAACTGGAATCACATTGGGGAAGCTTTTTTTGCCCCCACACAGTCTAAGCTAGGATCATATGGTGGTAATCCTTTAAGTTGTAGAAATGCACTATCTCTAGAAAGAAAACTAGCATTTTAACTTTTTTTTAGTTTGAGGGAGGGGCAAGAAATCTGGCAAGCAGGCCTTATGGCTTCATTTCTCATGGCCTGCAGTCACATAATTGTCTAGTTTATATTAAAAAAAAAAAAATTTTTTTTGGGCTGCTAAAGAAAGCTCTAGGTAAAGAGACCTGCATTGCTGTTTCAGAGAGTTTGATTATTTTTTTTATCATGTTGCTCAGAGATTACATAGTCAATGTTTTGGGTTAGCTGGGTGGAGAATGAAATAGAAACATTTCTTTGGAATAGCAGTACCAACTTACAAATGCAGATATCATCTCTTAACATCTTGGCTACAATTGGAAAGTCTGAGGAAAACTGTCTAGCTTACCTGCTTCTGTTGTTGATCCAGAGTGGTTCAAGCGACATGCTAAGTCATGCACAAATCCCTTAAGAACCAAATATGCTGGAGTAAGGTGAGGAAGCTTTTTAGTTTGGTCATCCTTCACTTACACCTGCTTCCGCTGATGAGAGTCAAGTTGTTACATCTGTCCATTTGCCTACTGGGAAATCCTGCTCATCTGGATTGGGAGGGACATCTGGAAGTAGTTGTCAACCTGCTTTTCCTCTTCAATTCCATAGGTTGTTAATAAATTATAATTATTCTTACACCACATCCTACATATATTTCCAGCACTGCAACTGGAATAGGAAAGAGAAATCAGATATATAAACCTACCACAGTTATGCAGCAGCTGTTTCTGTAATCATCACAGCAGCAGGACCAAAGTTGACGCAGTCCTGCTTGACTCTGTTGGGAACCAGCATAGCAGCTCCAGAATTGTTGGTGTAAACACCTTCCTCTAGTGTGACATCAGACCAGGAATAAACTTGAGAGCCATCTTTCTCACTTTATGATATAGGACCAATTCTTCCATTGCCAGTTTTATAATGGGATGCAGGCTACTCTGAGTTCAAAATAGATTTGCTAACAATGGTTGGATGCTGTGTGGCTAAGTGTAACTGAGCTCTAGGAATAAACCAGCAGACTAAACAAGTTGTAGAAGCTTATCCACAATACATGGCTATTAAGCATTCAAGTACTTCTTTCTGTTGCAGCTTCATCACTTGCTGCTAGGAAACAGCACTATTAATTTCTTCAAACTGCTGGTGATGAATAATCTACCTTGAAAATGGGAGAAATTCTGTGGTCCTTCCACAATCAACTAATTGGAACAAACACTCGCAGGCTGGAATAAATGAGCAAATATTTCTTTGTCAAGCTGGCAGAAAAACATACAAAATGAGGAATTCCTCCCCCATGACACCTAGCTTTCTCACAGAAGGCTGTGCTGAAACTAATTTTTCTCTGCTGTGGTTCCCATTGTTTCCACTGGGGAAGTCTATTGCTCTGCATCAGTGTAAGATGGCTTGACATCTATATATTTTGATGTAACAGCAAGAAAGGCATTTTGACCTTGTAATCAGAGGATCCTAGCTTTGCTTTTTGATAGCATCTCTGGACTGTTTTCCTAATTTTCTTCACAGTCTAGCCCAACTCCTTCAGACTCCTTTCAGCTTCAGTGGGAGTTAATTGAGAGTGGAAATAATTTAATTGCTCAATCAAATAACAACTGACTGTCCTCATGTGTTCTGCACGTGCTTAAGTGATTTGTAAGGTCATGCTCCAGTAGTTTAAAACATATGAAAATAACCTTTGAAAACAATCAGACTCAAGTTCTTATATGTGGAAACTAATAAATGGAACCAGGCCCCTGGCTCGTTGAATTGCTTTCTTGGCTCTTCTGGCTCTAGCTACCCTGTTTCTGCTTTCCCTGTTTTTTTTAGACCTGCCCATGCAGTTTGCAGAAGCAGCTGTATCAGTACTCATTTATTGAAAAAATATTTTGCAAGGCACTAGCTCAGGTGTTTTTACATCCATGATATAGCTGATTTGTAACTGGATGAGCTGTCATGAATAACTGAGGAGATGGCTCTATATGAGTTGATACTGTTTGTTCATTCCCGTGGGAAATAAGTTTATCTTTCGGGCATATGTCTTCTGTAGGGCTCCTCGGAAAAAGGCCACAAAATAGATGATTTTCCAATAGAAAAACACTTCCTCTTCTGATACTATTTAACCTCAGGGCAGAAGAAACAGGGAATGCTGAAAAAACTCTGAGGATTGAATGAAGGGGAGAAAGAAGACTATAACTGAAATACTTGTTGCAAAGAACCAAGGAATTGTGGGTTGTTTTTTTTTAAGAACACTCTACATTAGCACATGAAATCAGTGTTAGAAAAGCCAGATGTCTAAATGCAGTGATACAACTGCTAGGGATTCTTTAAGAACAGCTGTTGCCCAAAAGAGTGTTTTCGGTAGAAGTCATTCTCTTCTGTGGTGTCAGAGGTGCTAAAATTCTGGTAGAAAACTGAACTTAGAGTAACACTGTAGGTGATAAGACAATTTAGAGGACAAAGATGACAAAGAAATTGACCTGCATTTTGGAACTTTTTTTAAAAACTGAATGTTATTATAGGTATCATGTTAGTCCTGATAGAATCATGTTACCATTCTGTGCTCATTTTTATGTTGATGCTGGAACATGACTTAGTATTCACCAAACATCTGAAATCTGATGCTTTATGCCTTTATTTGGGTGAAGGTAGGGAATACAGAATTTGTATGGGTCAGAGACAATTACAGCAGCAGATTTCAGGCTTTTGGCTCTGTTTCCCCTAGAGGTTCAGTCA
The DNA here is from genome assembly GCA_003993805.1 of Himantopus leucocephalus. NCBI lineage: Eukaryota > Metazoa > Chordata > Aves > Charadriiformes > Recurvirostridae > Himantopus > Himantopus leucocephalus. Next base: position 9,063,954 of record RSEF01000006.1, read on the forward strand.
GTATGGATTTGGTAAAAGCTTTATTGAGAAACAGTTATCTTAAACAATGAAACAGGCAAACACTTTCCTCAGATTCGTAAGTGTCTTGTCTTGTTTCACAATGTCAGCGCCCGGTACCTGGTTTCTCTTTACTTCAAACTCAACATGTAGTAAAGCAGTGATGAATAGTCTGTGTTACTGACAGTCTTGCCAGTTAGTGATTGTAGCGTTCTATATTACACAGCTTGTCTTGGAGGAAGGACCGTAAATCTCATGTCTTGTCATAATGACAAAAAGATTTGCTTTCATGAATGTTGCAGTGCTGGTTATGCAATATTGTTTCTCACTGAGCATATGCAAATACTTGCATCAATTGTTTGCTTTCAGCAACATCCTTAGTCTACCTTAGTGGTTTACATTAGTGGCTTACAAATACTAGTATAGACTTAAATGTTACACAGGAACAACATGACTTTGATATCTTTAACTATGGCTGTGCTGCTTCCATTAACTGGTGTAAGCTGCAAACAAAAAAAAAAACCCAAAGATCTTTCACAATGTCTTCACCCAAGAGGCAAAGCCTCTTGGTCATGGGGCAGCAGAAAATGTCAAACCAGCTGTAAGCTGTAATGTAATTCAAATATCTTGCATTTGGCCAGGTAAATTGGTCCTAAATACTTACAGTTTCTCATAACTTCTTACGGCCTACTGGTCTTTTTACACAACTACGGTAAATGCCTGCATATAAAGGAGAACATGTAATTTCTGAGGAACAGCTTTAAAAGGATTCTGTTGTGTACATACCATCTTTGCTGCATTAACAAACTCCAGTTCTTACCTGTACAATGCAGATTCTTGTAAGGTAGTATTAAAGAAGAAATCAAATTATAAAGCTTGTAAGGGATTGAGAGATCTGAGCCTAAAAGCTTGAGAATTGTGATCAGTACAGGTTTCTTAGATGTACTGATTACTTTTAAAACAGGTATAAGTATTTGTCAGTTAACCCTCATTGATGTAATAATGTTCTTTTTATTTTAAGGCCCACCAGCAGAGCAGAAAGGCAGACCGTTTGTTGGCAGCAGGGAAATATGAAGAAGCAATTTCTTGTCACAAAAAAGCTGCTGGTGAGTAGGTATTTCTCACGTACCAGCTCTTAAAATCAATTTGTAGATTTGCATGCTTCATGTAAGTAGAATATCTAGTTACTTGCAAAATTTTTATTCTTAAAATGTAAATTTGTTTTTCAGTTCAGATCATACACCCTTTAGGAAACTTTTTTTCTCATATAAGCAGCTAAAGTCAGACTGTTCCAAAGTTGTTTTGATTGGGGGTGGTTATCACTGTGAAGGCAGTTCTTGACTCAAGACGAAGACAACACCTTGTATCATGCACAAACTGCAGCTGGGGAACTGTAGTAAACCAGTTTCACTTTATGCTTTGTATTTTCTTCACTGCTTTCATAGCTGAAGTCACCTGCTTTCTCTGTTGATAAAGGAAATACTTAGACAAATGTTTGCTTACAAAGTTTTACTTACTTCCCTTACTTCCCTTTCCTATAGTCTGAATCGAGACAGCTAAGAACTGGTGATGAGCTCAGCTTTCCTAGAACTCAAGCAAAACAGCAGATTGCATTGCAGGCTTGGACACTGAAATTGACAGCCTCTCCTGAGTGAGACTTTGTGCACTTACCTGTCCATTTAACTAGTCACGCTTAATTATTTGTTTTGGAGTCCATCAGCCGTCTGACAGTGCGGCAACTGCTTGGCAGAAGAAGAAAGAGGAGGTCTTAATTGCTGCAACAAGTAGGACATTTCCAGTGACAGAGACACTGTGTGAAGACAAAATAAGTGGCTACCCTGAACATTGTAACCTAGATACCAGGCGTTCTCACTTCCCATTCATAAATACTGGAAAGCCCCGTAAAATGAGAAAGTGATAGGTTTTTTGGTATTTATGAATACTCAGAGCAACAAGGGATAGCACTTTCATTTTAATATGCAGACTTTTCTTTTTGGTTTCCTTCACTTCATATACCAAGACAAAGCCCAGAAATGCATTGAATGTTTATTGCTTTTTTTCATCTGATGATTCTATGCCATTATCTTACATCCTTCCGAATTTGGTTAAGAATTTTTTACATCTTGTCATTTTCAGCACTAGCAAGATAGGCTTAAAGTCTGAAGTGCTGCTCTAACTGTAAGCCAGCACCTTTTCTGGTTTGGAGGGGAAGTTGAAAAAAGTGGGGAACTACAGACTATACCTCTTCATCAAGAATATAATTAAAAAACGTTACTTCATAATACTAGTGTTCCATGGGTGGGAGGATTTTACTTACCACGTTTTGTCTTAAAACGCCTGTATGTTAAAAGTCTGGTCCTTAGCTGTGTTTCTTCCCTTCATGGGAAAGTTGTTCCTCTGGGACTTTCTGGGAATGGTTGCTGTCCCCTGAAAAACAAATTGGAACAACCTGAGCCAACAGGATGCCATGGGAAGGGTGTAGCATGTATTACATGATCTTACAGTAATTTTTTCAGACTTTTGAAAAACAGCAGGTGTTTCCAGCCACTGTAACTTGGTAAATACTTTGCCTCTGGATTGCTGCTTTTATGTTGGGATTCAGAACACAGAAGTTCTGAAACCTTTTCTTAGCTTTTATGAAAATGTTCAGGTTTTGTAACCCTGTCCTAAATGTTTATCAATTTTCTCTTCTGCAGCATACCTTACAGACGCTATGAAGCTGACCCAGTCAGAGCAGGTGAGACCAAAGTGCAGCAGGCGCTAGGATCAGCCATAGCTCTGTTGTGCGCCTGTGTGTTATATGGTGGCCCTGACTGATCATACCCCTCCTGGGCTTTAGCCTCCCCATAGTTTTCTGAACACATGGGAACTGCACCAGGTGTTTTAAAAATACAGTGATGCTAGTCTTCCTTGAGAGTTTTTCTAAGTTTACGTGGAGCAGGGACAAGAAAACTACTAACCCATCCAAGGGTTCTCCAACAATGGTTTCTAGTCTGCGAGGCATCTTCAAGTAGGTGATAAAACTAGTTTCATGTTTAACTTTTGCTGCGAGGCACTTAGGCTGTTTTGCCGAGACACAAAGCTGAGCATCTCATCTACAGTCTGTAATTTTGGTTTTAGTCATCCTGACTGGGGGATCTCCAGCAACAACATTTCCTTTTCATTGCACAAATCTATCTGTCAATGTAGTAGTGTAGTCTGCTCAGCACTTTTATAGCAGCAGGCTTTGAGTGTAGACAGTGTTATCAAATCAAATAACCCTTGGAGACTGGACATCTGTCTTTCCTCCAAAGGGCAAAGGGTCACTCTTGCCAAAAAATGGTAGCCTCTTACCCAGGTGGTTCCTGTGAGTTATTAACCAGCATGCCTTCATTAAATATGGCCAAATCATTTGGAGCTATATCTGGCCTTGGAGCACTTTTCTGCTTAGTGTTGAGTGTTATTAATATGTCTGTGCAGATACCACCACAGAACCATACAAACAGTTTTTATGACTTAGCTAAAGTGTGGCTGTGCGTGCCAAGTGAATCTCTTCCTTCTTGGTGTCGGTCATAGGTCAGTCGAACTGCTAGTACCTCTGCTCAGAGGTATTATCACAGTCTGGTCAATGACTTAAAAACAAACAAACAAAAAGACCAAATGTTAACTCACTCCTTCACAATACTAGTAGTTATGCTATATTTGGGTGACATATCTGAATCTGTTGCATTGTACAAGCAGAGGTCACTTGTGTTGGATTTAGTATCTGAATAACCAAAGCTCCTCCCCCTCCCTCAGGCATGCTGTGATGCTGTTTATGTAAATATTTACTTGCATGTAACTTTACTTGCGTGAATATTCAGGTGGGATTAGGGATCATCACCAATTAAATTGTTTAATCTTGTTCTTACTCAGGCTCAGCTATCACTGGAATTACAAAGGGATAGTCACATGAAACAGTTACTGCTCATCCAAGAGAGGTGGAAAAGGGCAAAGAGGGAGGAAAAGCTGAAAGCCCAGCAGAATGCTGACAAGGAAGTAGCCGCACATCTTCAGACTTCTTATAAGCCATCTGCTGAAGACTCTGATGATCAAAACGTATTGGTTCCTGTTACTCAGAAATACAGCCCTTCCACAGAGAAACATCCACAGGATATTCAGGGAGTCTTTGACAGGGACCCGGATACACTATTATTTCTGCTTCAGAAAAAAAAGGAGCCGGTAGAAGCATGTATTGGGAGTAAAGCTCCAAAAGATGACAAAACAATAATAGAGGAGCAGGCAACCAAAATTGCAGATTTGAAACGGCACATAGAATTTCTTGTAGCTGAAAATGAGAGATTAAGGAGAGAGAATAAGCAGTTAAAAGCAGAAAGAGCTAGACTCCAAAAATCTCCAGTAGACAAGGAGTTGGATGTAGATGCTGACTTCGTTGAGAAGTCAGAGTTGTGGGGTCTGCAGCAACACTCAGAAGCTACTTCTTCAGCTGCAACTTGGCAGAAGTTTGCAACAACTGCTGGGAAGGCAAAGGACATTCCAATACCCAACCTTCCCCCCCTGGACATCCCGTCCCCTGAACTCCCTCTGCTGGAATTCTCTGAAGATATACTGAAAGGACTGATGAATAGTTAAAAACCAGGAAAAGTGCTCAATGTAGTTACTCAAACTTAAGAAAAGGGAAAACCACCAGGACAATGGTGATCTGAGGGCAGAAACATCTAACACAATCCTACTGTTGGAGAAAAGGCATTAAAGCAACCTTGTTACTGTGAAACACACACACCATATCTGATCTACTTCATAGAAGTTAAAGGTACCATAATGGGTATAAGATGGCAAGCTCTTTAGTCTTTCTCCCAATGTTTCAAACCAAATGACTGCCTGGAGAATTTTTCAAGTAACACAATCCTTCAGGGTTTTAAAGTATGCTATAGGTAATAGTTATCTATAATGCCATAAATGATGGTGCAGAACCTAACTGTTATGGTTGCCAGTTGGCTACCACTTCATATTGAAAAATGCTTTCTAGCATGAATTTAAACTGTGCATTTCATTATGCATAACTTTGTTAATTCAGATACAGTGCAATTTATACACCTCCTAGATGGATTTATGTGCCACGCTCTATGCTCCTGACCATGTTAACCTCAAGTCAGGAGATATTTTAATTTCCATTCTATGAAGGAACCAACTTATTAGTTCTGTTGACGAGTTTTTTTTGGGTTATCTGTTTACATAACTAATCAGGGTGCATCGAATCTAGCTATTGGTTTCTGTATAAAGTGACATTGTTTAAAAAAGAAAAATCTATACTTAAAGAAAAACACCCTTTTTGTTTTCAGTGATGCATGAATGGAAGTAATTCTAGCTGGCAGTATTTGATTGAAAAAGAAATTGTTTACAGCTTAACCTGATTCAAAAAGGATATGAAAATAAAAGCAAGGTGTTTTGACACTAAACGTGTGTTAAATCTCTACAAATGTTGCAGACTATTAAAAAAAAAAATTAAGATTTATACTAACAGCATTAGTACACACATACGGCTGAACTTCTGCATTCATCATCCAGTAAATACGGGAAAGCTGGGATGAATTCAGAGGGCCTTGCCTATACGTGAAGTGACTTGGCTAATAGCTGCCTTCTAACACCTACAGAGCCCTGAAGTGTCAGAGGAAGCAGCACTCTGGTTTTGCTTGGGGACAGGTGACCTGGCGCTGAACAAACCATGCTGCGAAAGCTACGCACGCCCATTCAGGGTTTTGGTTTCTGAGGAGGGGGGGGCAGCCCCTGCACTAGTGTTTACCTGAACCCAGGCTTTCCCGCAGGGGGGTGGTGCAATGTGGAGTGGAGGCATTAGTTAACTTCAGCTGTTACTGATTAATGAAAAGCATTAAGTGTTGCAAGCTACCCCATTTTAAGTTATTCTTGTGCTGTTACAAGGTAAGCTTGCTGTCTAAGGGCACGTTTTTCTTCCAGCATAGATTTGGAAGTGCAGCAAGAACACCTTACTGCTGTGCAAATTCTGCCCTTACCTCTGTATACCTGCTGTCTCCTGTGCTTGCTTGAAGGCGAGTAGGGACTGGAGGCTAGGAAATGCCTATGGAAACAAAGGTAAGACAAGTTCATTAGAGGAGGTCCCTTGCGCTGTATTGTAGCAGGGAACTAATCTTGCTGGGGGGAAAATAAGTTATTTTTCAGTTGGAGCAGTTTAGGACGTGGCCCCACAGAACAGCTGTACAGAGGTGACCTGTTCCAGGTCAGCCCCAGCTCACTGCGCCCGCAGAACAGCAAGTCACATTCTCCACCGCCACCTGCCTGGCCGGCTGTTACAGCTAACAAGGCAGTGGAGCAGAGTGTTTCTATTCATGTAGGTAATGCAAAGAAAATGGTATCAGCTCACAAGAAGGAAATAAAATTATTTGAGCACCTATCTCAAGTCACCGCCAGGGATGGCAGCCCAGGGCTGTTAGCCACAGACAGACATTTCAGCTGTCTCTGCAAACAGCAGCTATAGGAGAAGGAAGCCATTTTTAGCCTGGCTACCTCTGCTGAAGAGTCAGGATCCTTCGAGGAGGGGGCTAGGGGAATTGCAAGCTCTACCTTCTGTTTTTAAGACTAAACCGTTCCTCAATATAGAGCTGCATAAACAAAACACCAGATCCAAAGGAAGCCGCTTCTCTGTAGAGAGATACCCAAGTAGGGGCAAAACTCCACACTGCTACTTTTGAAAGTGTTGTTAAAACTTTTCTCCCTCCTGCAATGCAAATGTTTGTTTGTTCTTGCAGTCTGCCTACTCAACACATTACTGCTGCTGAAACCAGCAACGTTCCTTTAATAGGAGAGGAGCTCCGAGCTGCAGTACAGGCACCGCTAGCGTTACACAAGCCCCATGAAGGTGATGTGGAAAGCTGAGTATTTCTGTGTGACACAGAGACTCTCCTAGAGCCAGAGCAGGTGATACCAGTAAAGATTCAGACCATGGCCTAGTGCACAGCACATGGGCTCCTGCGGAAAGGAGAGCCCGAGTGCTGCCAGCCTCTTCTTTCCCTCCCTTCCTCACCGCAGTGTGGTCAGCCAGCCATGACACCTACAGAAAGACAGGCGTGTGGGAGCAGGTAGGATCACCCCTTTCAGCAGCAGCAGCACGGGATGTTTGTAGAACATCCTACAGCTGAGAATCCATTCAATAATGACTTTTCCTTATAAAATTCTTTACATTCCAGGGAAAAGGCTGTGTATGAAATAATATAAAATATTTTAATTTTTCCAAGTAAGGAATTCTGTCTGAATTCCAAGCTTAGGAATCACACAGTCCATTTAAACAATGGTTGTACAGAGGAATACTCACCACTAAAGGACAATTTTTATAGATATATAGTGATAAATCTAAGAAAATTCTTCACCAATGTCTGTCAGCAATTAGTTTATGCCGCAACAATTTAAAACTGTTTTAAATTAGGATTGCCTTTCAGCTTGTTTTGAGTTCCGCCATCGTCAAGTAACAAAAACACCCGGTTTTCCTTCCCTGCACCTCTGGGTTAGTTGGCGTTATTGTTCACGCTCCTTTTCCGCGCTCCCTTCCTCCCACCGACAGCTGTGCTGCCCCCTCCACCAGCCGGGGGGACCCCGCTCTCCCCTCCCCGGGTCGCCGCTCTCCGAGCGTTCGGTTGCCGCTTTCGGGACGTTTGGTTGCCACCGACCGCCACCTGGTGGTCGTGCTCGGCTCCGTGCTCGGCCAAAACGCGGAGCCCCGCGTTCCTCTGACAGTGTCGTCTCCTTGCCATGGCCGCACGACCTGGCTGGTTCCCCAGGCTTTTCAAAAATAACGAAAAGGCGCAGTATGTCAATACTATGCAGAAAGTAAGCGATTTTGCGGCAACAACAACATGGTAAGTTATCGGTGGTGACACAGCGTGTAACCAAAGCCCGGCACAGTACGCAGAAAGATTCCCACGGGCGGTGGGTGAGTCTGATCTGTATTGTTTTATACTGGACAGAACTACAAACTTCTGTGGTCCGTTATTTCAAAGCGTCTCACCAAGAACCGATTTTAAACACGTGTCCAGACGCTGACTTCTATTCATAGACTTTGCTTTACCACAGAAACCACTCTTGTCTTGGAACACAGAAACATTATCCCTGTTGAATATAGCCAACATATGCTTTGCACAAAGAAATTGTGATTACCCAATCTCTGGCTGTGTCTCCAGAGAAGGGGAAACCAAAGAAAGGTAGCTGGGAAGCAACGTGGAGTCTCCTGAGAATAAAATCTGCAGGCTGCACCACCAGTTGCTACTTGTGATGACAGCTAAAACCAAAATATTGAATATTTCTATTTTCAGGAGCCCTGGCCTTGAGCTCCTTCCCAGTCTCCTGTCAGCAGCAGCTCTTCAGCCATCAGCAATTCATGTTGGCCTGCTCTCAGTGGTGGGGACTGCACCTCCTCTAGGCTGCCTTTCCCACAAAAGGTTGGACCAGATGATCTTTCGAGGTCCCTTATGACCTGAGCTGTTCTGTGGTTCCTCGAAAGCAGGCTCGCTAGCAAAATGGTTGGAGGAAAAACAAGCACAGCCACGACAGCTGATAAAATCCCTTACTGAATTGGACTAAAAATAAAGTAGAAAACAAAATCAACTAAACTGTTCAAAAGTAATCAGCGTGGTAGTGTGGCTGCCACAAACCAGGTATAGGCTGGCCAGTATTTGCCAGGCCTTTCTGCCTGAGGATGTGGCCCATGGAGTTCAACTGGATAAAAAGAAGTTCATTGCTCCCTACCAACTCAGAGCTGTGGCCATCTTTTCCTCCACCTTCTTTGTCTCCCATGTTTGTTTTGCCAGAAGTAACCTAAACTTACCCGGACTTTTTGTCTTGCAATCATTTGAAGTGTTCCCTCCGGCCCGTTTGCTGCAAGAGTTAAGGTATTATCAAGATCAAACAATGTGAAATCCTTAGAGCTGTGAAAATACAGGATTTCCTGCCTCAGAGCTACTAAACCCTACTCTTTAATTCCACTAAGGAAGCAGAGAGCTACGATAAAACCACATGCCCAGGGACTGGAAAAAGAAACAGGCATCTGTGTCAAGAATATATTGTGTTGGTATGGTTGGAAGGTACCAGAGATGTTCACTGTGAAACACAACAGTAAAAATATTTCAGTCTATCACGTAGCTTTAGAAAGGGCTGTGTTTAAAATGCAACTGTTTGCATGCAACACATTAGGTAAAACGTCTTCAGTTTGCTGTGAGGCAAGATTTTCCTAGCAGCTATATATAGACCATAACTTCCTTTTCAAACCCTACGAGAACAAATGCAGAAAGTGCAGAGGTTAGTTTGTGTGCACGGCTAACGCTACACATCATTTGCTCCTCGGTCAGAGTTTCCGAGGTCGCCCTGCTGAGAGGGAAAGAAAGGGACGCGGCGGTGGACACTGGATCAGAGGAGCCCCCACGCCACCGCCTGCTCCCCTGCCCTCCTGGGCCACACGTACCATGGGAACACAACAGCGGAGAAGGACACGCAATGCTCCTGCCAACAAAGCGCAAATCAAAAGGTGGGAAGCGGGAGCGCAGCAGTGAGCACACATTGTGTGAGGCCGAGCTGGGGGTTAGGAGGGGAAAGCACAGCAAAGCCTTAGACCAGGAGTCCCGACAGGGAGAGGCAGCTCGTCCAGCACGGATGTGGGGGAGAGCACAAACATCCTGCACTGGAAAGCAGCAGAACGAGGCGATGGCGGCTGTGGAAGGAGGAAGGAAGGGAAATTCCCAGTCGCGGGCACGGGGCGGGGAGGGCTGTCAGCTGCGAGAGCAGGAGAGGGCTTGACAGGATGTCACGGGAGAGGGGACGAACAAAATTACCACCTACCGAAAAGGTCAGAGAGCATGAGAACGTAGTGCTGATCAGACGGGGGTTCGGTTTATGCACACAGATCTGAGCGATTTCCGTGAAGCTGGAAGAGTAGAATAAATGGATTTTAAAATCATATTGTTATAACCCCCTACGTCTGACCTGCATAACAGGGACCATGGTTTCACTGCCGGCAACTCCAGCAATCCAGTAACTTCTGTTTCAGCTAAACCACATACACAGCCATCCATCCATGCCGGAATACTTCAGGCCATAGCAGCCCCTCTTTATTGTTTGCTAATTACTTACTCTTCGTTAATTATCCCTGCAGTTACGATAGGAAGAAGATTGCCGTGGTCATTTACTGTAGGGCAGTGCAGGGGATGGAGATGATGATAAGGAGCTGGGAAGGAGTGACGGAGGGAGGGGGTGTGTGGAGAGCAGCGCCCGCGGTTTGGCTGACTTTGAGACACGAGCTTTCAAAGGACAGAAAAACAGAGCGGAAGAGTTTCACGGAGAGCACAGCAGATCCAGACAGAGCTTGGTCTCAAGAGGCAGGTGGCGAAACACGACGCAGGTACTTCATATCCTTGTACTACGGGTCGACAGTGTTCCTGCACTCAAACATCTTCAGCTGATGTCACTGTATGCTTTTAGCTGTATTACAACAGTTGAGATTGTAGACCAGAAAACCTCCTGGAGTCTTTAGGAAAGGAAAATGGGAAAAACACGCCCAGTACCATGCCTCGCACAACATGGAAACGGTCACAAGGGAAAAACGGACCTGAAAACCAACCGCCTCCCCACAAGCCCCTCTTCATTCTCAGACGGCGGCTATGCAAACCTCCTGCCGCACTGGCAGCGAGCACAACGCCGGCCCGACTGCCTGCTCTGGCTTCCCGTGGGGGAGCGGGGAGCTCCGCTTCACTGCCACTGAGCCACAAATCTTAAAGACACTGAATAAGCTGAATTTGGTACACTAAGTATTTAAAAACACCCAGAATTTTTAGTCTCTTTTAGTGGTATTTGGAGTAGCTGTTACCTTTAACAATTTCTTGTGGTCTGTTAATGAATGCAGCATGTGACTTGCAGAGCCTTTTCCAGTTGAGGGCAATAAATGCTTTACAGCTCTCCCCGCCGCGCTCAGCTTGTGCCACGTTTTCCTTGTTTGCTCACTTTTGGCATCTTCTCTTCCCATTAGTTACTGGGAAACGCTGTCATTGTTGCAGGCAATTCACGAGGCTGTCCCATCCGTACCCGCAGCACTTCTCAAAGTGATTTGCAAAATGCATCAGGTTGTTTTTATGCATCTCAAAGCCATCAGACATACCCATTAACCACAACATTTTAAAACTATACGTCTGGTGTAACTACCATATCAATTCACCACAGGTAAACTCTTCTGAACAGATCAACTGGACAGTTAAACTCTACAGTGACTACAAAGAACTCCTATTTGTGCAGTTTAAACTAATTTATTGATTTATCTTTACGACGAAAGCAGCAAAGATCTACTTACCCCAGCAACTGTGCGGCACATCATGTAACGCTGCAGCTTGAGCCCATCAGTTTTGCCTCTCAAAAATGAGACTTTCTGTCTTAAAATCTTGTCAATCTCTCAGGCTTTTCTTTGGGAAGGTTCTTGCTGCTTTGCCACCCGTTTCACTCATGTTTTTGCAGATTAACAACTTCGTCATACTCTTAAGGATTCATCAGCAAAGGTGGCAGGAAAAAGGTCACGAAGGAAGAACATTAATATTCACACCTGGAAATACAAATTAGCCTCTGCTCAGCAAGTCCTTTGGTTGCCACCTGAGGAGGCAAAGACTTCTTCAACCTCAGAGGCACAGGCAGGGATCCTTCCCCAGAACTGTCCCTGCTGCGGGGTGGCCGGGGCAGCCCTCTGTGCCCCGCGGGGTCCAAGGGACAGTNGCAGTGCCAAAGCTCAGACCGAGCAGCAGCGGGTGCTGCCGGCTGGGTGGCCACTGCGGGGGGAAGCACCTGAACGCCCTCAAGCAGAGGCAGAGCAGGGAGCCTGAGGCTTTGGCCAGGGCACGCACAGCAATGTGACATTGATAGTGACTCAGGAGAAACCGAGCCATTCCCTTCAGTTCAGCTAGAGACACCCCAGCACAAGGAGCGAGCGGGGATCGAGCTGGGATGACAGCCCATGGCCCAGGCCTGAGCAACTGCTCTGTGTGGAGACAAAAAAACAAGGTGGGGGGCGGGGGGCGAATACAGCCACCTGCAGCAGCAATGCACGTTTCAGCAGCATCAACAGATTTCACAAATGCCAAAAGTACCACACCAAAACTCAACGTGGGGGGGTAATAGTTAGACTTGATTAAAATTCACTCATTGACATATCCTGAACTTAAAAAAAGCATGTGCTACTGAAGTCCTCTTGTCATTAGGCAAACATACATTGGCAGGTTTTGCATCTTCAGGCAACACTCTGGTTCTGTGCCACACGTAGCAAAAAGGAAGACGCTAGATGGAACCAAGTTAAGAACGAGCTGCCCAGCACAGCAACGCTGCAACACTAACCCCACGTTATTTCTTTGCAACTTAAACTCCAAGTTTTCAAGCCAACTAAATAACAAAGTTTACTTTCAGAACCAGAAATTGCTGTCCTGTTTCACTACTTCTTAAGATAATTCATGTGGGGGTTTTGTTGGGGTTTGTTTTTTTTATTTGGTGGCCCAGAACCCAGCCAGATGTTGCCAGGCTGGGAGCAGTACCCACCCTAGTTAACTATCCCCTTTTGGACATGTCACACGCGAGCTAACAGCTGCACCTAACATTTGATATCAAATCTAAACATTTCAATAGTTTTAATAATTTCAATCCATGTACACTTTAACTTTTCAAACTAAGTCCAAGAGCTGGAATTCTGCTCAACTGTCTGACAATTATCAGTATTAAATAAAAACAGATACAATTTTTTTTTAAACATCCATTATTTTGCTGTATTACTTGAACTGTAAAGAGCCAAGATGCTACAAAAAAAGATTGTTTTATAGAAATCCCTTTCCCCCTTCGCCCAAACTAAGTGTTGGATTATTAAAGACAGAACATAAGTGATGTTTAAATTGTTTTACTCTTTCTGGCGCAACAGTTGGAGCTGTGCTCCAGCACTTCCCCTCGCAGTTTGGCCTCAAACCCGGAGAGGGCAGAGCAGTGCAGGGGAACCTGGCGGAAGGCTGCCAGTGCTCCCATCGGCCGGGCGTTCGCCGTTACTGCCCGTGAACCAACGACTCGGGCTGTCACACGCAGAACGGGCACAAACATAAACAAACACGACGAGACAACATTTGATAAAGTCATTTTAATGGAAAATGTAAAACCCCTTTCAACTTCAATGTACAAAGCATGTGTAACACTTGCACTTTTAACAAATTAAAGCAAGCCAATGTTTTAAAAAAATACATCATTGAATGTATATATGTATATATTTACATAGCATATTAAGTTTAATATTTAGCTTTAAAAGTTCACATAAATTTTACCAAAATGAGACAATTTTTAAATAAATTACACCTTTTGAAAACGTTTAATTGTACACTGAATAGCTTCAATAAAATACTGAAGTGTCTGTATTTAATATCTACTTTATATACTTTATATTTTACAAAGTTTACAATTATTTGGCAGTAATTTTCAGATTATGACATGACTGCTGTGCGGACTCAGCAAGATCCCAAATGCAGGCAATAGCTGGTGTTTGTGTCCTACTCTCACAGTAACTGTCTCAATGTAGTGAAAAATATCTGAATTATTTTAGCAAACTGTACAAGTCACATTTACATTTGATCAACAATATAGCATAGAATTTTGTGTTTTTTTCCAAAAATAAATACATCATCTTAAATCTTTGACATTTCACAAACTTCATGTACATTATAATACAGGACAGCAGAATGCTGCTTAATTGTTTGCAAGTCTAACACGTAATCACAGTGGCTGTGATATGAAGCTCTACCGTTGCAGTGTCGTTAACAAGTAAATACGATGACTATGTTTTCTTGGCACTGATGGTTTGTGAAGCTTAAATTAGTGTGCATACTGTTCATATATTAGAAAAAATAACCTCCATTTGATGTTAACACAAAAAAAGCAGCGAGCGCTTAGTTTTCATCCATGTCTTCCATTTCACCTTCATGAATCTTCAAAGCTCTCACCATTTCTTTAACTGCGTGATACAAGATATTTTTAACCTGCAAGAACATCAGACAGATTTTAGTAAAGCCTATGACTAAGGAACCCTGCAAAGTAACCGCGTTTAGGACTGAGCCCTGAGCCTAGTGGATGGAAAATAAAAGGAAGGCTCCATCAAGCCAGTGCAAAAGGAAACACCTTTTTACACGTTTGAAAATGCAAGGTGAAATAAATAAAAGCAGCAACTCGAGGGAGAGTCACTTACACCCCTGGCATCCGTGCGGCTGCTGCTCATTGTTATTCTGTGTGAACAGCAGTGAGGAAGTAGCTCCACGCACTGCTCGGCATTTCAATGAGCCTGAGCACGCCCTGCCTTCCCAGCAGCTTCCAGAGCAGAATTCATTTCCTACCTGCAGTTTATCATCGTAATTGATTTCTTCCTTTGACAGCCTCAGCTCCTGCGTTAAGTGAAATGACTGTACAAGATGTTCTGGAGACACAAAGTCTTCAGTTACTTGAACGCAGCTGTGAAAATTTTGCACCTATCCAAAATAACAAGAAGAGACCGATAATTAGTATTTTGGCGTTATTCGTTAGCAGAGATACCCGAGAAAAGAGTGGGCCTTGAGATCTCCTAAACCACAGGCTTATCAGACTAAAGGGCCTCTTTATATGCTTTACGTAGAGAGCAATTAGGTGTAGTCAACTTATCTAAGTTAGCTTCTGGCAAAAGGTACGCTTTGAACAATGCACATCTGCCCGTGCTCCGGCTCTTCTTCCTGTACTCGGCTCTGACACTAATTCAGCACACTCTCCTGTGTTGTTCCACCCTTCTACCAGCTGTGCAGGCACTGCTGCTGTGCGCTGCTGCTGCACAGCCGCTGCCAGAGCCCCGCGCAGGCGCCGAGGCCGCAGCTGGGCTCCACGGCAGCCTTGCCCTGCAGGACCCGGCTCCTCCAGCCACGCAGACAGGCGGGAAAGCTTGTACCCACACTGTCAGGCACAACTGGCCACCTTCGCTGAAAAGTAACTGCCGGTGGAAATATTTAAAAGAAATGAAAACATATGAACAAAGGGGCCAGGTTCAGAAAGGGGGGGTGGGGGGTGGGGCCAGGGAGAAGCACCTTCTTTTTTCTCTAAGAACTTCTTAGTGGTAAGAGGTAACTACTGAGAGAAATGGACACCACCTCCTGCCACTCACGTCACATCTGGAGGACAGGGGAAAGGAAAAAACGCTTCCTGGTTGTGACCTGACTACCAAGTCCTGTTTGTCCTCTTCAGAAACATACAGCATCAGGCTTTCACCCCAAAACTCTTAGAAATTACATTGTTTCTTCAGCATGTCAAAAACCTCTTTTCCCCAAATTTTAACTGCTCATAAAATTGTGCAATGTCAATTCTGCAAACTTACTGAAGTCTGCAGGGGTGGGGAAGGAGCGCCTTTGCCGTCCTAGCAAACAAACAGTCCCACCCTGCTTGGTACTGATGAAGATCTGTGTGTTTTAAGCTCCAGCCTCGCAAAAATCTATTTTTTTAACGCATACTCTAAAATATCCATAGTGATACATGACATTCTAAAAAACCTTTGGGGCCTACACAGTTGAGGACACAACACTTCATTTAAAAATGGTTTTCTTCATCAAAAACACTGCCCAAGTCTGATTTTATAAGGGTAGCTTGCCCCTTCGCAGATGAAATCCCAGAGGGTGACCCCTAGGCTCAACCTAGCGCTGGACACAGGGCTTCTCCAGCCTCGTAGTCATCAAGGACAAAGCAGTGCCATTCCCTCCTGCAGATTAATCGAAAGACAAACCATTCCAGAGATGAAGAGGGTTTGTTGATGCCACACAATTTGCAAATGGCAGAAAGCCAGGAACAAGGAAACAGCTGCTGAAGTGCCACCACGAGGCTCCCACCAGCGCTCGGGGAATTTCCTAGAGCTTCGGCCGAAACATCTCTGCGCTGCGCAGCCAGGCTGCCAGCTCCAGCCCCCTCTCTTCCCTCGCAGGCTTCTCACCCGCTTCAAGTCTCTACCTGCCCTTGTTTTCCTCTCCACCCCATGCAAATCCTACGCCACTCTTTCACTTTCTCCTCACTGAGACAAAATTTTACTGATTCCCCCTCCCTCCACTGCAGAACGGGCAGTATTTGTTGCCCTCAGATCTTTCATTCTGCTGTGCCTTAAAGCTCCTTCCCTTCCAGGGCCTGTCTTATCGGCGCACGAGTCTTTGGGGAGAAGACAGATCTTACCCGGCTGGCCTGGTACTTAGCATGGGAAAGCCCTGCTCACAGCCCATAGGCACTCATATTTATAATATTTATAATACAAGCTGATACAATGACACACACAAATAAGTATGTTTAGCAACGATTCCCCTGAGGTTCACGGGGTGAGGACTACAGCACTCCCACGACTGTGCCAGTTCCAGCTGAACTGACAGAACAGCTTCGCCCTCAGCCCCTGCAGAGCGGAGGTTTTCCAGCAGGGCCCGCGAGATGGTCAGAAAAGCCTCAGACCTGGGCCGGGACAGGGAAAGGTGAGTGGGCAGGGAGGAAAGGGCCATCCACCACCCCGACTCCTCACCGCACAGCAGTCTCCCTCCTGTCCTGTCCTTACGCCGAGGATCAGCCATNACCGCACAGCGGTCTCCCTCCTGTCCTGTCCTTACGCCGAGGATCAGCCATTTCCTGCAGGGCTCGGCTCAGGGGCCAGCGCTCTGCACAGGCACCTCCCAGACCTTTATCCTACATCCTTATCCCAACATCACCAGGATGTCACATTACCTCCAGCATGTTATTTTACAATATATAATCCTGCTGTTAAATCAAGATAATACCACTATAAAAAACAACGTTGTAATAACCTGTTCTACTACAAACAAGTTTTGCAGGGAGCCTGAACACCACATTTCAATCACCAACTCAAGTATTGCTATCTTTTAGTTTGTCACTGAAATATTTTACAAATTTGGATAAGAGTCACCAAATTAAAACCAGGAAGGGCACCCCTGGAGGAGGTGTGTGATACAGGACAACCCAGAGCGGCAGAAAGAAGAAATCGTTTAAAAGAACAGTTAACAACCCCCTTTTTTTAAGCTGGGGAATTTTCCAAGGAGAGCTGAGGGCTCGCTGTTACACGTGCTGAACAAAGAGCAATGCCCAGGGATTAGCAAAGCAGGGGACACTTCCGAGCTCCCCTACTTGTACAGCCAAGAAGAAAGGAGATACAATCCTACAGCGCATTGCTCAAGGTACATTCAGGGAAGCATCTGCAGAGGAGAATAGTACAACACTGTACCTATTCCTGGTTTTCCCCCAAGAGAGCAATTACCTCCATAAGAGGTATGGACAAGGCTACTCCGACCGTCACAGCTCACAGGAGAGACTCTCCCTCCCACCCCACCACTGGAACAGTTTGACTTTGCCCACTGAAATGATCACAAGGGGGACGGGACTACTGTCTAGAAGTACACAGGGAGGAGGGGGAAACCTGAGAAGCAAGAGGAATGCTTTACACTACCATACAATATTAAGAACAAGTTACTTTAAAAGCTAGACTTGAATCTATCGAAGCTGGAAAAAACCCAAAGAATATATAGAATACACACAACTTCCTCCATGTTAGAGCAGTAAAATTCTAAACCAGCACGTCAGAAGCAGCAGTGTGACAACAATCCTAACTGGCTCCAGGATGGAAGCGTCTGAGCTGCACTACACAGTGACCACAGGCAGCCGAGCTCTCTAACTCTGTCCCTCAGCCTGATTTCCTCTGCTCCACAACATTACCGACGAGCAAATAAAACTAAAAATATAAACTTTACCACCAAATTTAGTATCAATTGACACCCCATTTTAATTATTAAAGATTCACAATGTGCACGTAAATCTGAAACACTTAACATGTAAACTTAACCTGGTTAAGTGTAACCTGAATTCTTGTTCAGACTTATTTTTAGGCGTTTAAATGTGCTTTGTATATATGAAGTGTTGGTGCTGATCCCCAAGGTCAGTATTTATGCATCTCTATATAGAGAGTACTATACATGTACATGAAAGAACACGATGCTTTCATTTCCTCCTACGTGGCAGATTCACAGGAACTTCTTACTGAAGATGAAAAGGTTCTCAGCTTCACCCACTAAGGTTTAAAAACACCATGTTATTAACTCCTTGGTGCCAGAAGCTAGAACATTACCACTTCAAAAGCAATTTGGAGTTTAAAGCCAAGAAGATAAAGATAAGAGTGGTCTTATTTTTGGTCCTTAAATCTATGAACTGCAGGGAAGCCTGGAACAGTCCCACTATGTTTTATATTCTGNATAAAACCGATTTCCCAGTATGTTTATGATTTTCTACGGGCTCTCTTTTTACTCGTGTGTCTGGGATATCTCCCTTGTTTCCAGAGATCAGAGTAAGGTTACTGGAGGGTGCAATACAATTCTTATCAACTCTGGGAGTCCTAACTGCCTTAGCCTGTAACAGGAGCTGAGAATATCACCAATGCCAGATGTTCCTTCTCCTTTGTGAAAGAACATTAAGCCCTGGAGACATAGTACAGGGAAAGGCAACCTACAACAACCCAAGATTTGGTCACTCAGGTTTGGTTTGGGGTTGTGGTTTTTTTTTTCTTCATTTGCCAGAAAACAAATCCACACAGATCATCCAGGGTCAACATACCACCCTGTGAAACCCATCTGAAGACTCACTGGAGTGACAAAGGAGTCTAGTCTGGGTAAGGTACCTGTTGCTTTCAATGCCCCAGCAACTGAAATAACCTTATCGCTTGACCTTAT
>RSEF01000006.1:9082823-9157641 GCA_003993805.1 Himantopus leucocephalus
CTATAACCGAGTCATTTTTTTCACAGAGAAAACCCCACTGCCCTGGTCACGGTGACATGGTAAGCCATCGCTTCCTCTCTGCCCAGAAGAGGCGGTGGTTGGAAGCTGATCTGCAGATCAGAAACCAAATGGAATCTTCTTCAGAAAGGCCTGGCCTCGCCTGAACCCGGGTGGAGGTCAATGATAAATCTTTACCAGCAAGATGGTTTACAACCCCTCCTGCAGGGTGGGGATGCTCCTCATTCCTTGATAGTCAGCTACCTCATTAGCGGCGCCTGACAGATGGCAAGACAGCAGGCTCCACTTCCTGTTTCAACAGGAAAAGATTCATGGGGTGAAGAAATAAATCAATCTAGAACTGCCCCAAAATCACGTCTAACCAATTGTGCTTTCTTCCTCTTGTCACCAAGGAGAAGCAGCTTGCAGACTGTGAGAAAAAAACCCCACCAAACAAAATGGAGTAACAAACCGTATGTTCTAGGAGAGGACTGAAGCTTGCCACACAAATTCATCATTTCTCCTGCCCGCCTGACAGTACTTTTTCTTACGTAACTAAGAATAAAATCAACCCAGCTACCGCAAAGGTGATATCACTCTTTCTGCTGGTAAGGAAAGCTGCTGAAGGGACAATGATGACTCTTGGTGACTGATGTACCTTCTGTATAAAAAGGAACTTAGTGTGGAGTGGGAAAACAACCTCCAAATCCTGTTACAGAAACATCTTGTTACACCCAAACTGCCTCTACAGTTCTCCTACGGCTGAAGACAAAAACCACAAGTGACATCCAGGTATTTATCCACTTGGGTTCCTCCCTCTGCCTCTCTGGGGGTAAGTTAACTTTGGGTTTAGAAGAAAAAAAATAACCACCTAACTTTGCCATAACTAGCATCAGTTAATTTAGAAATTTGCTAATGAAACGAGAAGTGGAAGAAGTTGTTAATAGTAGTCTGCTCGTTTTTCATTTTCAAGGGGAAAAAAAAAAAAAGGAACGGTATTATTTCAAGCATTCAAATTGCTGTATGTTAGCACTGGCTGGTCATCTATACAAGCAGATGTACCTTATTATACATTCCTGTACACTAATAGCTACCAGTAAGAAAATCAAACCTAATTTGAGTACAGATATAGTTATGTTTTTGAAAAAAAGTTATTTTATGTTATTTATGCTATTTTATCGTGTGTGTCTTTAAACAGATGTACGTTACCTGATGAAGTGCTCCTGCTGGTAGAATAATAGCATCACCAAGAAACTGAATAATCGTACAGGTTTTCACTCCGTATTCTTCAAGAAGTCTTTGGCGAAGTTTTTTGTTCACGTACCAACTCTGATCGCGTATTGGATCATGCTCCGGTAAAACTTCTAAGCCTTGCTCTTTTGCTATCTGTTAGGTACAGAAAAGACCCTGAGTCACTTTCAAAAGAAGCTGAACCGTTTGCTGATAAGTTGTAAGTATACCTAACTTACAAAGCAACAGTACTGCGTTCCCAATATCCAAATGAGAATTTTAGTTAGGGATTCAAAAGGACCACAGATGAACTGGGACGTCCCACTGAACTGAAGATATCTACAGAACTCCCATTCCAGAATGTTGGGCTTTAAGGAACCTACCATCCCATCCAGGAACTCAGAAAACATGATGGACATTAAAAAAAACCAAAACAAAACAAAACAAAACAAAACCAAAAAACAAACAAACAAACACCCAAACCCCAACTTCCTGAGAGCAGTAGACTTAACTGCAACAACCACTTCTCATCAAGTTAACCACGGGGGAACAAATATTACCCTTATAAATTACTAACTAAGGAATCACAGTGACTAAAGGAAAAAAGTGACTAAACACACACATCCAAGCCATCTGTCATGACTCGGGAGACAATCAGCTCACTAAACACATGTATTTTTATTCCTATTGATATTAAATATCCTTAAATTATGTGATGCAGAGCTTGAAACTGTTCTTGTGTATTATCACCTTTCTTCTGTATTATCACCTTTCCTCTGTACTAATGAGATGCTGAGATTTTCTCTCATCAGCAGGCAAAGTGGTCCCAAGGTCTAGTCATCACCTGATCTCCAATTCAGTATTTCAAAAATAACACCACGCCGAAAAATACAAGGTGGTACACAATTAATTTTGGATAACATGGCAAGCTGTGGCAGCAAATAACAACCTATTACACAGTGTCTTAAGTGATTCTGTTTTAAACCTGCTCCTCAGAGTTTCACAGTATCTCTTAATTATTCTGAAAGAAGAAATGCTGATGAATACTCGTTGTCCATCTATTCCCTTGCATTCGTGATTTTGTTCGCAACTCTCTTTTCCAAACTGAAGAGCCACCATCTACTTTATGAGCATCTACTTTTTGAACGAACAGAAAAGCCTAGCTGTGTAATTCATAACCTCCTAGAATTAGCTGTATTTTGTTTACCAGTGCTCATTTTCCCCCGCAGTTCAGCTTGCCAAAGAGCAAATGTTTGAGTCACCAGAGGACAGCTGCCCTGGGACCAAAACACTGCCTTCTTGTCCAAGAGAATATTTACTACTAAATTTCTTAGGCTCTTCCTGCTCTCAGCAGAGACCTTGGCCTCCAGCCTGTTTATGGACCCCTTTGGTTTAGCCAGTTAAAACCCATATGATTTTTTTCCCCACAGCAGAAGACAGTGAAGACTTCTTTTCCTCGAGCAACCACTTTGGTGATATTTTGGTATTTCTATGTCATGTGTCAAGACCGCCTTCTAGAGCATGAAAACACGCTAACAACAGGGCACAGAAAACTGTTTCCAAGAATGGTGTCTCTAAATTTAATGCCACTGATGACTATCTATGGCCCAGTGGTGGATATTCACCCTACGCGGTAAGTAACAACCTGAAAGGTTCTGATGTGCCTCTAACTTGTTCATCGCATGCTACTGAACAAAGATCTGCGCCGTAGCTAACGCTGAAGAAGTTTGCTGCCCTTATTATTATTATCCCCCACCTCTTTCATCTTCACTAAGAGCCAAGGCACGTTCTTTGAGCTAACTGACGTGACACAGAGTCCTTACAAAGATCAGTGGCTGCTGGGTTGCAAGGTCGCGGTTTTTTGCATGGGACAATTCACAAAAATTTCAGCATCTGATAATGCAAGAACAGATCAGCGACAGAAAAACATTATCCTACAAATGCCAATACTAAAAAAATAAAATTATCCTTTGTACTAGAGAAGAACAAAAATAGATTTCCATGCCCTCCTGAGCTTTCAGAGTTTGCAGGCTACCTTTAACTCTTAAGAGGTGCGTACGTATCATATTACGTATTTTATTTGTTGACTGATGTAGCAGGTGAATTATAATTTATTTTATGAGCTTTAAAGGAAAGACTTTTACTTCTCCCCCTTCCCTAAGCATAGGGGTGGCATTTGTGGTTTTTGCCAGCCCCCTTTGATTTACCAGTTACTTAGATTATATTTATAAAATATCTATGATAAAGCTAACCTTTTGCAGAAACTCCCTGATCTTGTCAGCATCTTTGCCAGCGTAAATGTGCCATAAAGCACCAGGTAATTCACTCGAATCTTTCAACCGCTTCCTTAAAAGGTCATCCAAATCTTCCTCTTCAAACTTCTTCAAAACTCCTAAGAGTCAACAAAAATATTTTTTAAAAGTGAGACAGACGCAAAACTGAAACTAAACACCTTTTCAAACTTCTTGTCTGAGACTGAGCAGACAGAAGTTTGCTGAATACAACAGAAGGCCCAAGGTGATTCTCCTGTTCGGCGTTTGTAATTAGTCACTAGAACATGAATGCCATAAATACCTTCAAAAACAATGTTTGATTTTTACATTTTTTTTCCGTCCGTTGAATTTCATAGAATACATTCTCCTACCTGAAAGAAACAAGCAGGGCTAGCAGCAAAAAAATTAAAAGATGAAAAAGGTGTTTTCCTGCAGTCAGCAAAAGCGGTGCTTTGCATGCTGTTCTGCAGCAGCTAGTCAAGAAGCAAGAGCTTTCCCAATATGCTGAAGTTTTGCTGCTATTAACTCAGTGCATATGGAAGCGAAAACAAAGCAAATAAAGAACAGCACACCTTACTGCAGCTCTATTAGTCACACCCAAAATCTACATTTGCTGATTATGGAATGAGAGGACAAAAGAAGAAGGGGAAAGAAACAAACCTATTTCAGTGATTTAAAGACTGTTTCACATAAGCAATAAACCTCATACAGAGGACTAACATACACCAATTTAAGCTCTCCGGTGCTGAAAAATTACATTACAGTTCAAATTCAATAGAGCAAACACAGTGCATCCAGAGGGAGCAGAATAAACAGAAGGTCTGGCAAATACATCATCCTGACATAATTGTTAGAACTACCACAGCTTCCAGAGAAAATCCTTCATCCTGCGCTTTCATTAGCTCTGCCAGACCCAGTGCAGGAATGGTATATCAATTACAGGTAACGGCAAAAAAAGTGAAGAGGGTTTGAAATACCATTTCATAATTCATGAACTGCAGTGTATTTTATGCAGAATTAATGTGCGTGCAAATTCCTGAATCAAAGAATCTCCCAGGTTTAAGCAAGTACTTATGGTCATCTTTGATCCACCTCAAAACAACAGTGTCAATGTTAAGAGTGGAGGATCATTCAGCCCATCTATACTTCTTACAATGAGCTTCCTCTTACCTGATTTGGAAAGCACTCCATTTCCTTTCGCTATGCCAACATAAACAAGGATGTTCACGACATCAGAAACTTCAATATGGAGATTTGTGGTTCCTATATCATGGTCTTTAGTAGCAGCCACACCTATGTCACAAGATAAAATTAAGATTTGTTGTATCACATATTCACCTTCAAACAGAAACACACAACAGCTAACTGAGAAGAAATTTCTAAAAGTACACCAAGCATCGCAGAAAGGCATTTTATGCGCAGACAGGCTTTAATTGAAAATACGGAGATGCACAAACTACAAATGTGCTTTTGTTGCACTTGCTAAACAAGAACATGTTACTTTTTAACGAAAAGCCCAGGTAACTGTCCCTACATAGCAGTTGTGTCAGAACAAAACACATTTCAGCAGAATAATCAAGGATTTCTCCTGACCACCATGCTCCTTCCCAACCTTTTGTGTTGTTCAGGGCAGACTACAAGTACAATGAACACACAAGGTTATCAAATCAAATGTGTCACTTTTATGCCTAGCTGTAAGCAGAGCTCTTTACCAAAAGAAATCCCCAAGCAAAGAGGAAAATTAATTTTAGTTTTAAGAGGAAAATATACATGCTTAAGTCAAAAGTACATTTCAGAACACTAAGTCTTGCAGCACTATTACATAGAAGTGTCATTAATGATTCAGTTCTTCAGACCCATGCCTTGATCACTATCATTAATATGTTTATTTCAAAGGACATCTGGAGAACTTTTTAAATCAAAGCCATGATGACACAAATTACAACTCATTTCTCGTCCTATTACAACAATTTGTAAAACAGAATTGAGCAGATTTGTTTGCGAAAGAAGGAGCAGCTGGAAAAAGTCTGAGGGAAACGACCTTTTCTAAACAGGGTTTTGAGTGTACGGTATACAACAGAAATAATGGGAAAAATGCTGAGTTTTATTTATGACCAGCGTTATGAATACAGTAATACTTCATGAAGTATTTTGTCATACAGCGTTATTAAAGACAGGATCTCTTTTTGTGTAGAAGTAGCTAACCATTTATATGCTTCAGACTATAATAGCACAAGGAAAGACAGAAAGAAATGCAGAAGCAAATAAGCTCTCATGCCTGAGGTGCATACACTGTTAATATACAAGTCAGTAAAGTATTTCTCCCACATTCAGTGAACGATTATCCTCCGAGCAAGCTCAGCTTTCCATCAACCATTATAACATGTGGTATTCTACACTTTTAAAGGAAGAGGTAACTGTGACATTTCTAGGGCATACTCACCATATGCACTGCATAGTCTGGGTCCCAAATCTGGACGGACAAAAAATCCTGGCAGATGAGAAGCCAAGTTTAGTTTTCCTTCTGGACTACAATATTCAGGCAAGGGTAAACTTTTTAGTAAGTCCTCATACCTGGAGGAGAAAAGAAAGAAGAACATAACTAAATTTTGTGTCACTACACAGAGAGAAAAAAAAATAACATGGAGATTGACTTAAGAATATCTAATATTAAACTCAAATACCTTGCTGGCATCATAGCCTTGAAATCTTCACCAGAAGGCCAATCTTTCAGCTTTAGTAGAGCTGTTTCCCCATTTTTTATCTTCTGCCGTTCTGCAAATAAAATAGAAAATACTAAAAACTAATACACTGTAAATGGTTTACTTTATTCAGCTGAAACATATAACCAAACTCTCAACTTGTCTATAAAGATTTCATCCATTGAAAGAGGAGATGATGAATTTCGAGACTCAAGAAGGGTACAAACCAAACTCAACTACTTGAGGAACAATGACATTTGTTTGGTTTCTTAGTCAGACCTAACTACTGTATTAGTGTATCTTTAATTCTGCAAAGGTACAAAATGCAACTTTCCATCGCATTCCCTGGAAACACATTACCCAGAGTCTTCTTTTTAAATTAAAGTTTCTTCAAAGCCTCAAGATCCATAAAGAATATTTTTAACTACAGTTTCAAACATTGACCATGTTCAGAATCAATGGAATAATACATTTAAAGTAACGTACTTGAAACATCTTCAAAACCATCCCAGAACTCCTTGACATTGGTGTTTGAAATAATACTGTCTTTGCAATTCAAGATATCAGCTTGCTGGTTTCCAAAATCTAGACTAATTGACTCAGCTTTCCACAGGCTGAAGTTCATTTTCTTATGCATACCAGACACTAAAACAGGCTGTAAAAAATAAAGTAAAATAAAAAAAATAATCAATACTTATCCTTTTGGAAGCAAACACCTTCTTAAATTAAACTGGAGTACAAATGCATCTGAAACACATGCTAAAGACCTTGGTGCTACCGAGCTGTTAACACTTCCTCCAACAGCAACCATGCCCAGCTGTCATACACACCTTTTTGAAATCTGGGTCTCCATACCACTAATTTCTTATTTATTATTAGGAGTTAATTGAAGTTCAAACTACATAACGTTCATATGTGGGCTATACCTGACAAGCTTTTGCCCACTGCTAACAATACATTTTCAAATGTGAAATTCGGCAAATTTGTCCTTCAACACAACTTCCCCAGAGCTCATACTGGGGTCACTTCACAGACCCAACGGCTCAATACCTACCCTTCCCTGTTTCCAGCACTCCTTGAAGAGCTTCCAGTTGTTGCTGTTTTTATGGTCTCTGAGCCACAAAACGTGCTTATCGCAGATCCACGAATACTGAATATCACTGTACGGTTTACTGCAGTCATCCTGAATACATTTTCTGTCATCCTTTGGCTCATCTTTTATTTCAGATTTTACATTTATCTTTGGTGCTCTATTTGGTGGAATCTTGTTTTCTACTACAGAAGCAATTATGTCATCAAGAATGTTTGGCATAGTCCTTCCACTCTTGCCACTCTATTAGAAAACAAACAAATGTACGCTTTAACAATGTAAAAGCAAATAAAGTTAATGCAACTCCTTTTGCAGTAGAATGACATCATTTCATTACCAACTAGAAGCTTGCAGTTGTCTACTTCTTTTGTAGAAAACTGCCCACATTCTTACATGGAAACAGTTAGGAATATACAGTTATTACAAAACTAAATATACTGGAACCTTCCTTTACTTTGTCAGGTTAAGGCTCTATCTAACTTCATGAACATTTTCTTCATAGTATGTATCAATTATCACTATATACATATATACAAAAAAAACAAATAAAATGTTAATGCAGATGTCTGTGTGCATATAAAGTTTCAATTATAAATGAGTATTTGAAGCAACATAGCTATCAGACTGCTCTAACTACAACGCACCAAAACTAATGACATTTTCAAATCCTGATATGAAAAACATGCATCTTGTAAACACTTACTGCTGTTCCTGTAGAGTAAACTGGAGCAAAAGCAATACCAGCATCTGTAGAACCTAGACGCAGTTTGCCTGCTGTTGTAGTTAATAAATCTCGTAAGGTTGAGCCCTGCTCGTTGTTCTGGGATGCAGGAGGGGAGCTTTTACAGTTTTGGGACTCCAAATTATCCTGGTCTTTCTCTTCCTTTGAATGTTTTCCAGAAGGACATTCTTTGTTCTCTAAAACAAAAATATTAATTGGAAGTTTACACCATTGAATCACGGTGCAGACATAGGAACAGCACCAGTATCCTGCACGGTGGTGGTAACATACTGAAGCACTAGCGCTTTATTCACCTGAAAACACACCAGAGGATGAACTAGATCCTTCAAAATGCAGTCAAACAGTGTGACCGTGAAAAGGCCTTCCTCAGCATCTCAGACATGCAGCTGAGTGAGTACCTGTCACAAATGAGAGACGCTGTAGCTGGAAATACTGCCACATTACACATGCGTTCTGCTAGCGGCTCTTCCGCTAACAGATTCTGATGCCACCAGGAGAAGGCATTGCAGTTTCATGATTAAAATTAAGGGAGAAAAGAATGTCATCTGTTCTTTTTGTTGAAGAGAAATCTCTGTGAATTTTTCCTAATTCATTTATATATCACTGGTGCCCACAAAGTCATGGACATGATATGACAATTTCAAACACGTACCTTTCTTTTCTTCTCTGGCTTTCTGCTCTGCAAGATCAGCTAACCAATGCAGCGGTGACTGGGATTCAGGCGGTGTTAACTTGCTGTCTGTGCTTACATCACTCCTTGGACTTGTATTACCGTTTGTCTCGGACTTTTGAGGAGTATTCTGCTGTTGAGACTCAGGCATGCACAGAGAAATTTTATTACTGTGGTTAAGGACATTCTGCAAAACCTGTAAAGGACAAATTTATTTTTAAGCATTTAACTGTGTTTATTTCAAAGACAAGGCTAGCATTTAACCATCGTATATACAAATTAAGATGCAACTGGTACTATTCAAACATAAAAATCCACAAGAATCAGAACATCTGAACAAACTGCAACGTATACACACATTTAGACTCACCTGAGACACACCATTCATTGCAGGGAGCTTGCCAGCTTGCATGCTCTGCTTGCTGGTACATTGACAATGGGATTTAATTTCAAATTTTTCTCTAATATTGTGCATAGCATCTAGAAGGTCCGTCAAAACTAGAAGACATTTAAGAAGAAAACCATCAGCAGCTCCCAATCATTTTGTGACCCTCTTTACAATACACACAGTGTGATGCTAAAATGCTATCTCCAAACCTTTTTAAAATTTAAACTATTAAAAACGCTAAACTTAACACTCAAAAATACTATAAAAAAACCTGTCCAGTTTACCTTAAAGCTCGTGCAGAAAGAGACATGGTCTTTAATTAAATAATTGCACCCTACTCTACTAAATAATCTAATCTTCACTCTGCATTCGCATTGCATGGCACACATCAAGCAAGCCAGTCATTCATTATTTACTCCTCATTGTTCAATGGGTGCATCATTGCTTCATTTAATAAAACTGTCAACCTGCAGACTGAAGTGAGCCACGTCTTGACAAAAAAATTAGTATGTGATCATGTAATTTAAGGCTGCTTGGTAATGGGTACGCACAGAAGAACAAAACTGAGGTTATGTAGGCAGGCTTCACTGTGCTGTTTCCAGATGAGTGGTTCACTTCACCATTTAAAATTAAAACCAGTTTCAGCCTGGAACCTGTTCTGGAGAATGTCACAATTTGAATTTATTATGGAATCTAACCAACCTTCATTTCTACCTGAACTAACATGCAACAACCCGTAAAATAATGACTGGGTCTGTATTTCCAGCTTAAAATAACTTGGGAATTAAACATTTAACATGTTTAAGGGCACATTTGAGTTTTTTCTTCCCTGCTCTGCACCAACACTGCCAGACATCACAAGTTGCACTAACAACAACCACGCCTAACTGCACTTCTTCATAAAACTTACTTGGTTGTAAGAAAAATTCTGAATTTAGCTGGGTTTAGGATTACTGCTTAACTTTTCATTTATCACAAGCTCCTTCGCTGTGTTTTGCTTTAAGATGCTCAATCAGATGTCCAACCAAAACCACACGTAAATCTTCTTTTTTGGGTGGGTAGGTGGGACAGAAAACAGTGAAAAACAAATACCCAAAAATCTGCTGCCACATAATGCTCCTCAGCAGCACTATTCTAAGGTTTTCTTTTAACAGCTAAGGTCAAATTTAAGTACATTCTGGGCGCTTTATTCTGCTCTGAAAAGGTAAAACCCAGTGACAATAAACACCTTGAATTTCTTCACTGTCTGTCCCCAAAACCGTTTCAGACATCTGTCAGCATGCTCCTCTTTCTCTCTTCATCATCTGTGCCCCTTGCTGTTAACTGCCCAGAATCACTTGCCTTCCTGCCATGAATTGACACAATTTGCAGGTTTTTAAATGAAAAATGAGAAGTTTCAAGAAACAACTCTGGCCTCTCCTTGCAAAAAGACCTGGGAAAAAACACATCCTGCCTGTTTGCAGGTGCTCTTACCAGAGCCTGGAATAATCTGTGTTGGCATCAGGTGTTTGTGATCATGGGGCTGTCCCTTCACACACTTCATCCAGGCATATAACTCCTTATCTGCAAAATAACGTTGCCAATTGTTTTACTTCTCTTACAGTGGCACACAGACAGAACTAACATTTTTCAGATTTGTTTTAGTTAGAAACTGTTTTCTACACATATTATAAGTCTTCTGTCCTGGTATCCTGCGTGACAGATTTGCACACGACAGCTACTTTTCACAGTAAGGAAAAGGATAAAGAGTTTTAACAATACTGAAATCGCCACATCTGTAACACAGACCCCTGACAATAACCTCAAAGTTTCAAAGTATATTCCCTTTATTACATGTAGCGAGTTGCCAATTTAGCACAAGCCGAAATCCTTTACAGTTGCTATTGAGGCAGTGAGACTCCCTCAATGAATTCTAACACAGAAGAGAGACACAATTAGGCTGCAATTGTATGGTTAATTTAATTTGACACAATCCACGCTCCAACTCAAAGTGGCTGTCTTCAACCAGAAAGGGCCAAGCAAGCCAAAAAGATGAACTTTTAACCGAATCAATTCTCTGATTTGGGCTACCATGCAGCTGCACCCTTGTTACTGGTGGCACAAAAGAGAGGGAAGTTGCATCATGGATTTATGTCAGATTAAAGCAACCATGAAAGCACGAGTCTGTATGTACTGGCTGAAAATTGTCTATGGCAGCAGAAAGGGCCTTGCTGGTAGGAGAGAGAGGCTTTCTGTAAAGTTTCAGGAAGACTGTCCCTGCCAGAAAAATATACACTGTAAAGACAAGACAGAGGGAGAATAAGAGCAAAAAATGTCTGGCCAAGCAACTGGTCACCAATCTGCTATGTGATTTTGGGGCAGAAATAGGAATGCAATTTCTCTCTCAACCCCCAGTCTTGTATCCTATCCACTGAACTGCTAGTTTTAAGAGACTCTTCACACGTTTTTAGTAGTTTGCTCAGCTCTAGCAATGTAAACTAAGGAGTACACTAAAGGAAGCATTTAGCACATTTAAAGTATTATTTTCTTACACTGTAATAGATACACAATGTACCAAACGTTCCTTTCAGACAAATATGAGGTTTGATAGCTATTTTGTAGTTTTTGTAACTCCTTAAACATGGAAATAGATAACTGGTCATGAATATAAATCAAATAAAAAACCCAAAATAGCATATATCTACTTAACATATTTTATCACTGAAATGCCATAACATGGCATTCCACTTGATGGTGCCATGAACTGTCTGAAGGTAACAATGGATGCACATTCACTCATTCACATAGTAAAGTAATGAGAGAAGTCATTGATAAATACCTGAATATGGAATACTTAAACCTCTAACATTCCTGCTGAAGCAGGGGGAAACCAGTGTATTCTCCATTATATTTAGCAACTGTAAAAACAACTACCGGTTCCAGGAAAAATGGTGTAATATAAAGTGCTATTATATAGAGATGGGTGGGGGGTTCTGAACTTTGTGAGTGAGTGCCAAAGGAGAGATACAGTTCACGCAAATCCTACAGCATCATTAGGAATAAAGCTGCAGAGGGGGAAGCTATCCTACTTCTGCTTTTGCATGTAATGCTGTGATGAACAGTAAGGAGAAAGTCTTCCCTGTTAGAAGACTGAAAAGAAGCCTGCTTCTGTATATTGCTTTTTTAAGCTTTGAAGACATTTTACTAAAATTTTCCTGGCTGGTTAACACGCACACTATAAAAAGCCTCTGACTGCATGTTCCCACTAGGGTAAATAATGTTCGGCGTATATCCCAAGCCACGTCAGATGGATGCACACACATGCGCATACACAGACTTAAGCCAGTTAAGAGCTGCTGAAGCAGCCTCCAGCATTAAAGCATTAACGACTGTTCTCAGTGTTGGAACACACCGACACTAGTTCCCTAGAAACTTCATGCTTTGATGGAAGTCTCTGGGAACATCCTATAACCGCAGTGTAGGAGGCCTCTCCCTGCAAGCCAAGGACAAAGTGGATGAGTCTCTCCATTTATCAAAGATTTGCCATCCAACAGTTAAACTTTATTTTACTAACATTTCACATCTGTGACATTATGCTGCTATGACAAACATGGAAATGCTTTTCAAAACAGCATTATAGTTGAGTCAGATCCTGGCGCAGTGTTTGACCACAGGACTGTGCCAGGGCACAATGCCTGCCACCCCAGGGAAGGCAGTCCTTTCCAACAAGCAGCCTGAGCACCAATGTCACAGCCGAGGGCTGAACGACCAGATCAATCTTCCAAGCCATTCCTCCTTTCAATTGCAACCAGGCTGGGTCACTCAGAAATCACAGGTTTGGAAGTCAGTCCTGTTATACTTCACTACAGACTAAACCAGACGTTTCCATTAAAGCACAGGAATTAGATTAAACCAAGTACGTGTGTAGGCTGCTGCACTGTGGAACCTCCATTAACACTCATTTTAAATACTAAGTCGTCAAGTATTTTTTCTCCATCTCTTTTATAATAAAAAAGTAGATTGTTAAAGTCTATACAACAAACTGTGTACTTCTGAAGGAAGGACTCCAGAAAGCACTCTCAAGATCAAGGCAAGTCTTTACAGCAATAAGTTACCATAAAGCAGGGAGGTGTAACGGGGTGCCAGTCTCACAGTTGAAGATTTATCCTCGAGGGGCAAGGCACAAGCAATCCAAGACAATCCATGCAGAAAGACTGAGAAGTGGACAAAGACCTAGAATATCCCTGACAGCACTTGCTTTCTGAATGACTGAGTCTACATCTACTGACAAAAAAGGAGGCAAAAAAAGATCTAAGAGAAACCAAAACACACCAAGCAGTAATTTAACACTTTACAGAAAGGCAGTTACACTAGTGGATCAGCAGCTTTACAACAAATGAGAATAAACAGCCTATACAATACTCTAGTTCGTAAAGAACTGACCTCTAGAACTTTTTCTTTCCTTTGCCTTATAACAATCTAGACAGACCACAAATCCACATTTTTGGCAGACCCAGTGAATGTTAAATAATGTGGCTTCACATGCATCACACATCTCACGGACTCCTCTCACTGCTCTCTTCCATGCAATTTTGGCTGAAATACAAAATAAGCAGAATAAAAGGACTGAAATTTAAATGCAAAGCACAGAATGAATAGTCTTTATAGAAGAAGCATTTGTAATTTTCCCCTCAGACCCAACTGGGTGTGAAGGAAAAAAAGCGATCTTTCATAAACAGACCGTCAACATCTACCCCCTTAGTTGCATTACGCAGCATTCCCATCAAAGCTACTATCAATGCACTATAAAGAAATTAAAGCATCCAAAAAACACAGACTGAAGTAATACATAAAAGAATATTCCTGCTCAATGTGAGCAGGTTGCAAGTACGAAGAACTTCTTTAATGTACGCTTTTAACCCCAGGGAATGAAGAGAGCTGGGTTATTCACCTGCCTGCCTACAGGACATGTTTAATCTCAAGGGCAGCCAAACTGGTGAGTTGGACAGTTAAAGTCAGCAGGAGGGGAGGGAGGCGCCTGTCCTGGAGACCTGGCTAATACTTCTGCTTCCTGCCCCACCTCCTCCCTCCTATTGCCTGGAATTAGTGGAGCCACCAGCCCATTTCCAGCCTGGGCCCATCTGCTGTGGGCCAGAAGGACAGACTAACCGTGGCTTTGGTGGGGAGGAGGCAGCAGTGTTAGCACATGCTCTGCGGGGCCCATGCTGTTACATTATTCTCCTTTGTTTTGGGAAGGAGACACGTCAGAAACACGTCTGTTGGCAGGAGTTGGTACCTGGCTCACTGCGGGCCTTGGCTTGGAGCTAGGTGCTCTGGCTGGAGAGCTGGAGGCCAAGCTGGGAACTGAGGCCGCTCCAATCCCAACAGCAGCCTGGCCCCAGCCCTGGCTCAGCACAGCCACCAGTGCAGGGAGGGGGAACTGGCCCACTGAGGAAGGTCTCTGCCCCTTCCCGATATATCCTCTTACAAAATAGCCTAGGAAAATCCAACACGGCAGTCCGGTGAAGTGAGCTACTTGCAAGGAAGCAATGGATCACGACGAATGCAAACATTCAAGTAAAACCACAGAACACTTGAGAGCGTTTGAGGTTTCCTTACCGTCTTTTTTCACCCAGGACATGGCTGTTTTCTCAGATGTTACTAATTGACAAAATTTATCTCCTATAATATCTAGAATGTATTTAGAAGTTTCTAGGTCCAGTTCATCATCTTCATAGTTTTCATGTGTCCACAAACTCAGTGCTTCATCATCATATTGATCAGGAGAGGAGAAACCATCTATCCTAACCACTCCGTTCTTACTAAAAGATAACCTAAAAATGAAAACAGGTAGTTTAACTGCATGTATCATTATATTCTGTGACTTACAGTTTACTTGCTAATTTACTTTACTGCTTATGTCTTAAAACAAGGAAGTTGTCTTTACCCAATTTAAAAATAAATCCTACTGCCAAAAACTGTTTTAAAACGAAGAGTAAGGAAGCATTAAAACTAAAACTAATTTTTTAGGCCCTTTTTGCATTCAGTTTACTCATTGCGCTCTCTCTGTGACATTTATTACTGCTTTAAAATTGCAGACAGGAAAATTCTCTTATTTACGCCCCCCCCTTCTTTTTTTTGGCCAGTGTTTGGTTCCACCTATTCCTCACCTTTAATTTTTGGAGTGTCTGCGACAGC
Organism: Himantopus leucocephalus; assembly: GCA_003993805.1. Taxonomy (NCBI): domain Eukaryota; kingdom Metazoa; phylum Chordata; class Aves; order Charadriiformes; family Recurvirostridae; genus Himantopus; species Himantopus leucocephalus. Next base: position 9,098,093 of record RSEF01000006.1, read on the forward strand.
AATCACTCAGTCTGACTCGTAGATCTTTATATCCTACTGCTCTCATATTCAGAAAATGGGAGTGCAAACACTGTATTTAAATCTTTCTAAGCAGAACAAATCACTAATACAAGATAACGTTTTTGTATCCACTAAGTTCTGACCTTTAAAATAACTAAAGGCTTTCCTTTTATCCTACCTGATACCATTCCACTAACCCTGGCTATATTTAGCCTATTTTTAAGCAGTAACAAGTAATTATTCCACCTTGCATAATACAGGAGAATTCATTACACATATGCAATTATTAAAATAGTTAAGGAATTTCATAGCAACACCAGTAAAATAGTCCTGAATTCAGAACTAAGTACCAAAAATGATATTTAGATATCTATTTAATGAACAAGAAATGATGAATTTTCAGTTACATGTTCCAGCAGTAGTGCAAACTTCATTTATAATATAAGCCTTAATGTCCAAATACAATGAAAATAATTAAACTGCTGTAGAATTTACCACAATATATACAAAACATCCAAATTGTTAAATTACATAACTGTGTTTTAAATTGTTTGCAAAACTTTATCACTGATAAAGTTCTCTCCTTTATACAGGAGGAAAAAAACACAAATTCTGACACTGCCACATTGGGAAGTAAATATTCTTATACAGAAGGCATTCCGAGTCCAACCTTGAAATGATTCCTGTAGGACTACCAAGTCTTGTAACTAAAGCTTCATTATAAAAAAATTAAACTCAATGTAGGCAACAATTTCCTGTCCAAAATGAGTTGGATGTATACTGGCAACACAGCTCATGCGCAAATTAAAGTTGTTTTGTTCTGTCTTGATAGCTGTGCTGCCTGCACCACATATGCTATGCTGCATCCTGGCCAATTTTCTTCCCGACTTGTGAGTTTCCCTCGATTGGCCATTAATAGTGAAAAAGGAGGTCACAATTCCTCTGTCCTCAGAAGACTCCCAGAAAACCTTGAGCAGTGTTCCCACCATATACTGGCATAAGAACAATTACAAATAAGTGCAACTCTGTGGTTGTACAACTTGTCCAGAACAACTGAAGCTTGCCTTTTGAAAATCCCACTTCAAATGTCAGACACCTGTGTAATGGTGATGTGCTGTATTTTCTGCTTGCCTAAGGTACACTGGGCAGCTGTTCTGATGTCTTTGCTATAGAGCTTTAAACAGTAATGAAGTCAATCCACAAAAGAAATAAGAAATACAAATGTAAATACTGTTAAATTAGATGGTGTCTTTTATCAGACAGACTGACTGAGCCAGAAAAAGCAGACAGGCTTTCAAGCATGCAAGTCCTTTGTCAGTATTATTTTTAAAAGTTAAACACCACATTATCAGGAAAATAGCTGTACTTACCGCCGAAAGTAGTAAAATCTACAAAATACTGGTGAGTGAGTTGGTTCTTCTCCTTTCTTACTTCTTATTAACCTACATTCTCTGCATTTTTGCAAATTTGGTCCTATTTCAGAGCAAGAATCATCCTGCAAAAAGGACTCTCCCGTTTGCTTCAGCTTCTTTACTTTGCGCCAGTCTTTTAACACTGAGCGAGGTATACCAGCTGCAAAATTAAGAGAGTTTCAGATGAAGCACTGGCAGCCCTTATTCACAGAAGCCAGTCAGACCAGTTGGCATTCAACATTTCTGAAAGTACATTTGTTACCTGCATAACATGTTTCATGATTACTTCCATTTGTCCGTCTGTCAACACTGAAGTTTAAAAAGCACAGCTACCAATTTGACTTACACAGGCAGGAGCACAGTTAACTACCTGCTGAGCTACTAGGAGTACCCAGGACGCTGTATTTTCTCTTATATTAGGTGCATCGTTCACCAAATGTTCCACTAAAAGCACATTCAGAATCTCATTCTTACAAAACAAGAAAAGAAATACAATACCTCAAGAAAGAAAGGTTTGAATTCTGTTTCAAGTGAAGATGTATGCAAAAGGAACAATGTAATGAATGAAAGCAGAGCCTAAAAAAAAAAATCCTACTTCTACAAAATTTATTTTTGCTGAGGGTTACAGATATGATTACAGAAGAGCAGCTCTATTCACATGTAAGCCATCTGAACTTAACGTAAAATATCCGGCGTAAGGAAGAGCAGAATCCATTTACTCTGTCAAGTCTGTTGGCTTTGCAAGGCTAAGCAGTACAATTCTATTTTCAATATGAAAGTCAGCAGACCTGGCACCGAGTAACACGAGGAGCAGATCTATTGAGTAATATGTGCAATTTTCACATACACATTTTGAAACTGAACCCTGTTGTTATTTAACCAGGCTTTCATTTTAACAACTTTTAAAAGCAGCACCAGTTTTATCTGCAGATAGATAGAAGTATCTGTCATTTCATCTACCACTACTCTTCAAAGTTCATGTCCTGTAAACAGGGATCTGATGTAGGATGATAGAGAGGTCAGGGTGCTAACTTTGGACTTGGTACCTGGGTTCAGATCTGTATTTTGCCAGAGATGACTTGTGCAAACTTTGCAAGTGACAGACTGCCTATGCCGCCCTTCACGGCCTACAAAATGCACTCCCGACTAATCCAAGGAGCACGACTTGAGAGTAGAAAAGGCCAAAGTACAGGTTTGCTAGTCCAAAACAATGTTTTCTGCCTTGGAACCAGAGATCCTGGGTGTTATCTGGGAGCTGCTAGACTTCAAGCTCTGTGGGCAGGAACTTGGAAGACGCCCAACGCTTGCAGGACTGTAAAAAATGCCTTGCTTTGCAGGAGGGAGCCTTGCAGCCTGGAGCTCCGACCACTCTGGCTAGCACACAGGCTCCTGGGGCTTTCCAAAACGGCATCAGGACAAAGCAGTTTTCAACCCTGGCAGTATCCAGATACCACCCACTTTGTGAAACTGCCACCGAGCCCCAGATCCTAAAGCAGTTATCTTCAGCCACCTGTGGGGAGCCCAGGCAGTCATCCCATGGGGAGACGTTCTTTCCTGAAAGCTCCTCAAGGTTGAGTATGTTTTCGTACATATCTTTGTGGAAAGTCCTTTTTGTAAGAAAATTTCTAACCAGCGCGCTCTCAGAAATTATGGCAAAGCTGCCCCAAGATAAACTGACAGGAGTATCAGAAACACTCATCTATTTAATGGGTCAAGTAGGAGAAACAGACAGAAAGACTGCCAGGTCTATTAGGATTTTGAGAGAGGATGGCCAGCACAAGGAGCTGCTATCATGCGACAGGCCCAACCTGTTCATGTGCAGGACACAGGCTGTGCAACTCACAACAGAACATAATACCAACTCCTACCCGTTTCCCAACTTAAGTTCCATGAAACAGTTCCATAATGTATTATCATATACCATTTTTACACTGAGGTACCGCTAGCCAAAACAAGAAGTCACTGCCTTCCCTTACCTTAGGTAAGCAATCCTACAACAAACCCACAAAAAAATCTTTTGCAACAATACAAAGGTCATAAAGACCTAAGGTGTTACATGTATATATTTACAGTTTACTTTAAGAAGTGAAACTGAGGAAGACTTCATAGGCATGCTCTCCTTTATCTTCCCTTTAGTTGGGGGGGGAGGGGGAGGAGTAATACTACTATCACTGGACCCAAGCCAGAATACCTCAGACAGACTGCAACACTTCCAGCACCCAGCACAACTCAGGGATCAAGTACTCTCAGATACCAGAAGAGTAACTTCCTAACACTAGGTAGCGTAAAGCCAGAAAATGTAATTACAGGGAGTAGTACTCATTTTCTTACTACCTGTACTTAAAAATTCTTGCTAAAAGTAATCTAATGGTAGACTTTCTCATACTCAAGCAGAACAAAGACAAAAGAATAGTCCTTGCGGAAGAATAAATTGGAATAAAAAATAAGCTAAGTTAATAAAATCTCTCATGCTGGCAGACCAGTTTATCTTTTCAGATAATTCTGGCTACAATTTGCTACATGCTACAGTATTACATTTAAATTGAAACTTTTATTTCCCTAAATTTCTTTATTCCTTAAACAAGAGGGATGTTAACACCATGTAATACACATGCTAGTTAGGAGTGTGAAATGACTCTCCCTCAAACCTTTCATTAAATTAACCAAATCATAGCAGAGTGGCATCAGGCTCTCAAGGAACTGCCTCTGGCTTCCTGATCAAAGGACAAATTAAAGTTCAACGATAGAGAATCCCTCCACCCAGTAGTGCTCTAAAAAGAAACACATTAGATCTTTAAAAAAAAAAAAAATCAATACAAGCGACACAACTATATGCACCAGTCTGTTGAATTCTGATGGACAGCATAAACCAGTTTGTTTACTGCTTATTTTTAGGCCAAGAACCAGTTTGTTAACACATATATACAAAATGCTGAATTTCTTAAACCAGGATATTTCAAATGGCCTCAAGACAGATAAATCTGGACCTACTCATTTACACAAGCGTACTTTTAAACTCCGTTCCCAGCTATTGTGCATGACAAACCCTCCAGGATTAACACTGTTAGATTTCACATTAGTCTGTCTCTTCCAAATCAGATTAATATACTCACTGCTGTTACTGCCGCTCTGTAACTTCAGCTTGCTTTTTTCTTTGGCACTCCTGCTAAGAACACCATTCGGTTTTACTTCTTCCTCTGTATCACCCTTTTTTTTCTGCAAATCATTTTGTTTCTTTTTGTAAGTTGGCTTGGGCTGCCGTTTAGTCCTTTGCTCTGACTTGCTCTCGCTTTCATCAGAGTCTCCACTTTCAGAGCCAGACTCGTAAGTTCGTTTTGCCTTTCTCCTAGGGTGCTTATCTTCCTTCGCAAACTTATCCGCCAAGATTTTACTATCTATGTTATTTTGCAAATCATTTGATGTAGAAGCTATTAAATTGACAGTGCATGGCTTAATAATTTCGGAGACACTGTTCCCTGAATTCTCTTTTTTATTAGTGTTTTTATCTTCCTCTGAATGTCTTGTTAGCCAAGCCTTTTTCAGTTTAGTGTGGTAGTTTGGCTGACTCGTCTGGGAAGTTTGCCCACTGCCTACAGAGTTCGCTTTGTTTATTGTATTACAGACGATAGTACTGTCTAGGGAGAGAGAGGTTGAAAATGTCTGATTTTTCACAGAGTTGGACTCAGACTCACTGGTGTTACTACTTTTAAACTGAGCTGCAGCCAAGGCCGCCTTGTGCTTTTTCAAATGGACAAAGTCGGTAGAGGTGGAGAATCCCGAGCTGGGCTGAGCAGCACCGCCTGTCTTGCCAGCGGCGGGTGTAACTGGAGCTGGAGTGCTGACCTTGCATTCCTGGGCCTGCGCCACCGCCTGACTTGCGGCTCTCGAGGCAGTACACTCCAGCGGTGCGCAGGCCAAGACCGTGTTCGATAAGGAGTAAGTCACTTCTGAACTACCCCAGCTTGACACGCTGGTAGTTGTTGCTGCTGATGCGGTGACATCCGTTTTGGTACTGCAGATCATAGTTGTGGTAGGGGTGACAGCACGAGGAACACTGCCTTGCGAGACAGCTGGAAATTTCTTTTCATACTGTGTGCGGGTGCTGTCTGAGTTCATATTTGGCAGAATGATTCTTCCAGTCTCCCTGGCTTCCGCTGTTTTCAGGCAATCTGCTTGATTTGTCACAGCTGAGGATCTCTCACTACCTCGATCTTTGGAAGCAGACTGCATTACTGGTACGCTATCGTATTTCGTGCTAGAAGGAGGACGCACAATAACAGATGCCGTAGCGGACTGGGACTTTCCACTCATTCTTTCAACGTGCCAATCCGCTTTTTCATTATTTGGGGCATTATTGGACTTCCATATCTCTGATAAATTCTGTTCAGAAGTGCCCTTGTAAACAGTCTGAGCTTCCTTAGGCTCAGGCACTAAAGTTGGTGGTTTCTGCAACTCCTGTATTTTGCCACCACCAGCGTTAACGGGTTGAACGGGAGTTAGAGTCGGAGGTGAAAGGCTGCTATAGCTGCTTTCCTTCTTCTCCAGGTTCTGGTGCACAGGGGGGTGAAACACGGGGGCTCTATGCAAGGCAGGCATACTCCGGAGTGTATTTGAAGATGAAATTGACAACTGAGTAGGGCTCCTGCTGTCATTTCTAAAAGAATTTACAGAGTGAGACTGCACTGACTGTGAAAGTTGCTCGGGTATCTTGCTCGCAGAGCCTTCGCTCTCTGGTTGGTGCTTAATTAAAGGTGGAGGCTTTGAAAGAGAAGAAATGTAAGAGGGGAGAGACTGGGGACTAGCTGCTGTTGAAGCACAATTAGCCTGCTTATCAACATATGCACTTGAAGCTTCCTTCGACGGGTATGATCTTGGCGGTTCATTTACTACACTGTTAGACAAGGTGGTGAAATAGTTACTTTGCGGCAAACTCTGTGGAACCGAATGCTTCATTTTATACAGTTCTGACACAGAGCGATCGGCATCTTTGTCATATTTTACTGAATGGCTTTTGGGACTTGAAGATAAGGACGTCACCCTGGAATAGTTCTCTCTCTCTCCCTCCAGTGCCTTTATTTTAGCTGTAAAAGGAGCAACTTCAATACTTTCTTGGAGTATCCGTCTGTGTTCTTCTTTGTATTTGCTCAGTCGCTCCCCAGTCTCCTGTGGTGGCCTTGGCAGCTGGTTCAACATCGGATCTCCAAAATGTCTGTGCATATGGCTCTCCTTTGCTGTCTGCGTTCTGCTTTGCTCTAGCTCCGTCTTTACTGGTGCAGTTGTAACAGAACGTAAAGGTTCAATAAACGCTTTCCTCTCCAGTTCTCTGTTTGGAAAAGGTTAAGCAGACACAGGTTAGTCTGAATGTAACGCAACGTGCTAAACGGAAGACCTTTCTTCCCATGCTCTGAACAAAGTTATCTATTAACACAAAATAAACTTTTCTTTATATTAGGTATGATTTTCAAAAGTCTTCAGATGACTCAGGAACTCAAGTACCATTCCAAGTCAACAGGGCAGAGTCTGCTTTGCAGCACACTGACAAGCTTTCCTCTATCACAGGCACCCACGTTTACAATTAAACTAAAACGAAGTGCGCCCTCAGCAAGTTTGCCGACGACACCAAGCTGTGTGGTGCGGTTGACACGCTGGAGGGAAGGGATGCCATCCAGAGGGACCTTAACAGGCTTGCGAGGTGGGCCTGTGCAAACCTCATGAAGTCCAACAAGGCCAAGTACAAGGTCCTGCATGTGGGTCAGGGCAATCCCATGCACAAATACAGGAGAGCAGCCCTGAGGAGTGGGACTTGGGGGTGCTGGTAGATGAGAAGCTCAACTGAAAGGGGGTAAGATTTAGATTAGATATTAGGAAGAAATTTTTCATTATGAGGGTGGTGAGGCACTGGAACAGGTTGCCTAGAGAAGCTGTGGGTGTCCCCTCCCTGGAGATGTTCAAGGCCAGGTTGGATGGGGCTTTGAGCAGCCTGGTCTAGTGGAAGGTGTCATTGCCCATGGCAGGGGGGTTGGAACTCGATGATCTATAAGGTCCCTTCCAACCCAAACCCTTCTATGAAGCTAGAAGACAACATCAGCTGCTGAAACGTACCCTTTCACACACAGTTAAACTGCAAACTTACTCTTTGTGATGCTCTACAATACTTTTGGACAACGGCGGGCTGGAATGCGTTGTCAGTTTGAGAGGCCGAAGGGGATCTGCACTGGACGGTCGCACAGGAATGTGACTCAGTAAACCAAGGCTGTCAGCTGAGGTCACTGGGGTGGGCTGGTGTAACCATGGGCTGGGAGTATTCTGTTAACACCAATGAAAACAAAAAAATAAAATCAGATTTCAAAATAATCATGGGACCACAAGAGTTACTGTATCAAGTCTTACTAATGATCACAGTGCAGTCATGCATTTCAGCATCAAATCATAAAATGTTAGATTTTATTTACTGTATAAGTCACTTTTTGATCAACTAGAACATCTGGCTGCACTTCCCCTGGACTCGCGGCATACAAAATAGTTTACACATTTCAGAAGCATTCTTAGAACCGTTTAATTTTCAAGTATTCATCATGAATAGTTAATTCTAGAACAGCATCTAGAATGCTCATCAAAATTAGCAAACCAATGATAGTCTGAGAGCACTTAACTTCAGTTACTAGTAAACAGACCATTAGCTCTTCAATGAATTGCAAGAAGTACTTCTTTCAAAAGACAAATATGGTTTAGTATTTCTGGAAAACACTTTCATCTCTAGCTTTATAACAAATATTAATATAAGGCATAGAAGTATCTCTTTCCTGGATGGTTCCTCTCCTCCCCCCAACCAAATGATTAAGTATGATAAACCTAAGTAATGTGCTTTATTTTGCCAGGCATTTTTATTTGGCATAATTTCACCATCAGCACACTATTAAAACCACACTTTGCAGCACGGCAGACACAGAGTACACACAATTTTGTGCTGTGTAACCAAATACTCAACAGGTGGGCAATACCAACCTCCTTGTTGACATACACAAGGGTAGTCTGAATTTATGAAACTGTTTTTTAATTGACTACTTGGGTAAGTTTCTATTTTCCTATCTTCTCTGAAACTTGTGTAACAAGTCTACAGAAAAGACCAAGAGCAGCTCTCCATCTCTCTCCCCCTCCCCTCTCTCCTCTGAGACCTGCTTACGAGAAACACATGCAGAGGAGTGGAAAGGCAGGGCACCCTGTTGAAGTGGTGCTCAAGTGCTAGGGACAAGCCAAGAAGGGACTGGGACAAGAGTGAGCAGAGCTCTCATGCACACCCCAAAGCCTCTCACTGCTGCTCCACCCCTAACTCCTGGCACTGCCCAGAACTTCTTCCCCTCCTCTGCTCCTCACCGTTCCATCCCCCTCGCCTTCTCCCCAGTCTTGGCGACTCCCAGTTGAGAACCGCTGCAGCAGAAAGGGAGCCAAGAGCTCTCACGACACACGCACACAGCAGAGAACAGATTTGCAGGTGCTACAACTTTGAAGTTCTGATTTCTATACTTTTGAATATTTAAAGCAACCGCTTGGGTTTGCGCTAACAGTTTTAGGGCACACACTTCCTAGGCCAAGAGTTCCCACGCTGTGGTGAGTTCCCACGAATAGCCTGTAAGCTGTATTAAAGTATTATGCAAAAAAGACGCGTCACCTTCCCCCTAGAGGAGCTGGGGAAACATCTGCTTGACACCAAGCATTGCCCAAACAGCTTCGTGACCTCCACCTGCAACCACCTACGGCCCAGCCCAAAGACAGGAGCTGCTGCAGCCACTTGCGGATGGCAGGAAAAGGTGGGCTCGGGGGCACGCTTCCTTCAGCACACAGACACGGCTCAGCCCTGAGCCCAGGGTGGCTGCTGCTGCTGTTACAGCTGAAACACAGATCCCTTTCTGCAATCGTGGCATCCATGCAAACCCACTTTGGAAACGCCCATTCTGGGTTTCTAAGATGTATTTAAAAAAGGCCTCCAGTGCAAGAGCCAGAAGACAAGTCACCACAAGACAATTGCCACATATCAACATAATTAAAAAGCTACGTGCCTTGGTATGCAGGGCTGCATACTTCAGGCAGCCAAAGTGAAAACAGTCTCTCTATCGTAAGTTCTTTAAAATGGACTTCAGTATGGGGTGGAGCAGGCAGCAACATGAAAAGATAAATCCACCTATAGTTTTCTCTTAGGCTTTTTTTCTCTGCTGCGTTTGACTTTATCACATTTTAGATCAAACTGACTTCACATTACAAGGCCAACTCAAACTGACTGTTTGGGAAAGACTTAGCCACAATGGTTTGGCTTTTCTCAAGAATGAGGCTGGGGAAGAATAGCTTTCCCCATGATGAAAAAGAAAAAAAATCTTTATAACCATTCAGGAACTCCAAGCTTTGACGCAAAGGCTTACAATTTGGCAGAAGGACCACTGTCAGCGACATGCCTTTTGTGGTCCCTGTGAAAATCTGCCCAAATTAGGCCAAGTTGTAAGCCTCTAAAAATCAATATGCACATGCTCAGTGGAGGTTTGATTGAAGCTGGCAGTAAAGCTCTCCAAAGTTTCTGTCTGCACTACACATGCTTCATCCTACTCTGTTCCTCTAAGGCGCCTGCAATGAGCATGCCATATCCCAAGCCTGCAGGAGCTTAGAAAACTTTTCCTGTAATTGCCACGTCTGCCTGCCAAACACTGCCGCCGCACTGGGCTCACTAGGCTGAAAAACACAAACCATTTCTTCTGAGACTTCAGTGGTTATACTCAGCATAGAGAGGAATCACCCTGACTTGAATACAGAGGAGTAGAAAGCAGATGGGAAGGCAGGTATGTGTGTCAACAGGAACAGAAGGGGAGAAAGATACGCCAAGAGAATGGTACACAGATAGGTGTAAAGACGAGAGAAATGGGTGTACAGCGCAAGAAAGATTTATAAATGCTAGAGTATGTCTCTTCAGAACTTCCCACTGGATTTAGTACTCTTCATGTNTGTCTCTTCAGAACTTCCCACTGGATTTAGTACTCTTCGCGTCTCAGCCTTTCTCCATTACTTAGAGAGCACACACAAAATTTCATTATGAAGATGGTTGTCCTACCTCTCCTAGTATTTAACTTACACAATGGTTTTCACAGTTTGAGGTAGCAAATATTTACCCTGTGGACTNGAGTATGTCTCTTCAGAACTTCCCACTGGATTTAGTACTCTTCATGTCTCAGCCTTTCTCCATTACTTAGCGAGCACACACAAAATTTCATTATGAAGATGGTTGTCCTACCTCTCCTAGTATTTAACTTACACAATGGTTTTCACAGTTTGAGGTAGCAAATATTTACCCTGTGGACTTGAGGTCCCAAACCAGCTGGCTGACCTTGCTTGGTCACAAACTAAAACCAAACCTTTTGTCTTTCTTTAAAATACTTAATAGCCAAGGTCTGGAAGAACTCCCTACTCACATCCACTGTGAGACATTGGTTACTACTGGATTTGGATTCCTAGTTCTCTGCCTACTCAGAAAACCCACCAGCACTGCACACTTGGTACAATACAAACTACAGAATCTGTACCTAGAAAACCACTGTTGGGAGACACCAGCCCCAGGTAAATACGTCATTAAGAAACGAGCTCAACTTACCCTTCTCAAGGAAGCCTCTGTGTTAACAGGAGTTTCTGGGTGGACCCATTTGGAGGAGGGCAGACCGAGTCCTGAGTAAGCATGTGTTCCGTTTGGATACTGCCAAATAATTGGATAAAGCCCTAGCTGATTATAGGAAGCAGAAGGATGAGCTTGTCCAAGAAGATGTGGAGACTGGTGTTGTAACATCTGTTGCTGCTGCTGGTGTGCTAATGCCAAATGGCTTAGGCTGCTAGCATGAGCAGTCTCTAGTCGCGGATGGCCACCCAGCAAGGAGGCAGCAGGCACTCCGGGTAACACTGCAGGAAGTAGATGAGGGTGATGAACAGAATGGTGAGATGCGGTACTAAGGGGGTGAGTGTTAATAGCGGACAAGGGTGCCTGAGCTGAAGACCCAGCTAGCAGATGGGATGAGCCAGTTAATGCAGGATGATGAGCGTTTGGATTTAAACAGGTTCGGTGGGATGAGGAATGCAGAGGATAATTATGCTGATGCAAATAAGGTGAAATGTGATTAGTTCCTGTTTCTTGTCCAATCAGAGTGGGGTCCCTGTACACCGTGAAATGTTCATTCTTGTCAATGATAAGAGGACTTTTAGTAGCTTCTAGAGCACTAACTCTAGCTGGAACTGGATGAAAACTAGACCTAGGCAAATCATGATCAGTTTTATTGGCTGACCTTGTTAATCCAGTAGCATGGCTGTTTTGGGAACTAACCTTAGACTTCACAGTATCAGAAGATTGGGTGAATTTAGGCTTAACATCAGGTGACTTTGTTTTAGGATGATCAACTGAAGCACTAGGTTTTGACTTCACAGAATCGGGGACTGGACTTTGTTTATGCGGTTTACTCTCTTCTGCTAGAGAAGCTACATTTAACGAAGACATAAAGGAGCCATACTGCACTTTTTCTTTTTCAGGATTTAAGTGTTCGTTTACTGATAATGTTTTCACAACTCCAGGTTGTATCAAATCCGTTTTGTTAACACTGCTAACCCAACTTTGATCAACTTCCTGTTTTCTTGCTTCAAGGAAATTTGCATTTGCAAACTGCTGTTTTAAATCGCTGCTGTGAGATTCTATTTTTTGAACCGTTTGCAAACCAAAGGTACTTGCAGCATTATCCTGGCTCTCCTTCTCAGAGTTGTTTTCATTAGTAATGTCAACAACACATTTCGGAGTAGGAGGTCTGGGTACAAATTGCTCATTTTTTAATTCCGCAGTATGATGCTTTTCTGCATTGCACTCTTGAACATGTGGATCCTTGGCATTCTGCTCATAAGGTGTTGGCTGCTCTGCTGCATGGAGTGAAGATTTTTCCTGCTGATCTAAGACGGATGATTTCAGTCTTTCTGTCTCTTCATGTTTTTTATCCTCCTGTATTTCATCCCATGGAGACCGCCTATCTGTTAGTGTCTGTTCTACTCCCTCAATAGTTTGGGATTTTCCTTCTTCTCCATTTATCTTTGAAGTGTTCTTGCTTTTTAACTCATTTTCCGAATTTTGCTCTGAGGATGAATCTGTTAATCTTTTATTTGAAATTTCTGAGTCGCTGCTCTCAGAGTAATCTGAGATATTGTCTGTCCGCAGTCTCTTCATACTTAATTTTTTTTCATCCTCTTCAGGTTTTCTTCTTTTACTAAGGAAGTGTTTATTCTTGGTTTTGGGTGTTTCTGTAAAAGATAAAAACATGTCTATCACATTTTCAGTCTAATATAGATTTAAGCAGCTCTCCCTCCCTTTCCAATAACCGCTTTTACCTCCTCGACCTATATAATCATATCTTTCTTCTTTCACCTTCTCTTCATCAGGCATGCTGCTATCAGAGCCTTTCCTCTTATTTGGCCGAGTATTCCTCTGTTGCTGGTGCTGGTGAGAATTCTGTTTTGGTGCCGCAGTTTGGGAATTCATTGCTGGTCTGGGGCTATTTGCTTGCGCACGTGTATAATGACCCTAAAAATAATTTTGTCATTAATGGACTTACATGCAATTTTAATTAGCTACTTTAAACATGTATTTTTAATATTCATGAAACACAAAAATACTTAGGTAATAAGATAAAAGTATCTACGTGGACTGTGTTGCTGTTCTGGTTGGAACGAGACCGTCGGCGTGAAGTGATGCCAATATTTTCACCTTTCAACAAAGAGTGAACAACATCATCTAGAAAGGTCATCTGAACCATAGAAGGATCAACATTCTGAGGTTCTAACACCTGGTTTATTAAAAAAAAGAAAAAAGAATAATCAGCAGATGTTCAGACGCTGCCCAATCTGTATTTTCTGTGTCAGTGTTCACCAGTCTATTTTGTGTGCTAAAGACTAATCAGAGAAAAGCCGACTTAATCCTGACAAACAGAACTGACATATGACTCTCAACAAAGGCTGGGAATAGAGTGAAACCAAAGCAAATGTGTCTTTACATATCACTGTAAAAATAACTTCTTTTTTTAAAAGAAAAAGTACCCCACCACCACTTCCTTCCCCTTCACTGACCTGCAAATTTGAAATTAAAAGACACTGAGCTCTTCACAGAATAACCCTTAAATAGCAATTGCAGTATACAAATATTTTGTAAAATTTGTTTTATATACTATAGAATATACTGCAGACGCACATTACAATATTGCTTCCCACAGAAGCAAAACTGCTGAAAGAAAGGAACCAAAACGACTGGAGAGAATTCTTAAGACTGGTGGGGAGTGTTACTAGTGCGGGATATATTTCAGAAAGAAGTAAATGCTAAAAATGCTTTAATCAATGTGTCACAAAGTGAAAAAAATAATATTTGGGGAAAATTAATTAGAGCAAATTAAGGGAAAGAATGTATCTGAGCATTAGACTAGTCTTAAATTTTTATTGTCACACATGATTTTGTCAGTTATTTCACGGCACATGGGTCATTCATTATATTAACATTGAGTCATTACTCCGGTCTCCTGAAATAGAATTCATTACTGCCACTAAAAATACCAGTATTAATTCTTTTTGTAACATCAGCTTCAGAAATACAACTAAAACCCACCACAGTAAATGTAAATTAGGGCTGCAGTAAATGCTTAATTCAACAAATTGCAGAAAGTGGATATTTCAATCGCTTGGAAGAAGTAATTGCTACTGCAGTGCTAAAAGATTTTAGCGCTGAGAAAAGAAATTCTCAACAGAGCTGACAGAGAAGACCAGTTCTTACAACTAGATCGCTTCACTTCAAAGACATCACTAGTCTAATAGTGACAGCAGAAGAAAAGCCAAACTGTAGGACTGGTATTAATCATGCCATTGCACAAACGTTCAGCTTCAGGATGGTATTAACTGCTAGTCCAATGCACAGTCACGCTGGAGTTTCAGCGCAGTAATAGACTTGCCCTGCTGGAACTGAACAGCTCAGTGTATTTCAGAGTACCACAACAAATTTAAAAACTCCCAACATGTAGTTTACTTGAAGCTTGTTTTCCAAATATCACATATCGAACTCACCTGGTCATTCATAACAACCATAGTGCGGGTGAAGAGATCATGATGAGTAATGATACCAGTAAACCACTGGGTGGCAGAATCCTGTCTGTACACTCTCACCCTATAACCATTTAAGGAGTAGGGACCTTTAAAAGGGGAAGAAATAAAAAAGCCATTGAGGAATGCAGGAAAAAAACAACACAAAACAAACGCCTAAACCACGTATAAATGGGTTTTCCTGTTTTTTTAAGCTTTACAGCAAACATATAGCACGCATGGCACAGACAGCAAACTACAGGCAATTCTGGCACAGCACTGCCTGCGGATTTTACTTTTATTCAGGAAGACATTTTGAAATGCAAATGGTACATTTAAGTATGCTTTCAGGTCAATTATGCTAACATTTTCAACATACAATTTTCTTATCTAACTAAATCTTTCTGCAACCATGATGACAAACGATGGGAAAATTCCTGCCTACAAACAGCAACCATAGAAAAATAATCTGAAAGACTAGAAAGTGGCAGCAGCAGGTTATACAGAAGCTATTTAACAGGCTAGTCACATGCCCAGATGCTTTGCTGGCGAAAAGATTTACATCTTGGCGGTTAGGCTCTGCATCTGCCAAGTCTTTCCCATAAGTGACCACAGAGTTTCTCTCCATTACAGCAGTCGGAAAGGCAGCTGAGTGATCCTGTCCCTGCTATGGCCACACAGAACATTCAAAAACACACACCCTATGAAGACTTTAGCTCCTGTTTTCAGGTATATCAAATGCAAAGAAACCCCACAATCTGTCCTGCAAAGACAAGTTTAATTCACGCCCAGAAACCATGGGGGTGAGGAGACAGTATGATACAGTACTTACTTTACAGTTGGTTTCAAGACCCAGAAATTGAGATTCCACAATTTTATTCACATTCAGTGTCTCGCTTGATCATTGGGACCCTATGTTTCATTGCAAGTAGTGTTTATATAGCATTTTGCGTGACCAAGCAACACTGCCACCAAGTTCAGTTCCAACTGTGTGGGTTTCACTACTTCCACAACCAAAGCCCTGGTCAGGCATACAGGAACGGAAGCAAAAGCAGTCAGTGACAACCTACAAAAAGCCTAACTTAAATGATTTAAGAGTGCCTAGTTGCTCAACCACATAGGCAAGGCCAGAATTCCCCTGTCTTTCCTAAAAACTTTTTTTTTTCAACCCCTACCCAGTACATCAAGCAAGCTCAAACATCTGCAGCAATCAGGCCAGGGACCTCACTCTCTCTACTATAAAAGATCCATATTCACATGACTGGGTCCATTATACTCTCTGCACGAGAAAGTGTGTGATCATAAAGACTGTTTTTAATGTAAACATTTAAGAGATCAAGAGAAGTGCAAAAGCAGTAATAATTGAGACACTTCCAAGTGGTCTTAGGGTTTAATTTTGGAACTATAGCAAGGCCTTTTGAAATACCTTTTGCATGCAGTTATCTAGGTTTTAAAACAGCTGAGAAACAGAAACACCATGCAATGGCAGCCTTCCTTCACCCACATCCACATCATTCACTGCACAACTGAGATCTCGAGACCCAGTGAACCCTCTGAGCTACCAGCATCAACTCATCCCCCGAGCTCGTTTCCAGCTGCACAGACAAGGGTCAGAAGCGCACCAGCATGGGCACTGCTGATCACCAATACATATAGGCAGAAAAAGAGGAAGAATCTACAAGCTTATGTCTCACATTCCTGGTCTTGGACCAGACGGGGTTCCCATGGGGACACATTTCCTGATGGCTTCTCTCCAACACTTCTCTCCATATGCCCCTGCAAAACGCCTCCAGCTCAGCTCCCACACTTCTGGCTGTCTGACCCAACCCAACACGTCTCAAACTTTTCACGGCTGTCCCAAAGCGCTGCCTTGTTCTCAGTAAAATTCTGCCTGTGTTTCTTCGTGCAAATTTCCCATTCCTACTTTCCTATCCCAGCTCCTCCTCTCTTGCATCCTACTGTTAACTGCACAATGATTTTCAGCCTCTTGCATAACGAGAACCAGCCTCTCCCCTCTCCCCAGCTTCTTGTCTCCTTTTAGCATTTACGATTCCAGGCCACTGGCTTCCAAGTCTTCTCAGCTTACAAGCTCCATCCTCCCTTCTCCATCAGCTTCCAGCTTCTCTTACACCCTTCTGCACTGACCCAGTGCCAATTTCTTTCCTCTTACTCCTTGTTCTAATCTGTGTCTGCCCTTCATCCCAGCTGTTATCCTATCTATTTTTAAAAGAGACTTTATCTACCTTGAAAAACAGCAGCTTGGTTTTTTTTTTTTCTCATGTGCTGCTGGGGCGTCAGGAATAAGGAGAAAGATTAAACTGCGGTCATACGACACAGGACAGCTCAGCTCCAGCCCAGCCCAGCCCAGCCACAAGCAGCCATTACAGGAAAAGCCTGGCTTTGTCTCCAGTCCCTGGCTGAATCACGCTCAGCTACACATTGTTGAAACAGCCTGTGCAGTACTATCGGGAAATATCTTCAGGGCCGAAGCACAGTCAGTGTTTTGAGAGGATTATTACACACGCAGCCTCAGAGATTGTAGTGATAATAAATCTAATAGGAAGAAAAAATTCAAAGGTTTTAACTGTTAAAAATCAAAGACGCTTTACTATGTTCCTTGAACTGGTTTTATTTGTCCCAAAAGCTTTCAACTGGGCCAAGTTTGGGAGGAGTTCGGTGTTTTTTAAAACCAGGAATAAACTACTTTCCTGCCAAACCTACAATCTCTACTGCAAAGCACGCTGCTGTGACTGCTGCCCAAAGAAAAGGTCACGAGAGCTGATTTTTTTTCCTTAGTCTTGTATATAATTGGACCAGTTTTAACTAAAACTCCCCTTCCTCAAATTGGCATGTTTCTTTTCAAACACTTTCAAACATGATTTTAATGTTTTTCTCTGACCCTCCTCTTTCTTCAGATAAACTGTGTTTTAATGGTGATAGTTGAAGCAGAAAATACTAAGATGTGAGATGACGACTTCAGCCTCATAGACAACAAGGGTAAGGCTGGATCCTAAAAATGCCGTAAAGGATGAAGTAAGAGAATATGGTAACAACCTTAATAGATGTGTCTAGACAAGGTAGAACCAAAAATGTTGCTTGAATTGCAGGCAACAGGAAAATGGTAATAATGGAGAAGGTGAAGAAAACCAGAGAAGGGAGGGGAGGAGCAAAGGAGGATAACATGACTAGATTACAGCAGCTAACACTGCTAGAGGGCTGTCCGTAAGCCACCAAAAGGTTTGTGCCAAATGCAGAGTCTCCGTGACCAGGAGCAGATTATGCCCCAGGAGAACGTGACAGCAGTCTCTGCTGGCTGACCACTGTCCCGCGGGGCAGAGGTGGAGGCACTGCAAAGGCCCTCGTAGTGGACGGCACGTCACTGCCCGAGAAAGCGTGTCTCTCCTCGGGCCACACTGCGTCACATCAGGTGAGCAAGTGGATTTTAACTCCAGCATCTCCTTAGACAAGGAGAGCTAGTCTGCAAGGATGCTTGGATTAGATTCATCTCGTCAGCCAAAATACTCCTAATTTGTGCACTTCTAAGCATCTAAACATCTGTTTGAGAAATTATATAAAATTGTATGTATAATGACAAAAATACAGTTCCTGGAATGATGAGATATAAATGAGTTGCATGGATGATGGGCTGGCAGTTTCATTTAGATGACTATTTCAATATTGCTGTGGGTTTGCTCAAGTATTGATTCTGTACCAGTGTACACAGAGGCTTTTGTAATTGTCTTATTATTGTTACTGTAATGAAATACAATAAACAAGGTCAATTTTAGTTTCCTTTTCATATAGCCCTAATTTGATTTCACATCACCTCTCAATCCAGTTTTGGCTGCAAATTTCATCAACAGACCATTAACTCATGTTGTATCTGAGGATATTAAGATAAAATCTAAAATGCCTAACACTGACATATCAATTTACTATCTACACAATCCTGTGCACTGCTTTTTTCAGCATACTTTTTCCGTGGCCCATAAGAATAATCACAGCTATTTAAATTAAAAACTCCACAGAAGGAAAGACAAGTTTTTTTACTGTAACTTCAGTATTATACTTACCATATTCCTTTGGTCTTCTAATCTTAGTTTTATCAAAGAAACCAGACAGCAAGCAAACCTCAGCACCATCCTTATAACATCAGATTATTTATGGCTCCCCTCGCCATCTTAATTTACAGGATGACTGCTTAAGCATTTTTGTCCTCAAATTACTTTACTGATTGCCTGCGGATTTTAACCCAGACTCAGAGATGTTAGTTTCTGCTCCCCATTGCTAGGAATGCCTCTGTAGATCTGCCTGACAGTTCTGCAGAAAGTTAATGAATATACCGCAAATGCATATAGCCTTTTTATTATCAGCAAGACTGAGCCAAAAAAATGTATTCTAATTCACACTAGTTTTCACGTAACTTGTATCTACAGTGTAAGAAAGGCGTATGCGTTTGCTGCAACTTTCCAGCATTAGAATCGAGTTACAAAATTGTAACTGATTTGAAAGGCACTTTTCAATCGGGGGGTGAGGGGGTAGGGTGGGGATCTGAAAGTATTCTTCATCTGTGACAGAACTGTGAAGAACTACAAGCACAGACAGATATTGGAGATGTTATCACATGTAATAGTAGCACCAAGAGAGCACAGAACAGTTTTAAACATGCCAAAAGGTGCGTGCTTGCCATTCATACACACTTATTTTCACAACAAATCTTACAAAATATCTACATTCAAACTAATGATATTCAGCTTTTGCTGTAATCACTAAGACATCAAACAAGTTAAGATCAGTCTGAAGAAGTCATGCACAGCTTCTTACATAGTCTTGTTTTCTGGAATTAAGAAATACTTCCAAAAAATAACTTCCACATTAGAAATATATTCTCCATTGTATCACAAATGCTATGGGATGAGCCCCACACAACTGACGGCCTTAAACTAGCTAACACAGAATAAAAATAACACAGTTTCCCACATAATTACCTTGCATAAAAATCTCCTGAACCTTTTGTTCCTTTACCCAGGCTTTTACCTCCTCATGTAACTGCGGGTTATCCCTGAGAACTGGGTTTAGACTGTCTACGTCGTCCTAAAGTAGAGATTAAAAAAAGAACCATATGTTATGTTTACTTGTAACATTTCTGTTTATTTTCCTAGATGTATTTTAGAGTACAATATTAAGTAGTTTGATGCTAATTTTACTGACTGCCTACAAATCCTTGTGTTATTTTTAGAAGAAACTTAAAAGTGCAACATAGTGCTAGAAGTTATTTCATGGGAACATGGTATGTCAGATCCCACATGTGGCCAGACTTGTAAGCTATTAATAGGATCACACTTTCATAAATACTGTCTTACTACAAGCTAAAATTGCCCTCTAAAGACTTCAGTGTTTTCAGGTATGCAGAAAGAATTGTTTAAATAATGATTAAATGAATTAAAAAAATATATCTGTTTTCCATATCTGTACAATTTAATATGGACATATTGAGCATAATCATAGATATAAAACCAACAAAGATAATGCATAAGAGAAACAAACATTCAGAGAGAAACACCATTACTGATTTTCAAATATGTAGGCCTTTGTTAATTAGGTAATTTCAAATAAGACATTCTTTAATTTTTATTTTTCCTATATTCAGTTCTCCTGGACCAGATCCTTTTTCACTATTTGAGCAGGACATCATCTGGGAAATTGAGACATATTTGGTGGCACTGTCCTCCCAACAAGGAAAAACTAGGCACAAAATCTGGTTCGTATCCTTGAAAGCACGGCTTAAATTATCATTCATCTCTAGACTCTTGGAACCTATTTCTCTTTATTTCAGAGCAAACTTGCTATATCTGCCTTTGAGGCTGTGGCAGAGAAATAAAGCTGCACTGCTGCCTGGCAACTCCTCATGCAGAAGACAGCCTTGAAAATCCGTGAGCTGCAGGAACATTCATTTGTGCTGAGAGAACTTCAGACAGCTAAAATAATCAGAGCGATTCTCCACATACAAAATGTAACATGTTTTATCAGTACTGCAGCTGAGATCAAGTAATTTCTTTCCTTGATCTCCAACAAGTTCCTTGATGTTTTACAATTTATAATGAAGAGCTCCAGCCATAGAATATAAAGACACAAGCAACACTCAGGGAATCGTGCGTTGCTGCCAGGCCCTCAAGTGACATCAGCAATTTCTCTCTATTCATCTGGATGAGATTATTCCTGCTAACCCACTGATCAGAGGATGTCTATAGCAAATTCAAAATTCACTTCCTGACACTTGAAGATTTGCTGTGCTCCATTATGGACAATGCATCAATGCTTCGGTTATGAGAGAAAATTACTCCCTCTCCTTAGGCTTTTGAAAAGGATACGGCCTTGGATCCAAAAGGAATGGTCAATTTCATCATTTTAATACATGTGAAGTGGAACAAAGTAAAAGCGAAGGAGAAGATCAACGGAACCTCTACCACCAGGTTAAAAGCACCAACCAGCCACGTATGTTGTTAGCATTATCAGAGGCACAAGAGGGTCAACACTAAAATTTATTCAAAGATGGCAGACTGGCAAAACACTTCCTCTCCCAAGGCAATCTAAAAAGGGTATTAGCTGTTCTACTATCCTGTGCAAATCCATTTTTGCATTGATCCTACATACAAAATCAACACCACCACTGGAAAGTGGGAATGATTTGCCAGGGGAACCCAACAGACTCTGGAACTGGAGCTGTGTGATGATCATTCGTCTGTCCTCCTTCCCGTGCACTCTCTTTCACAGCAGCTGCAAGAGATTCCTCTACCCAAAATTTCCCCTCTCAGATCCACAAGCATTAGACCTAAGCAACGGACTGAGACACTGCAATACTGAAAGTCTGGCTGACTTAAAAACGCAGTTAATATGCAGATCTCATACATTTTGAATAATTCCTTCAGGCCCACCTATGAAAATTTTTCTCTTCAAGACTATACACATTGACTAGGTACCATGAAGTCAGACCTGTTACTCTTAACGTTATTCTACTTCGTTGAGTTCTTTATGCAAAGTTTTTGAGTCTCTGTATTGTCTTGAGCCACCTTTGATTTGTTTCTGAAGGCAACACACACTGCTGCTTTTCTTTTTTTTTTTTTTTTATTTCAAATCCTTCCTAAGCATCTTCACCTTCTTTCAACTTGACGCTGAAGATAGTGGTGATCCTACAGATAGCACATTTGAACCTTTTCTGTTCTATCTCCTATTCAGATCCATGACATATCAGTACCTTTGATTGCGAGTGCTTAGTGTGAACACTTAGAAAAGGAGACTGCAAAGTCCACTTCGTACTGCTTGCCTCGCTTGGAGAAAGATGAGCTCATCTCAAAGATGAGCTACATAAGGCACAAGTGAGGTCAAAGATTCATTACACAAACTGCACGCAGGTCTGACTGGGATTATGTAGAGGACATCAAAGAGAACCCAGGGTTCCTAAGCACACACAGAAGGTACACATTTAACATATCATCAGTCACTGGGGAGGGCAAGTGTTTTGCCTCTAGACATGAACATGCAACATTACAACAAGTAAAATTGTAACTGACAACTGAAGCTTAGTATCAAGATACTACTAAAACAAAAGGTTCCTGAAGTGTCAAAAATTCTATTCTTTTGTGTACATATTACATGTATCTATGAAAAAACGTGTGCCATGACTGACCTTTTCCCAACGTTAATCTTAAACCTGAACATCTAAAACCAGGAAATTAACTGCATGATGTGTTAAACTATAAGGTGATGGCCTTAAGTACCCTGTTTTAGCACACACCACAAACTTTGGCAAAAACAGGCAGACAGGGCGACAAGCAAGGTTGATGATTTGTGGTCTCTTCCCTCTCCCCCTCATCTGCACTGAAGATGAGCAGATGACTCTGCAGTGCCCAGTCTTTTTCCTTACCCTGTACTTATATTGCTCAAGAAACAACAACTCTTGTCTACAAATTTGAACCCTGGCAATTATGACCTTCAGTTTTCCCATCCTTCTTGGTTGGAGTAGCAAGACTGACAGACTAACCCACTGAAGAATTAAAAACGCCCTGTAGGATTTCCCTCCAGACTTTTCCTCATTTGAAAGTAGTTTCACTCACAAAAGTAAGTACGGTACCCTCTCCTAGACTAGATTTTCCGCAAGTCCTGGAACACCTCCTCCAGGAGGATGTTAATGCTGGTTTGAAATCCTTATGAAATGCAAAGCAGAATGCAAATCAAATAAATGGGACTGCAATTTTCTTCTTTAAATTTACTGTAGGAAGCTCTTTAGGTACTTCATACGGCAGTGCCCCTTGCTCCACAAATTACTATATGTAATACTGGGAAGAAGACAAAGGGCGCATGGGCTAGAAAGATATGGTCGAGATAATCCTTCCTGCCCTTCTGGAAGACAGTCACATGAATCAACGTGACTATCAGAAGCTATGTGAGGTTTTTTAGATCTTTGCTGCTATGCTTCCTTCTTTCCAGACCAAAAGAGGAATTCAGTTCTGGTGGAGTGGACTTTCTGTTTAATTATCCAAAGAATACTAGAGTCGACTGCATGTCTCTCTAGGTGAGAATTCTCACCTCCTGTGGATGTGCTTCATTCCTAGGAAGTCCTGAGAAGAATAAAGAATGATTTTTTCCCAAATAACGAAGTGATCCAGTGTTTTCCTGAGTATACCTGTACTTTCTTCCGGTGCAAAATAATGGAACAGGTTGAAAGCTGCTCTAACCAGCAAGCAGAAATTGTTGTTCACAGAAGGATTTTCAGTGAGCTTATTTGGACAAACATAATTTATCATTCAAAGCCACAGGTGAACAAGTGCAGATCACTTATAATGCTTCTAAATTCCTTTAAGTCATGAATCCAACAGGAATTTCAAAGACAGTACCCACAGAAAAACAAGTCAAAAATCCAAATACATACAGTATTCTCCTATTCAAGCCCCATCCACCAAGAAAACACTGTCCAAGATACTGAGAGGTATCCCTGGACGAGCTGAACCTTCACATTGCCTAAAGACCATACAAAGTGCCTTCTGAGAGGCTCAAATGACCACAGGCTCCTTTTCCGTTTTGGGCAGCCAGGCATGTGTGCGGTGGGAATGCCTGCACATTTCCACAACTCTCTACCTTCCCAACAAGACTTGCACTATTGAAGCAAGATGTTTCCTCAGCATTTTAAAATACTTCTCCAAGTCATTCTTCACAAACTTGAGGGGCAGAAAAGAGTTCACTAAATCAAGAGATGAAACCTTGGAGCACAAAACAACAACTTGTAGCTGCCCCTACCCTCAATCACACAGCCTGCATGCTGCTTGTAGGAAGGTATAGAAACTCCAGTCAGCTGTCAACTGTCCATTTTCAGTGAAGGAGAAGAGGAGAACTGAATATACGCATTCCAGGAAAACCAGCCCTGGAATAACAGTGGCTTTTGACACTAGAAAGGCTCAAATCGGAGCCCTGAAGACCAAGCCTCAACACACGCCATGCATGAAAACCTGCGAGCGTTTATTTGGGAAAGCGTCTTCTTTGGCCACGATGCCTCTGCATTTGGCTTCAATGCATCAAGGACATCTTTTTAATATCAGTAGGAACTCATTTCAGCTAGTGTTTTGCAGAGAAAGACTAAGTAGATTTTGCAGTCCTCGCAAAGGTCAACACCACATTAGTCCTCACCATCTGTGGCTTAATTAACTATAGCTTCCTCTGGCTGCTTAGAGGTTTTCTGAAAATTTAGGACACGAATTAAATGAAAACTAGTACGTAACCAACTTGAGAGTCCTGTTTACAACGTTTACACAGTATGCACTGCACAGGGAAATAAGCATTTTGTCAGTACTTTAATAGCAGGGGGATCACATTTAAATTCAAACTGTGCAAATGAAAAATTCCAAGATCAAAGCGTCAAAAGCTTGAACCTTCCGTTTTCTTCTTTTTTCATGAGTGAACATCTTGAAATCAGTTTCTATAAAATGAGCCCCCCACTCTTTTTGTGATTTCTTTTTTCCCTTTCTGCACCAAATCCTTCCTACAAGTGCATGGAACTTCAGCTGCACAGAAATTTAATTTGGAAATTGCAGTCTCAAAAACAAGGAAGAAGGAAAGTCAACACCTGCCTACCGATTGCCGCAACAGTCCTCAGAGAGCAGTGCCACCAAAAAGTATTGTTTTTAAAATCTAGGCTGCTGAGAATTCATACTAGTCCTCTAATGCCATCTTTTAGAAGATGATTTTCTAACATAAAAAAAAATTCTCTCCTTATTTTCATTCCTTGGTAACTAGCCTTCCTTTTTTCTTCCTTCTTTTATCTTTCACTGCTTGTGTCACCTGACATATCTGATTATATCACTGATCTGTAATCTCCTTCACTGATTATAACTTTTTAACAAACCATCAATCTTAATATTGTCCTGCCTGACATCAGAATAAGCAGGGGGAAAAAAGCCACAAAACAAATGAGTGACATAAAATCTGGATGGGCAGAATACCAAAGATCTTAACACCACCACCACCTATTAATTGGCAGCATCCCTCTGCCATGCTACAAGACTTTTTTACAGTAGCAAAAGATGAGAATCCAACTAACAGCAACTGACACCCCTGAGGGTATCACCAGGCAAGTGGTGCCAAGGCCACAGGGACCACACCAAAACCCTACAGGGAAATCATCAAATTTAGCTGAAGACTAAAATATAGATATCTTCCGTTGCTTCACCCATCTTTCTAGACACATACGCATGCATAAACCGCTGGCAAACAGTACATTCCTTATTCCTTTCTGACAAGTGAAAGGCTACCCCAGCTGCCACGCTGCTGCAGCTGGCAGGCAGGAGGTCAGAAAGGCGCTGAGGGCTGCAGGGCTGCGCTGCTCCGCACAAGCCAGAGAAACGCCTCTCCGGAGGGGACTGCTCCAGGGAAAACACATCGACCCGACCCACCACGTGCCCCTGCAACTAGGGCAACCTCCCTCCCGCTCCAGGCTTCTCATGAAGGGCAACGCTAGCTAGAAACACCGAGGCTACAGAAGGCTAGAAAGTTTTTTTGGGAGATGGTAACTTCCCAGTTTACCTTAAACGGCTTTGTCTGAGCGGAGAGAAGAGGCTTAGGCTTACCAGGCGACGCTAGCGCTTTCTATGTAAACCCAACCCACACTTGACCTATTTTCTGCTGTTCTGAGCGCACGGTCACAATTTACCTCATTCAAACCTGGCAGCTGCCGGGCTACATCTGAACCAGTTAAGTCAAGCTTGAAGGCACAACCCTGACCCCTAAAGCAGAAACAAAGTCGAGCTGAGGTCAGCCGTGCTCACACGTGCACGGAGGCACGGCCGCACGGGGAAAGGCAGGGGCAGGCAGTGACGCTCTCCCGACGCGCAGAGGCCAGGACAGAGAACAGGGATAACTACGCCCTTCCCAACAAGGGGCTCTGAACGCATTGTTCCGCAAAGAACAAACGTTTATAGGTCTTTCGGACCACAAACATTTAACATTAGGGGTTACCGCCAGTGTCTAACAGCAAAAATTATGTTTCTGTAAGTAGAAAGTTAAAACTACAGAAAAAAAAAGACTAAAAATTTAATTAGTTTCCAACCATCAGTAAACTTCACATCTCAGGAAAAGCTATCAACAATTGTTCTTTTGCTCCCTACTCTTCCCTATGCCTAATACTGCTCCCCACACACTCTACTTCCTTCCTCATTTCACCTGTTCAATAATTAAAGAGTTGACACAGATTTTAAAATTCTAATTATCAGGTTTGATAATTAGGGGAGCAGGGCTGTGTATGCTTCTCCAAGTCACGATTTCAGGCTTGAAGAAGCATCATTGCACCAATTAGTTCAGTTCTGGAAGAATAACTCACACCCCTAAGAATACCAGAAAAAAATCTATCAATTTTAATAAGATTATGCTACGGAAAATATATTAAAGTTAGGAACATAAATATACAGGAAAAAAATCTGACTTGTAGTCTAATACCTTCCCTGATTTTAACTCACAAACACAAAAATAAACAGAGATATTTGCCTTCCCAGAAGACTACCGATGTCTCATGTGAAATGGGCATGCTGGGAAACTTGCTTTTTACAAGTCAGCTCTTTATTCCTGTATCTGCAGATGAGAATCTTGTATGGAAAGGCAGAAGGGGCAGAAAGGAAATGAGAGCAGCATACAGAACGAGCGTGCAGCAGGGAAGCAAGCAGCCACCAATGGGTAAGGAAAAGCAAACCTGGGCCAGGCAGATATTGTCACAAAACAACCTAAAAACTACTCTTGTGACTTCTACAATAGTTTCACATTTAGAAACAGGGATTAAAAAAAAGATGACCCTTCTGTTCATGGGTTATGTCACCCTCTCTTTGAGCAGCTGGGACAAAGTGCTGTCACTGTAATTCCAATCTGGGTCCTGATCTGATTTACAGATTAGGAAGAAAACAGGAAAACTACTTGGTGTGACCGAGTGGGACAGAAAGCAGAATCTCCTGGAGTCACAGGTCTATCTTTTGGCATCTGATCTAAAGACTTCCCCAAACAAGTGGCTCCCCTCCACAAACCTGGTGGGCTTTCAGCTTCTACTTATGGCACCGCAGTGACCGTTTGTACATTCTTCCCCACATACAAACAAATCAAAGGTCAAGTGAATAGCGTTGCTCCATGTCCATCTTCTCCCTCATTTTGATGACACAGCCGTACATCCGCTTTTCTTTCGTTTTCCACTGAATCACATTTCCTTCCCCGTCCTCACTGCAGGCTCCATGTATTTATCACCACCATCTCAGCAATATGCAACTTTGTCCTAATTTTGCATTTTGTTTTATCTACTCCTAAGAGAACCAGGGAGGGAGTACTGGTCCTACCCCACTCAGCCAGTAACTCCCAAGTCATGTGGTGATACTGGAACAAGCCTTTGAGTCACTTACCAAGCAACTCAATGGCACTATGGGAAAAGAAACCTCAAAGTGCAGACATTTCCCTGAAGCAAGCAATTAGTAGACCGAAGTTGATGCTAACAAGGAGAGCAGCTAAGTGAGTAGATTGGAGAAAAATCTTTTGTACATTGATATTAAAATTTAAACTGAGACCCAGACACCCTGTGAATTGGGAACAGCTTTCCGAAGATATCTAACAACTCCCCAAATCCTATCAGCTGAAGGACAAGCTGTATGGATGGAAGTGTCTGCAAGGAAAAAAGAAAGTACATTCTGTTGATCATCAGTCTAGACTAGTGGGCTGCTAGAAAGGCAGTCTAATGCCCCCAGAAATCAAGCCAAGAGATCAGTTCTTGCTCAGTCCAACCATTTTACAGAAGACACATCTTCCTTGTATCAGGGACAGCAGAAGTTACTTGTGGCAGAGTGAACTAGCAGAGTTGGAAAGCTGTATACCGCCACCACAGATAATGAAAGACCGGACAGTTCATCTCATCTCACGGTAGTTACCTCCATCAAATCTTCTATCAGTTGCATTATTCAGCAACACAGTATTATTTGACAAGACTACTGATAACTAAGAGCTTACTGTATTGAGGAGCAAAGGTCTCAATTCAAATCTGCAGAAAAAAACCCTGTAAAACGCTATCCAATACCTGGCAGACTGATGACAGCTCCTAGAATCAACACCACCTCCTAGAAACATGCATCAGAGTATATCACTCTTGTGAATGACTCTCTGCTCTGTAATTTGAACTACTACCAACTTAGATTACCAGCAGTCACAGAGCTACCTAGTCTCTTCTGCAGATGTCCTCAATCCTATTTAATAAATCTGAGCTCTCCAGGAGCTCTGGGAACATACGCTTTCCAACTCCTTTCCCCCCATAACTCATGAGGACTATGGGCAGAATACAAATCCTTTCCAACAACAGAAATATCTTAACCATTTTTTTTCTTTGTCAAGAGGAAAGAATACATCAGATATCTTCAAAATGTTCTTGAAAGCCAGCTTCAGTAGAGTTTGATCCACTTAATTACAATTACATTAAAGTTTCATTTTCAAGTGGTTTTGTGGGGTTTGTTTGAAAATGTGTTTCTTAGAATAGTGAGTGCTACAGAACAGTGTTGCCAACATGCCGGTAATACCACCGTATTTTCCACAGACCTTTTCAAAGTTAATTCCTAATAGGATTTAAGGCAGCACTGTACAGAGGCAATGCATCTGGGCTGGGAAAACAATTAGCACATTTTCTTGCAGAATTTCTTTCAGAAGAACAAACTTCTCTGGTCTCAGGGATACGGTGCAGAGACTCTCCAACCATCTGGCTGGGCATACAACAGCGAGCCCATCACTGTGCAAACATGGAAATGCTACCTCTGCTCGAAGACAGTATCAGAAGCAATGCAGCCATCATCATGTGCTTTTTTTCTGCTAAGAGCTCCGTTCTGACCTGCTGGAGCCATTTTAGGAATTTTCCCTATAAATAACAGAGGTCTGACCAGCTGGGATGTATATCATATTTGGATTAACACTACAGCTCTCTGCGACGCTGGAGAAAGTAGTAGCTGTGCCTTTTATAGAACAGATGAATAATGGGTCTTGCAAAGAGGAAAGATTAAATTGCTAATCAGAAAACAGGGACATTTCAGTTGTTGCTGCAATAAGCTCCTTGGGGTAAACTTAGGAAAGTCATTCAGTGTTTAAAATTGATACAATGCTCGTCTATTTCACAATAGTTTTCAGTCGATAAATCTGCTAGCACACAGAACCAAAAAATTCCTATTAAAAACATAATTCAAGACTGAACTACACCACTTGGGGGGGCAGAGGGGGGAAAGCCTGTCAAGCACCAACTTTAGCCACCAAGTCTTACGGATCCTGAAATCTGCTTTAACCTGATTTTATCTGCTGTATACCAAAGTGGCACAGAGGGGTGAAAAGATAGCAAAAGTGAAGAACACCTTCACACTGGGTAAAAATCCAGCCTCTATGGTTGAAATATGATTTCTAAACTGTATGCTTAAAATTCGCTAGTAAAATCATAAAATACAGAATAATTTGTGAAATGCACAGAAATTACTGTGCTTCAAACCCACTTGCTCAGCAAAATCATACTACAATACTACTCCCAGTAATGCTGGCAGACACACCCAAGACAACGGGGATGCAGAGAAAAAACAGGAATAGTTAATTTTAATTCCATCCAAAAGACAGGAAATGTTTGCTAGGTTGAATGAGGGGATCAGTATTTACAAACAAGGGTAGTAAAAAAAACATTAGGACTATATTTAATTATGTAGTATACTGTTAAAAAGAAATGAACTTTGATCAGGAAATGCACTGGCCACCAAGCCCTCTACAGCAAAACAAATAGTGCACTTTTTGTTTTATTAATAAAGTTATTCCAATGTCTAAGAAAGTAGTAAGATTCATACTTGGTTTTAATTTAAAAAAAAAATCAAGTTTGTATAAAATCACTTGAGTTTCTCCCCAGATGTCTGGCCTGGAAAAGGAATTCCGTATACACACCTATAGTTCTCAAACTCTACTAACTGCAGCTTGCTGAAGGCTGTGGAGTAGTTCTCATGAAGCACTAACCCTAGACTACAAATTAATACTTCTATTAGGTGCAATTTCAAAACACATTTTGTAAGAAAAAGTTGTAGAGTAGCAGCCCTGAACAAAGCCATGTTGTATCACAGGAAGGAACGAAAGCAAACAAAACCATGACCGCTCCATCAAATGAGCTATTGTGTTTATCACATCAAGCTAAAGCTTAATTCTGGGAAGAACACATTTCAACGAAACGCAGTTTCCCCCCTACCTGAAATGCAGGAAGGCCTACTCTATTCCCTCCCCGGGTAAACACTCTCATAATTACTGCAGGATTTTACCCTCATTGACACTTTTGAGTTCCCCAAAGCGCTAAGGATTCCCAATTCCAACATACAGCAACTATTTGGGAATACAAGAACACACCGGCAAAGCACTATCCGGTTATAAAGTGAAACAGACTTCTCTAGGAGCTGGCTTTGTGTCTGGATTATGAAAATAGCATTGCTCATGAACATCACATAAGAAAAATACTTTAAACTTTCATTTTTAATAAATCAAAGGTGAAGATCAGAATTTTTAAGGACACAGAACAGAGAATAAGGTGCCCTTCTCTTACTAGTGAGCAGTATTTTTCATGGGCTTTTACTGGCGAAAAAAGTAACCATTTGTGATCAAACATGGGAAGTTCCTTACCCAGAAATCCTGGGAGGATTTGTAAATTCAGTAATCCCAAAACTGCTTTTGAGAAGTACTAAGATACTTCAGTGAAAGGATTTGATCTTCACCTTCAAAGAAGAAACAAATTTTGTTCCATCTGTTCTGTTTCAAATTCCTAACTTTTAAATTATTTATTTCAATGCTATCTCCTGGAGTAGGATTAATGAAGTCAAACCATTTAACCGGACGTGATTTTTGAAAAATTGCAGGAAGAGTAAAACAAGTTTATCTGTGACAGTGGAAGAAAACTTGTTTTCCTACGGATTTGAGACCTACCTCCGCTGTAGCAACCTCACCTTATTGCAGGACCTCACAACTCTTTCCCCTTCCTCCTTGGGTACCTTCCCACAGCCTTCAGCAGTTCCACCTGAACTCCCTCCTACTACCTGGAGGAGCCACACTATTTGTGGCAGCTACATCATGTGCCTGCTGACTGATGGCCTCCCCTCTGTGATGCTCATTTCCCTCAGGCTTGTCAGACAGAAGGACATTGAGTGCTGGAGAGGGTCCAGAGAAGGGCAACAAAGCTGGTAAAGGGTCTTGAGAATAAGTGTTATGAGGAGCGGCTGAAGGAACTGGGGTTGTTCAGCCTGGAGAAAAGGAGGCTGAGGGGAGACCTTACTGCTCTCTACAGCTACCTGAAAGGAGGTTGTTGAGAGGTGGGGGTCAGTCTCTTCTCACAAGCTACAACGGATAGGACAAGACAAAATGGCGTCAAGTTGCAGCAGGGGAGGTTTAGGTTAGACACAAGGAAAAACTTTTACACTGAAAGGGTTATCAAAGACTGGAACAGGCTGCCCAGGGAAGTGGTTGAATTGCCATCCTTGGATGTATTTAAAAGCCGTTTAGATATGGTGCTCAGGGACATGGTTTAGAAGTGGGCCGGTAGGGTTAGATGACAGTTGGACTTGATGATCTGTAAGGCCTTTTCCAGCCATAACGATTCTATGATTCTATTCTATGATCTGGAAGAACTCCACTCCTGCGTCAAACCTCGCTGAGAGAGACAAAAAAAGTGACTGAAGCCCCTATTTTTTAAGAAATCAAGGTAAACCAGAAAGGTACCATTTTAATGCACCTATTTTCAGAATAAAGACAGATGAAGTCCTCAGGGAAGCAGCTCTTTTTCAAAGGGAGGCAACAAATACAGGCTTAGGAGAGACGATGCACATCTCCCCCTGACTCTGCAAGCAGAGGGTGCCAATCCCTCCTCCCTTGTTCCTCTCTCCTTGCAAGCGCTCCGATGAAACTCTTCTGTCCCACACGTGTAACAGGGAGCAAGGACAAGTATGAGTCATCTGACCCACTTCTAGCTGGATGCAGCCTTTTGCTTCCCCTCACGTTGGAACCGTACACTTAAACATAGATGTGTCAGTAATAAGTTGTTTAGACCATCGTTCTTTACGACGCTGCCAGAGAAGCCAGCTGGACTGCTTATGGGTGGTCCAGACATCAGAGACGTGGGAAAGAATAGAGACCGCTCTTAAAGACGACACTGAGAAGAGTTAAAGATGCAGAAAATTGTGTGCGCCTCTGTTGCCCGTGGAGGAAACGAAAGCGGAGGCAAGCAGATGACGGCCACGGACGCCAGCTGGCCGGCACCAGGAGTTCCCGAGCTGCTTCTGTCAACCTCAAAGGGTGGGACCAACCCAAAAGCTCCTGCCTGCCTGGTCAGTGGAGGTACAAGTTTATGGGAAAAGCAATTTTCAGCTGCAGTAGCTATTTTTAAGCCTGAAGTTTAAAGTAAGAAAAGTCTGAAAGACGAGTGCACTGTATGATTATGGGGTACTTAAAATGCAGACAGAAAAATATTATTTTATCCCTGTTTCAAGATGTTTAAAGAATTTATGTGTACCTGTCATTACTAGACAAGCCACGTTACATGATTGGCTTGCTCTTATGAGCAAACAAGTCACAAAACCCAAAAGCATCCAGGCCTGAAATACTCAATGCCTGCCCATAATAAACAGAAAAGGAGAGTATCAGAGTTGCATAATGTCTTTTTCTCAAGCCCTACTTCATGGCACATAAAACTTGAATTTGTAATAGATTAAGTAAGATTAGTGCAGTATTAGATGAATCCAAGGTATCCATTTCATGATTAGTGAGAAATTTTTTTATTATTACTCCAACAACCTTGAAGGTGTGTTAGACATTTGATCTGTCAGGTCTCAGGCGTGCAATGCACATTTAGAGAAAGAGCAAAGTCCACACGCCTATTGCTGTGCACGTAACACCTCCCACAGGGGACTTCTCAGTGCCCTATCTTTACATCTGCAACCTTCAGCACAGAGGTAGACAGGCAGACCTTACCATTTGAAACACCAAGGCAACGAGGCTTGTCTTTAAAAAAAAAAAAAAAAGAAGAAAAAAGAAAGAAAAAGTTGTTCTGAAGAACAGTAAGTAGGGTGGATCCAGGAGAGATTTCACCATAGAGAAGAACTGAAGTGCGTTCTTGATTCATTCTTAACAGGATTTTTTCTATTTTTTTAAACCCGATATGCAGGAGGACTTTTGAAGGCTGTGTGCACATCCTTCCACTTCCTTGAGTGGTGAAATACCCTCTTTACAGGAAGTTTAATGATTATGAAGGAACTTAATTTGAATTCTTTGCCCTGGCTCAGCTGTGCATGCTTGTTCCAGTGCTGTGTGCTCATAAATCCTTTGGAAATACATTATCAAACACACACACGCAAAATATGTGTGTGTATATTTGTAAAGTTATAATCTATCATTCACCCTGCTCTGCCCGACCCAGACACACAGCTGAAACGCACTGACTGTTTGGGCAAAGCAGAGACTTTCCGGGTCCTTCCATCAGTGTATTTTATTATGGAAAAACACGATATAAACTACTTTTTGTTATTCTTTATTTGCTTGTCCAAAGCATAAAGCAGTTGACTCCAGCTGGTTCGTCCAGCAACGGCAGAATCACACACTTCAACCCAACAGTGCCCGTGACGGGTACTGCCAAACACCACCCAGACAAAAACACCACACTGATGAGGTCACACATACCATATGCTGAGCTTTAATTCTTCACAACCCCATCTCTAGTCCTTCAAGTAAACTACAATGCTTAAACAAAATAAGGCATGATCAGCTTTCCTGCTGCTTAACTTACTATGTGTATCATAACAAACAGACACATAGCTGTCACAGAATAGTACAAGTAACGTTATTACAGAAAATAATTTCAGTTCTAATTATTTTATTTAGGTCACATATTTGTGTAGGCTTACTGTAGTTTTGCTTAAGATATTTTAATAACAAACGTATTTGAAAATGCGTTCATTTTCAATCTATAGCAAAAGCCACTATGAAACCTACCACATCTGTCAATTTTTTACATAATCACAAAATATACATGATATACTGTGAATGCAAAGTAGAAAAATATTAAGGACCTGACTTACACATCACATTTCAAGACTAGGTTTCCTACAGATACTAGTTTGACATAGAAAATGCATGTTGTAAATTTTATGTCTATCACTTCCTGCAAAGGAACATAATTTTCATGTCATTGCTAAGCAAAGTACCACAGCAAATGTTCGTATCTGCTTTCTCCTCAAGATCCCCTTGTCACCACCATAAAAAGAACTACATGACTAAACGGTCTGACCATCCCAGATTAATGAATGAGTCATTCTCAGTCACACACAAGTTTCACGTAGACAATAATACCGTTTGTATCCTCTGTGAAGCAACAGAGATAAAAGCCACCGGAAACAAGTTGTAGGTTGGTGTTTAAGGCACCACACATACAGAATCCAAGGAATTTTTATGGAGAATGGCAGGATTCAAAGCAGTACACACGTAAGGGAAAAGAAAAATCACATAATACTTTTAGCCGTAAAGAACAAATTCACTGCCAAGTGTAATACTTGCTATAGAAAACCTTGTGAAGATATGAAAAAATGGAAATAGGCTAGTATAGCGCAGCTGCATAGTCTACTTTTAACAATGATATTCATCTAGCTCTTACGAAGGCTGTTGAATCTCTTAACAATTGAAACATGTTTATTTATGCACAGAGCAGACATGGCATGGGAATCCGTGGTTCACGATTCCCCAGCAAGTCCTGCCAAAGTCTCTTTACTCTTGTTCTGGAAGAACCACTTCTGGTAACGACAGTAATTTAGTTCTTTGCCTACTCAAACTTTGTTTTTCCTGCCAAGACTTGAAGGATGCCAAGTGTGCTGTTTTCTTTGCCTTGAGCAGCTGTCACCTTTAAACTGGACAGCACCACCTTATTCACGAAGGCCTTTAGCCCAATAGCTATGTTGAACAGCACTGCAGTTTTTTATCAGAACTGATCTGAGCAGAATTTATACGAAATGCTCGTCTGCTGCTGCATATTACGAGTATACGCAACGATGGGAAAAATTACTCAGTAGTTAAGAACTGTATCTGAAGTGAAATGGACTCTTCCCACACAGATTCAAACTTTGTTAGTTTTGGCAGAAAGGTACTGGAATTTTAGGCACTAACAGCAAAATGCAATAAAAAGTGTTTAGATCACCATGGTCTCCAAGGACTTCATATTGAAAATGTACAGCCATGAGAGCTTAAACCAAAAACTAAACACATTTAGAAAGACTCAAAGTTAACTCATCTCTGCAAAGAAACATTCCTCAGTTCTGTCTTCTGCTCAAAGGCAGGTTAACAGTATTCCAAGACCAAACAAGGGAGCAAAAAGGCCACTTTTTCTTCTTTTTAGCGAAGCAGATTTTCACAGGAAGTCTACCAGGGATTTATCTGGGACCTGTTTTCATAACAAAGAAAAGGAAGGCCTTCCAGAACAAAGGTACAAGTAAAAACTACCTTACATTAAGTGACTGAAGGCTAGGAATGGGATTTTCAGCATTAACAAAAAAAACAAGCAAAACAAATGAATGGAGCCAATCCTCCCACTTCAGGTACCTTTCAGGAGAAAACAGTCTCATAACGATGAAGTTAATATTTCTGTCTAAACACACTGCTGGTACACGATTCAGTTTGCATATTTTTTTAAAATAGTTTCTGTTCTCTTAAAGACACTATCATTCGGTAAAGTTCTTATCTGTACAATTAACTTGTAAAACCTGGCAATGAGACATTGCTAGCCCTGCAAAGAGACATGCCTATGAAAGTAATTTCTAAAACTTCTTATAATCGTTCAAATCAAGAAATCTTTATTTGATGAAAGCTCAATGTTATTTCATGTATCTTCACTCAAGATCTGAGCAATATCCAGTTAAGATGCAAATTCTGGATGCCTGCAGTCAGTTTAGGTGTCTCTTGTCACCAAACTAATGACTAATACAGATCAGCAGGCTCCATCTCAGGCTTTAACAGGTAGCTGTTTGCTCCATGAGCAGGGGAAACAACCTGACCTTTCACACGGAGCTGCCCTCTACACGTCAAGAATGTTAGGGAGAATGAGCTTGTATCTGGAATTATTTTTCACAAGCTACTTCTCTGTACCAGTTTTTGGTCAACACCTCTTAAAACTGAAGTTGCTAATGCTGTTAATTACAGTATTATCTACCAAGATATTATAAAGCCAGCTGTTCATATGACACGTTTTTGAAAATGACACCTTCACTTTGTATGCACCTTTCCAAATTAAGGTGCTTTTGTGTCTAATACTCTATCAGTAAATACTCCTTGAAGTGAAGGACCTAAAATGCATAGAGCATTGCTATGTTACTGCCAGCCAGGCTGGGCGATGGGATTGTTTTACAGAAGGCAGTCCTTCTCACATACTCAATTTGTTTTGCTCAGCTTATCTTGTAAGAAACGATCCATTGCCAAAAGAAGACTGATTACTGTTACTGGAATGAACGTTATCAGAGACATGATCTTGACAGATCTCAGGCAAAGGACAGACGCTAGCACAAGTATTTGCTTTGTAAAATGAATCTGGAAGATTGCGGCTGTACTCTGAGGGTGAATTTACACTTCATGGCTCAGCTGATTTAAGAGGTCGCTGCTGCCAAAGGAGGATATCCCGCTCTGCTCTGCGTTGCGTCACCCTGACCCCCTCCCTAGAGGAAGACACAGCACTCACTGCTCCCTGGGCTAATCCAGCTCAGCTCACTAACATCACAGACTCCCCTCCCCATTTCTGGAAATCAAGGCTGCAGTGGTTTAGAAGGCTGAAGGCACTAGCATGGGGTCTGACAGTGGGAACTGTCCTTTGCGGCAGCAGCAAGCTGTTCCAGCAGCTCGAGTCGTAACATGTAACCTCACCCTGACAAGAAGCGTTGAACTCGTTTGGCTTCCCCACCACAGACACGAGAGCACCAGCCCTTCCACAAACCAAACCTCCCTCTCCTTTCCCCAGGATTCTCTCTCAGCCGCTTCTCTTTTTCTAGCTCTATATTTGGTATTGGGAAAAAAAACGTCTTGGCGAAGGAGGAGGGAAGAAGGGGTGTCAGGACAAAATTACATAGCATTTATTCAGGGCCATCTGTTATTCCAAGTCTCAAAGTACTATTTCTGTATCACTGCAGTGTAGCATCCCAGCCATAAGAAAGAATTTATGGTTATTCTAATTGCAATCAGTTCGGCACAAGCTGAAGTATCAAATGTTTTTGTATTTGTCATAGAAGAGATTTTTAGACCTTCTTTGGGGGTGGGGGTGGAAATCACTGCTTCTCTTATTTTTTAAATACACACACATTAATACATTAATTTGTTTCTAATTAACAAAGAAGGCAGCAGAATCAAGGATACTGGAAATTTTAGCAGGGTTAGAAACAACAGCAAGTGTTTTTTCTTTTAAAAAATTAACATTTTCTGCTATTCATTCTCAAAAAGACTGTAAGTCGGATATCACTGTAGCAGTGCAAAGACCTAGAAATGAAAGCCCAGCTTCAGAAGGATGGATATCATCTTTTATCTGCTCTACAATTAATGGTACTGATTAACCTTTAAAGGGGTCAGGTATTTTGCTTACAGGTTTTTCAATAATATTAGTTGCATAGTACTCCTTGACATGCTCACATTCACTAGAATCAGATACAGTATCCAACATAACCTTTCACAAAACGAGCAACAATCTCTGCCAATAATCAACAGGAAATTGTTCCTGCAACACAGAACTTGACTGTAAAATGCACTTAAAAATAATAAAATACATGGATTTTAACTAAGTTAAATGGACAGTGCTTATACACTAACCAGATTTCTTACCTGATAGGGCTGAAAGGCACTATCTTCAGTTATAAAATCCAGCTGTTTGTCCACAAGGAATTCTACTGCAGTAATTGAATTGTATACACTTTTTCCAACCAAGGGCTTGAATGTCTGTTGGAAAAAAAGAAACAGAAAAGAAAATTAACCAATTAAAAAAAGCTCAGCACACCAAACCCCCAGGACTGTATAAACACTGACGTAATTCTTCCATCAAAACAAGTTAAAACAGAATAACAAATTATACAAGAACGGAGGATTTTGTGTTTTGTCGTTTTTCCTTTGTGCCATTGGTGGAAAACCAGCTAGAAAAGGGAACTACACCATACATTCTTCCTTTCCCTCATTGTGCTTGAGCAAGAGTGTTTACCACAGAAGCTCAAAGTACAGGAGCACGATTATATCTTAAACATACAGCTTAGCACGCAGATCCTCTCTTTCTGCCTGCAGGACTAGCTAGCGCAGTGGTAATTACACTAAGGACGCTGAAGTGGAAACCGACTGCAGACGTGAAAACGCTCCCTCCCTTCCTGTTCTGAAATCGTTCACCTTGCCTCAAGTCAACCATCTCATTTCCCTGCCCGTCTCTGCATCTGTTCTGACTGCTGCCTGCCGCCCCCGCAGCCGCTCCTCCCTGCAGCAACCGGCTGCTCCGGCGCAACGGCTTTGGAGATGACAGCGCCTGGTCCCGGGGCTTCTGCAGCGGGGCTGGGAGGTTTCCTGCTGCCTCCCACGTGCTGGGGAAACGGTGAGGGGCCATCAGCCATCAGCCCCTTCGCTGCTTCCCCAGCACATGGGAGGAAGCAGGAAGCCTCCCAGCCCCACTGCAAAAAGCCAGGCACGGAGAAAGGGAAACAGGGAATAACGGGCTCCTCAATGCCTCCATACAGTCTTTGCCAGAAGCACCCTGCCTCATCCAGACGCAGCGGGATGCAGTAGGCGAGTGGGGAGGGAGCCATGACTTCAGCAGTCCCCTTCCCTGCTGGCTGGGTTTCCTGGAACAGAAGCGCAAGGAGAGCGTGACTGAGTGGGGATGTACCAAGAGAGGGGATGAGTCAGGTGAAAAGGAAATCCCAGCGGACGAAGGGGAGAGAAAATGCCGGAGCCTATAGACAGACGGGAACAGCAAGAGGAAGGCACCGGTGAACAAAAGAAAAGACCAGCAGAAAGAACATGCAGGATATAAGGGAAAAAAACATGGAGGGGCAGAAAAAAATAGAGGAAAGTTATTCTACAGGACATAAAAAAAATAGCAATGAGGGAAAACAGGAAAAGAAAAAAGCCCTTTGAGACTGATTCTAAATTTAAAATGCAGGAGGAAAAGACAAAGAGGAAAACAAGGGCAGGTCAAACCACATGAAGCGTTGTGCAAATGCCACACCAACATCTGTAAGGTGCCGCTATCACAACAGGACATCACTAGCTCACATGCAACACCCCACAGCAACAGACCCCAAGTACTTACAAGGGGAGGGCAGGATCACGGTCGCCTATTTACAGATGGGGAAACTGAGGCACGAAGCAATCCTGTAACTTGATAAAAGCCACCTAAGCAGGGCAGCGGCAGAGGCAGTGACCTGCCCTCAGCCAGTCTGCAGGCAGCTCGTAAGAGGTGCACTCAAGGTTTTATCAGACTTCATTACCTACTTTACAAAGGTGTTGCCTTGCGATTAGGCTAAATATAACTCAAGCCTCTCTGGAGCTTCAGCTTTGGCACTTACTAAACAAATGAGAGAATACTTCATTGGAGATACCGAATACTTTCTAATAAATAGATCCAACCCTGCAAATGCTCAGATTTAATGTACTGCATTCTTGTTTCCATTTAATTTAAGGTTTCACTTCAGCTGTTAGCCTTTCTCATGCAAGCAAGGGGGAAAAAAAAAACCCTATCAGCCAGCCAGCCATCTCAGCAACAGAGTAACTAGATAAAAGGGCTGCAGGGGCAGGAGAATATGATAATATGCTAACTACGGAGTCTGAATAGTAAATAATTATTTAACCTCTAATAGTTAAGAAATGGCCTTTGCTCTTGCATCACTTTTCTGTAATGGATCTTGTATTGCTAATGGTTTGAGTTAAGAGAGGGTGGAGTTCACATCATGAAATTGCAAAGCGTTGAGTGTACAAACTCACAAGCAGACAAACTTTTCTTTAAAAAGTCAACGTTGTAGTGTTTCAGTTCTTAATTCGCCCCCGCATCTTTGCATACGCTGTTGTACTTTTTCCACGCTGGCTCCTTTCTAACTTTCTGTGCTATTATTCAGGTCAAGAAACGCATTTCCGACTACAAACAACAGGACATACCACATCATTAGCCGAAACGAAACCGTGTGGAATGCGGCTTGCAGTTATCATTCAGGATTCAGACAACACTACAGATTAAGGTACGTGTGAGCCACCGGTTTATCTTACTGCTGGTATTAAAAGAACTAGTTCCAAATATAGATCTGTGAGTGTGATTATTCTGAGAAGAGAAACGTAATGCCTTCTCATTTGCTTTCATAGATCTAAGCCTCTAGACAGGCCAACGCCCCCAAAATACGCATGTGGAGGATGCAGGCTATCCCACAAGCACAGAGGAAAAATATGTAAATAAATAAAGCAAAACTATGCCGTGTCACACACCTCCTCATACACGGATGGCTGCTCAGCTGCACACAACTTGAGATTTTTCAAACACTGTTAGAAAACATTCCCACTATCAAAAAACAACAAAACCCCACCCTTAAAAAAAAAGCAGGCCTTCTCAAGAAAGCAAAGTCCAGACTCCATCAGCTCCAGCAGATAGGCAGGCCACCAAGGAGATATCCAAACCGGGACGTGTTAGGGATTTGAAAAATCTTAAGACAGAAGACATGACCAAACTTCACACCACGCATCGCATATGCACAAAGAAAAACAGACTAAGAGCACAGCAGGCAAGAGTCAGCTACTGGAGCCAAGCATGTGAGGCATGTAACGACATGAAAATAGATGTAAGAAGGTCCAACAAGCTCCCTTCAGACTTTCAGAGGAAGACGCTCCCTCTTTCCATTCCCAAAGTGGAGGACAAGCCTAGGGAGAATCAGGCATACTGGTTGAAACCAGGAAAAACTGAACCTCTTCAAACAAAAATCTCCCTTTCAAACTTGCATAAAGCTGCCTTTTACCACCTACATTAACCCAACTCCCTGAAGACCACAATTAAGCAAAGGACTCAAGCACTCAATTTTAAGTGACAACTGACTTCAGCACTCTTTTAAGTGGCTGCTTGAGAAAAATCCCACTTTTATTCCTCCAAATTTCCCTGCTTGGCCAAAGGGAGCTCTATGAACACATAAACATACTTTGGTCGCTTTGCTACTAAGATCCCTGATAGTAAATAAAATATATTCCTTACTCCGTGTTCCCCACCCCCCCATGTCCCCATGATTTTACCCCAGCTCACACAAGAAGTAACCTGCCTACAGGAGGCACCTGGCACAGCTCTGAGACTGAGAAGAAAAGTTGGTTTTGGACCTTCCAGAAATCCAAACACATTTTTAGGAAATATTAAGTACCATCAGTTCACAGCAAACAATCTCAAAACTATTCCACGGCACTCACCACATACAGCAGATTATTCACAGACTGCTTTTTCTAACACCCGGTAACACAACTCATCTATTTATTTATCGTCTCAAAAAAAAAGAAAAAAAAAAAAAAAACCATGGCAACCACAGGCCCTGCTTTCCCGAGGAAGCAGTACTGAGCAACCACACAGCGCATTTTTATCTCTGCCTAATGCAACCAGGCAGCTGGAGACGCGGTGAGCCGCCCCCACCGTGCGAGCAGGCAGTTCCCTGGCACCGGCCGGGCCCTCCGGGAGCCGCCGCACCTCGGCTGGGAGCTGCCGCCTCCCCTTGCCGGCTGCCGCAGGCCGGGCGCTGCCAGGCGGCGACACCCGGCGGGCTCATGGCAGCCCCCGCTCGGGTTACAGCTCAGCTCGCAGCTGCCGCCCGCCGCGCCCCGCACGGACCAAACACCGCCTGCGGGGCCGCGCCGGGGCTCTCGGCCCGGGGGGGGGGGGGGGGGGGGNACCCCGCTCCACAAAACCGCATCTTCCCATGCACGCACACCGCTTCGCTTTGTACTTTTTAAATCTCTCTAGGGGAATTTATACTGTAAAGAGAACAGGCTTTTTAAAAGGTAAAAAATTAAAGTTTACTCAAGAAAGCGTTTGCTAATCTGAGACCTGGAACGTTTCAGAGGTTTTCCTCTTCAAGCCACAAAAGCTGAAAAGACCGTGTAAACTTAATTTCTACGTGCTACTCAGCAAACTTTTCCCCATGCTGCTCTTCAGCCTGGCTGTTTAGTCTGCAATAGCGCAAACGCTGGCACCTCTTCGTTATGACACTTCATCGCTAAACTTCAAAACAGCCGTAGCTCTCTTCCAACGCCCGTTTGTTGCCATGGTTCGTACTCAAAGGCAGAATTACCCAGTGGAAGAGAGCGGAAGACAAATAAAGCAGATCCGACACGCAAAAACCGCGCATCGAGTTTTCTCACCCGCAGACGGACGGGCTTTGCCTGCCCTCCCTGCGGCGGAGCCCCTTTCCAGCCCGGCCGTCGCTGCGGGCCGGCGGACCCGCAAGCCGCAGGCAGTGACCGGCGGGAGACGGGTGCGAAGCCGCCGCCGGTCGCCCCGTCCGCCCCCGTGGGAGGCGGCGGGAGGAGGGGAGGGGGGGGGTGCCGCATGGCCGCGCCGCAACCATTACCGCAGCTGCTGTGGAACGGCGGGGCTGCCCGCCGCCAAACGCCTCCCCAGCGAGCCCTCCAAGTCCACCAGCCGGCGGTAAAACTCAACCTCGTTAATAACAACAACAACAAAAATTTCTTAAACGAGTGGGGTTTTTTTCCGCGTTCTTCCCCACGGGCGCAGGCCGCCCCTGCGCGGCTCCCCCCGGGCGGGGAGGCGTCCGCCACTCCCGGTGTCTCCGGCCCCTCTCGCCGCCGGGCCGCGCACAAAGCCGCCGTCGCTCGCGTGCCGCGCCGCGCCCGCGGAAGCCCCACCGTCACGTGCGCCGCTCCGCACACGGCGGAGACCCGGGGGGGGGAGGGGTGGGGGGTGTTGGGTCGGTGGGC
Source organism: Himantopus leucocephalus (assembly GCA_003993805.1). NCBI lineage: Eukaryota > Metazoa > Chordata > Aves > Charadriiformes > Recurvirostridae > Himantopus > Himantopus leucocephalus. The sequence continues at coordinate 9,141,124 of RSEF01000006.1, forward strand.
CGACACCCCCGCGGCCGTGGAGGACAAAGAGGCGCGGGCGCCCCTCACAAAGTTAAAATGTCCGCGGGGGGGGGGGGGTATCCCGCGGAGGCGCCCCCCCACCGCACCTCGCCGAGTCACGGCGACGGACTCTCGCCCTCCCCCCCCCCCNTACGCACCTCGCTCGGCGCCCCGCGGCGCGGCCCGGCCCGGCCCGCGGGACCTCCGCGCCCGCCTGCGCCTTTGAACTCACAAGGAAAATGGTTCTCGCCGCGCCGCTTCCGGGTCGGGCCGGGCCGGGTGGCCGCGCCGGGGGCGGGGACGGCGGGGCCGGGGGAGGAGGAGGAGGAGGAAAAGGAGGAGGAGGAGGGCTCGCCGCCCGCCCTTTGTGGGGCCGGCGCGGGCTAGCGCGCAGCTGGGCCCGCCGCGGAGGCCCCGGCGCGTCCCCGCTGCTGGGTCATGGCGCGCTGCCGCCGCCGCTTACATAAGGGCGGGCGCGCCGTGCGCGGTGCCGGCCGTGGCGGGGAGGAGCCGGGACGCGCCGATCCGCACCGTACCGTACCGCCGACAGCCGCGCGAGGGGAAACACGCCGGCGGGAAGAGGCGGCGCTCGGCAGACGCGGCCCGCCGGGGCGGGGAGGCGGCCACGTCCCGCGGGGGCGGAGCGGCGGGCCACGTGTGGCGGCGGGGCCGGGGCAGCCGCGGGCCGAGAGCCTAACCCGAAACCTGGTCCCACGGCCTACGTCCTTCCTTCCGCGACACCCCCCCCGCCCCCCCGGCACCGGGTCCGGCACCGTCCCTTTCCGTGCAGGAGGAGGCGGAGCGGGGGACGGCGAAGGGAGCGACCCGCGGGGCAGCTCCGGGCTGCTCCGCTCCGCTCCACTCCCCCCGGCCCCGCCAGAGGCAGCGAAAAGTCTGGCAGGGGCTGCTCATCCCGCAGGGCATCCTGCGCCGGGATCTGCCAGTGTTCACAGCCCATAAACCGATGCAGAACCGTTCTCCAGCACAATTTTCTAATTTTCAGCACACAACCTATTTTCTCCTTGATTACAAAAAGAAAAAAAAAAATCCACCGTAAAATGCGTTTTCTCACTGTTGAACAGAAGTTAATGGCACTAACCAAGTAGTTGTTTACAGTTTACATAAAAGCATCAATTCACCTCAATAGTCCAGGGGGAAAAAAGCACATGGTGCACTGTCTAATGAGAAAATGGTTTCCAAACAGAAATTTAGCAATAATGCCTGTAATGCATTCCTTGAGTTTCGCTCACTTACACAGGCATGGATAGAAGGAAAAAATGGGAGAAAAAAAAAAAATCACAAGAGAGATTAGGATAGAGGCATTTATTTCCTCCGAACCCTTTAAACATAAACAGCTGTACATTTTTTACTTCATGGAAAAAATATAAAGCGTGTAGTTTGCCAAGAAAGCATGAGAATAATGGGAAATCAATGCATGACTACCTCTCTGTTCTCATCTTGAATTATTCCAAATGATGTAAGCTTAAAGGTGTACTGGAATGCTATAAAATACTGAGCTCTGAAATAATAAAATACTTAAGTACAGTTAAAAATTAAAGTTGAACTGGAAGGCTCTCTACCCACCACAGACTTTTCTCCACCAACAGGGTTTCTCCCACAGCAGCCCGTGACGCTACACGCGCAGGGCAGGAACCGGGCTACCTGCACACAGTTTTTGTACACTACCCAGCCTGCGCTCAAACCACCTCGCTGCAAAACTGGACTGTGCTTTGAAGGGATACTAGCAGAGACTGTTTATTGTATTGATTTTCCCTTTTAAGTGGTCTTCCAGCCTGGCGAGCCCGCAGCGGCTGAGCAGCCTTATATGGCAGCAAGGCAGTGGGGAGGCGGCGGTGCCCTGAGCAGCCTCCATCTATTCCTGACCACCCAGGCCGGACATTTGCTCCTCTCGTCTCCCGCACCCTTGCGCACAAGACCCATTTGCCCACACGGCTAGCCAGAGAAAGACCACCTTCTACCGCCAGCAGGGCATGGGGCTCACTAACCCCCTCCGCTCCCCCAAAACGCACCCCCTGCCCCAGCCAGGCCCCAGTGGGGCTGCACTTCCCCACCTCCAGAGGAAAAATTACAACAAACACCATTAGTGACACCATTTTGACCTGATTTCTTTCCAATTCCTTCTTTTCCACACCCCACAGAGACAGGTGATGCAGTAGCAGAGACTAACACGCACCCTCATGCCATGTTTGGGGTCGCAGTCTGCAGCGCCTTTACCCCTTTGGCACAGCAGCACGCCCATTCTCTGCCACCAACCGGCAACAGGGCAGCTTGTCAAGTAAGCGGGGGAGTCTTTCACACATCAGTTGTTCAGAGGCCTCACCACCTCTAAAAAATAAAACTTCACCTGTCAGTAATAGCTGACACAAGGAAATATCCGGAACTCGGGCTTTGCCAAGTAGTCAAGAAATAAAGAATTTTTTCCAAACTGAATTCTATACTCATACGATCTTCAATTTGGCTTTTAAAGTGCATTTTAGACTACCTCCAAGAAGTACTGAACATCCCAAAGACGTACTACTACTTCCACCAAATGTGTACCTCTCCCATAAGGTTTCAGGGTTTTGTTTTGCCCTTTCTCACAACTAAGAGTCCTAGCACTAATAGTTATTTCAGGAAGGGCAAACAAATGAATTATGCCTATTACCGAATGCAGCGTACTTCATGCTGCCATTAAACTAATGGTGCTGAGATAGCTGTGCGGTATGTAGTGCAACTGTCAAAGCAGGCAATCCTTAATAACATCCAAGACAGACACTGTTAAAATACACATCACAAGACTGTCTGGAGGACAGGAAAGTTTGCCCGTTTGGACAAAGCTTTATTAATAGACAGCGACTTAGTAACAAAGAATATTAATACCCAGTGCAGCACCATCTATTCGTTACCACAGAGGGATTTTGCTAAAAATTCTCAAGTGGCACCAGCTACGCGTGGAATACTAACCCAGCAACTCTATTTCCAAGGGTTTCACTTAAAGATGATCTCAGTAAAAATGTGGTAAGTGGGAAAACACCTTTTGCAAGTATAAAAAATAAGGAAGTTGCTACTGGTGCAACAGCTGATGTTAAGAATGTCAGGGCAACATAAAACGACATTTACATCATTACGGCTTACTAAACTTACCGCAATAGATACATGTGTATTCTTAAAAAAACCCACAGATTTGCCATGTAAAGGCACTAATGCCAATTTTTAAATAACAATTTTTTAAATTACTGTCTTAAGATTCCCAAAGCCTATGGCAAATACTGCTATCCAAGCTTGTTTATGACATTTGCAAAATACTACACTTTAGAGCGGCTTATTTAATAGTCACATTATTTTAGTGCTGCTTCCAACTACTGTTTGCTTCGCCTCACAATCGGGCCTGAACTCTGTCAAACAAGCCATACTATAAGCTTGCAGAACAGAGCTGTCTTTGTTCTTTGGCACTGCCAGTCCCCTATGGAATCAGGCAGCACACTGAACTGCACTCGGCAAACAATCCCTGACCTTCAATTACTGTCTTGGCTCGCTGCCACAGGATACATGTATTACTGGTAACACAGTGTGCCCTATTTTGCAGATAATCGCTAGAACTACAGATAATCATTAAAATCGACGGAAAAACGCAAACATTCCCTTCCTAAAATCGCAGTCATAGCTCCAACTGCGGCAAAGCGTTCCTCCGGTGTGCTGCAGCAGCACCCCCCAGGCTCAGGCTCAAGCCAGCCATGCACGCGAGGATGGCAATACTGCAGGTTTTGTATTTTTAGAGACCACACGAAAAATTCCAGGTGGCGTATGGCTTCACCTTCCTCTGCTGGAGGTTTTCAGTTTGCTTTTTGTTTGCTTTGAGGCGGAAGGCACGCTGGGTTGTGCTGGCACGGTTTTGCAAGAGCTGCTCTTTTTGCCTTTTATTTTTCCCCTTTAGAACACTGGCAGGTTTTTCACTCCAGCGCCCCGACACAGAGGGGATGGCTGGCCGGCGGGTGCCCGGGCAGGGCTGGTGGAGGCCAGCGGGCAGCGCCGTCCCCCACAGCCCCTTTGTTGCCGGGGCCGGGGCCAGCTGCAGTCCTTGCGGGCTGGCCGCCAGCCAGCGACCGGGCCGGCAGCCACTGCCCTGCTGGGAGGCTACTGGCACCGCGCTGCCAGAAACACTGCAAGGACATGGCGAAACTAAAGCACACGCAGAGTGGGGGGGGTTTTGCTGTAACCCTCCTTTCATTTCTTGAAGGCGGTAAACCCCTGTCACTGCGAACCATGCTCCTTCCCCGCACCGCACCCGAGAAACCCATGAGTGAGGTGCTGGTGGCCGGGAAAAAACACATGTAAATATTGCAAATGAGTAAATATTTAAACTTTAAAACAAATGAAAGTTATTTAAATCAGTCTTCATCATTTAAATTAGCGTTTTTATACTTATCGTCTTCCTGTGTGTGCTGCCCTACATTTGCTTAGCAAGCAGAACTGTTTCATAGTGATACGCCTGCAGAAATAATATAGCGTAAGAGCAGAGCTACAGACAGTCTCACATTAGTGGAGAAATTCACTTTCTGATTACGTATTTGTGCAAACCAACTGAGTTCAAACGGTGTACTTAAGCACAGAAACCAAAGTCCAAAGGAGGAATTAATGTGTGTGAAACAATCATTACTACCTAAGGCTGCAACACGTAAAATAGAGTAACTGGCATTTAGGCGCCAGCTCATTTGGCAAATTCTTCATTTGAACTCTCCTTTTAGGTTATGGAGGTGGGCAAATCTCACTTGGAGGCATGCAGACATGCAAAAACTTCACCAGGCCATCTTTACTAATTTTTCAAATTTGAGAAGCTGAGGACAACAGTATACATGGAGGAACACGAGCAACAATACATACACTTGCATATCAGCAGTAACTGATTTGACAGTATACGTCAAACTAATCTGACTTAAAATACGGTTTCTATCTTCGCGATATTTTCAATCAACTTTTAAAAATCACTTTTATCCTTCCCTGGGCAAGCACCATGGGGTTTAGCGCTGCATGCATCAACATGACTGTGCAATTTTCCCCATTACTTCATCCCCATCTACTTCATTAGACCAGTACTGTAACTGCAGCTCTGGGAATGAGCTCCATTAGTAAATTTGCACTATTTTTGTGGCTGAATTGGTGTCCCTGCTGCAACAAGAGACCAAGAATCTTGGTCAAAGAAAAAAACAGAAGCATGGCATAAAAAAAAAAAAAACAACCACAAAACATTGTAGGCAGTAGTATTTCATGAGTTTTCTTATTTGCTAGAGTTTGTTGCCAGTGCTTAAGTGATCTGCAAACTTCAGAAACTAGGAATTTTGAATGTTCACAAATAATTTCAGACTAAGTTGCTTTCATTTTTCCCATTACAAAACCCCAATACAAATTCAACTCGTTCTTTCAGGTCTAAGCCACCTAAATAGTATTTTTTTACAATTGCTGCCCCTAGTTTCTTCTCTTCCTAGCCCATTCTACACCTTCTCCAAGTTCAGTTTCGATTAGCAGCCTGTCGCTGATGGTTTTCTCTCTACCTAGCCTCTGCAGTATGCCATTTACAGACACAAATCCTTATACTTGGAACCTACAGAAGAGTGCTCTAACTCCAGATTCATGTCTGAAGAGAAAATACTGAGCAGTCTCTCAAGCATCCCTTTTGTGGATGTCTGTCATCTCAAGCCCAGCATCACTGTAACAGACTTGTGTTTTCCTGTGCCCTCTCCCTTTGTTAGCTGAGCAGAAATGCTGTGGCCCTGCCACTCACTCAAATCCAGTAACATCAATGCCATCGTTAAGTGTGACCTGCTCACTCTGACTTCAGTGTCCAGGTTACAGGAAACTCTCGCAGATCTTTCTTATAAAGCTTACAAAACACGTTTTTCTACCCATTCCCATAGTTCAGAGCACCAGCCTACACTCATTCTGCATTTTGATTACCGAAACCTCCTTTCCTCTGGCCTTAATAAACGCATACATGTTCAGATCCACTCAAAATGCTGTCACAAACACCTCCAGCCCACAACGTCCACTCTTTGCACTTCCAGAGACAGCATCTCCCGATCCTGCTATTGCTCATTTATCAATTTCAGTAACAGCTTACTGGCAACATCTACAAAGCTGATTCATTGACATCTTTCCATTTTCTCCTTAAAACTCTGCTTTGCTGTACCGACCTCTGAAACCTTGACAATGGCTTGGCCACTGCTCTACAGAAGCCTCATCTTCCCTCATAAGCAATGCCTCCTATTTCCCATCTGCCTGTCTCTGTGTCATCTGCCCTTGACTTACTCTCAAAGTTTAACTCCGTGGAGAAAGGGACCCTTTTCATTCTGCATTTGTTCTACAACTCATTGCACAATGAAATCCTGGACTTTCATATGAGTTTCCAAGGGTCGTGGTAATGTGCCACAACAGTCATTAACCTTGGGACTGGATTCTGTCTTCCACAAAGCAAGTACAACAGCTTCAAGATCATAATGTTCTTACCCACACTCCTTCTGTAATATTCATCAAACCCTTTTTAACTTGGGTGCCATCCATGTTTTTCAGTATTCATGCTTCTTCAGCCTTCTTGCTTCCCTCACAACAATGCCAAACTCCCTCCAACTCACTTTTTGGCTTTATTCTCTCCTTCCAACCCTACTGCCAACCTCCACAACATTTTTGCATCTTTTTCCCCCTGAACTTACTGGATGTAACATTCATTTACCCGGCCTCCTTCCAGCTTCACCTCCAGAAAAACAACCTGATTGAGAACGTCAGCTTTGGGCTTCTTACATCCACTGAATTGCTGCTCTTCTGATTCAGCATCTGGCACTGCCTCCCTCTCATACTTCCCACTAACTGAAGTCCATTACAGAACAGGACTCCACCTTTCACCCTCCTACTATTTCCTGCCCCTCTCATACTACATTCCCGACTGCCTCTCTGAAGCACATCACACTTCCTGAGAGTCACCCAGATCTAGCTTTTGTAAGGTCCCTGTCGGGTTTTATTCCCCAGAGCTTAAATACTGGCCTCATCTTTTTCCATATCACCCCCTACGTCCTTATTAACTTTGATGTACAGAGCACTATTTTTTTTTTCCCAATTCTGCTGCTTTTTCAGTTCTTCTGCCCAGCCACTCCCTCTCTCTTCCCTTTGTCGAAGGCATCTTATTCACCAGCTTAGTCAGCTTCCTGTCTCTTAAATGGACTGTATTTCATTTTGCATTTTTCTGTTTGCTCTTCTCCAAAACAACTCAGGAGCATCCTCACTACGGAAAGCTCGGCTTCCCACTGCAGTTTGGGCTCCCTGATTGCTCAGGCTGCCGACAGGCCCTTCAGTCCAGGGCCGCCTCCTGGAAACAAGCCACTGGCTCCATCGGAGGCGAAACAGGGTGCGGTTCTGAGGGAGACTCACTCCAGGCATCACTTCCTCCGCTACAGCAGTGGTGAGAATGCACCCGTGACGGTATTTTCCATTCCCACAGCCCTATGACAGTATCCAAGCAACCGCTGTAATATCAAATGCTCCCCATATGCCTGACGCCACACCCAGGGCATGCAGCATATTATTGACGTCACGCTATAAAATGGTCACTTGAGTAGGCTGTAACAACTTGGTTAAGAAAAGTGTCTCTACAGGGAGCAGAATTGGCCCTTGAAACAGAGCTAGGATCAGGAAAAAAAGATATGTTGAATAGGAGCTCCTGTTTGGAGCTATCTGGAATAACAAAACCCTCAACAACATACAAAAGGCGAAGCATAAGAATCTTGAAAAAAAAAAATCAAGAACAGAGAGCAGTATTTCAGAAGAACACATCCCGTAGAAGCTGAAAGAGGGAAATACCCGCTTCAGATTATCATATGAATGAAGCTGTTATACATAAATTTGGATTCCTTTTCTGAGAAGCAAAAGACTCCTCAAGGCCATTCCTCCAAGTCTTTAAATTTACTCCCTTTTACTGACAGCAGTGTATTCCACTGTTTGTCAGGCAGAATGAGAGCCGTAGAATAAGCACATTCAATTTGCAGTATATTCAGAATGGGGGGTGGGGGGTTGGTGAATATTTAAAAGGTTGCAACTTCTATTCCTTCCCTCCTTCTCTACTTCTACTGTTGTCTCCAAAAAAATCAGGAACCCCATTTACAAGTTCTGCAGGCTTTCTATCTGCCTATCTCTGGAGTCCCTTAATGGGGAAAGGCCATCCGGGGCAGGAGAGGATTACTCTTGTACTGGATTCAGTAACTCTCCGCTCTCTTAGTCCCAGCTTGTTGGCAGTAAGGTCGTACTTGGACATTTCTCTGTGTTTTGTGATACATCCTTTTTATATCCTAAACACATAGACTTTAAGCATAAGAGTATCTTATCTTAAAAGTAATATTTTCATATTTCCAAACACTGACATAAATATCGAGCAAAAGTGATGCATTGTGTTTCAATTATCTTTATAAAAAGCTCCACCTTACTGAGACAACATGTTGGTGTATACTCCTCAAATAAAAATATCAGATTGTTCACCTCACCTTTGTGTGTCACGTAAGCAGGGAGAGATACAATCTAGTTTCAGACTATATACAGAAATACCTTTTAACCTCCTTGAGCAGTATTTTTTCCTGCTATGATTGCGTTATAATCCTATTGTGACTTCGTCAGACTTCCTACACTGAGATGCAGTTGCTAACATACTGGTTTGATTCCTGACTCTATAGTATAAAAGGTTTGGGAGAACTTCTCAAAGACAAAAACCTTATAGGCATAAACCACCAAGAAGTCGAGGTTAAAAGTTTACACTTGATAATAAAAAGTCTGATGGAACAGACGGGGTTTTAGTTAATATATCCCAGCATCAGGATAATGCTGAAATAATGTTGAAACACCCATCAGTCTATCTAGTAAACAAATTAGAAAATAACCTAGATATCATAATGGATTCCCTCCCCCCGCAGTGTTATTTTTAGATTCTCGCATCTGCCCTCTTACACACTTGTCCAGCAGCAACCTTGATGGACAAACACATTTTTTTCCTTTCAGGAAAACACAGGACAGATGGTACTGAAAGTATTTCTCTCTGAGATAACAAGTTTTCTGCTTTTTATAAATTCACTCATCTTCAAACCATGACAGCTGTGAATTTAAAGATAAAATCGAAATGATCCAGATCTTGTTCATCTCCTTTCTCTAGGGTCCCTGAAAGGTCACACAAATATGTCTCACTTCTAAGTTTCCCACTAAATGTGAAATGCATTTCTTTTCCAAGTTCAAACTTACTGGTATATTAGAAAGAAGCAATGTACCCCTCTGCTTTTTTTTCAGATTTGTGTCTCAGCCCTGTATTGTAAATTCAGGATTTTCTGGATACGTTTCCATAGTATATCAGACAGTATTTACCTCCAAGATCTATTTATAGCACTAATTACATTCCCTCATTCCTCCCATACTAGCATACGTGACAACGTTACTAGCCTACATTACCTACTCCCACTTAGTCTCTCGTGAGAGACTGTACTTTTACACACTGGTTATCCTCATCATCCTCCTGTGTATCCTGTTCGGTTTGAATTTGAATTAGGGCCACGAAGATGATCAGAGGGCTGGAGCACCTCTCCTATGAGGACAGGCTAAGAGAGTTGGGGTATTCAGCCTGGAGAAGAGAGGGCTCTGGGGAGACCTTCTAGCAGCCTTCCAGTACTGAAAGGGGGCCTACAGGAAAGGTGGGGAGGGACTCTTTATCAGGGAGTGTAGTGATAGGACTATGGGGAATGTCTTTAAACTGGAAGAAGGTAGATTTAGATTAGATATTAGGAAGAAATTTTTCATTATGAGGGTGGTGAGGCACTGAAACAAATAGCGCAGGGAAGCTGTGGAGGCCCCATCCCTGGAGGTGTTCAAGGCCAGGTTGGATGGGGCTTTGAGCAACCTGGTCTAGTGGGAGGTGTCCCTGCCCATGGCAGGGGGGTTGGAACTAGATGATCTTTAAGGTCCCTTCTAACCTAAACCATTCTATGATTCTATGAATTTATCTGTCTGCACCATGGCTGACTGGAATTATGTATGTTAGTTTAAAAGCACTCTTGGGGACAGTTGTACAGGGACACTAGCATGCTTCTATTCCAGGAAGAGACGTCTCACGCATCCCAGAGTCATACCTGTGATCATCTCTACATCACACAGCAGGTTCACAGTCCTCCTCTGACTGGCCAGAAGGCCCAGACCTTCTCCATGTCAGTGCTTCCACTGGATAAACTCTCATCTATATTTGCCATCTGCTCCTAAATCCACCAGTTTGTGTTTCACGCAGTTACGTTTTCTTCCATTTCTATCACTTCGTTTCTCATGGACTTTCAATTTTAGTTGCATAAAACCCCCTCATCCTCTGTGTTAAGGGCTCCTCCTATTATGTACCATCTGCAGATTTAATGAAATTTAATCAATTAGTCAAAACATTTTAGCGAAAACACTAAGCAAGAAATTCCCCAAATGTGTGAACAACTATTGGTAGCTAGAACTATTTCACCACTACGCTGTTCCACCTATTTCAACACCACATAGCTACCATCTCATAAGCCAATTCCTATCTAATTTACTGTTCATGCTACTAATCCCCGTCTTCCTCTGATTGTTCATCACTTGACATACTGTGGAATGCATTACAGAAGTCTAGGTTAATTATATTAATTGCATTGTCTTGCCTCAGAACAAAGCCGATCAGCCTTTTTGTTCAAGTGGGTCCACAATGTAGCTTTTCAAGGTGCTGATGCCAAGAATAGCCCATGATGAAGGGGAAGGAACACTGAGCAGATATAACCAGTCCATTTGTAAATACTTAAAACAAAGCGATGAGTAAAAGCCATCATGAATTCAAAAATAATATATTATGTTGAAGCACATTTCCTTATCAAATGGAAGAGCAGATTTGAGAAGCAGCTCTATATCCTGACTTGAACAAGGTTCTTGACACTGCCTCCTATGATATTCAAGTACACAAGCTAATGATTAGACTCAAATGAAACTAATGTGGATGCATATAAAAAAACCCAACCAAACAAAAACCCCACAAACCGAAAGCCCCCAAAACACATTCAGAAAACATCAGCAGCTCACTCTCAATGTATGTATTGAGAATGGAGTTCACAAAGTCACCTACACTGGGTCTGCTCTTACTCACTATTTTCATTAGTGACCCAGATGATAGAACAGAGACTACATTTATTAAATTGACAACCAGCTTGGTGGCACTGCAAATTATATTGTAGGACAAAAAGACAAACTGGAAAAATGGTCTCAGAAAAAAAAGATGAAATGCCAAACACTGCACGTAGGCAGGAGAAGTCAACAGCAGAAACACTGAATGTTGAACAACTGGCTAAGGAGAAGTCCCACTGAAAAACAGAGAGGTTATATTCAATTTATGAACTGCTATGAATTAATAGTATCATGCTGGAAAAATGCAAACACAATACTGGGATGTATGAACATTAGTACAACCTGTGTTCAGCATTCATAAAGCCTCAGTTGGAGCAGTATACAGTGAGCAGAGTTTTGAATATTCTTCAAGACAGGTATGTGCTCAAAAGAGAGCAATAAAATGAACACAGTTTTGGAAAATACTATGGATGAATACAGACTGAAGAGACAGGGAAGGGAAAACAGAGCTGGGTGTGTCTCCAGCTATGAAAACAGGATGCTGCAAGGAATAATTTCTTAATCTCTATAGCAGACACAACAAGTTTTAACGGCCTTAATTTAGATTAGATGATCTCAAGGTCTTTTTCAGTCTTATGATTCTAGAGTATCTGCAGGGTCACTTACCTCTCCCAAATAAAACAGCATTTAGAAACACATGCCCAAATTAATGCTATATTTAAGTCTGCTTTTATTATGCCATCTGCCTCTCTGCCCATCTTCTCTGACCAACATCACCTACTTCGTGGCTTCTCTCAACAGCTACAAACCGTTGGTCCTTTGGGGCCGGAACGCAAAAGGCATAGTCTCAAGACCTCACTCCTGACAGCAATATTCTTGCACTCTGGAGAGCTGTGATGTACCAGCTTCCTCTGCCTGCACTAATCCCAGCCTGGGGATTCCCACCAACGGAGCTGAACAGGAAGATTTACCTGCAGACCTTGGGAACAGTTCTGGCAGATCATGCCTGACCTGAAGGCCGCAGGCTGGCCTTCCCTGTCTAGAAGATTAATTCTTCTGAAAGACAAGTATTGGGTCACTAAAATTTACTCTTTGAAGTAGGGATATTGTATTTTACTTCATTTTCTTTAATCTGCCATGTCATTGATTATTCCCCCCCCGCCCCAAAATGCCTTCCAAAGCTTTACATATTGTGAGGGCAGACTGAAAGTTTTAATTGCTTGCACAATTCTTCCTTTACGTTGGCACTGCTTTCTCCCATCACTGGTACCACCCTGATGGAAAGATTAGCTAAAATAGTTACAATCAGCACTAATTCTTTCCTAATTCTGAGATGGAAATTTCTCTTGGTCTGAGTATTTTACGATCCTTAAGTTCCTTCTGGTTGTAGTAATTTCCATTCTCTTATTATACAACTTGCCTCTTTCTCTGTAGTTATCATCAGAAACATTTAATATTTTAGTTGTGTATTATTGTTATTCTCTACCCTTCTCACCATACAAAAGCTTCTTCTTTTTATTTGTTTTCACATCATTTGCAAGATCAAATTCAACTTTTAGGAACAAAGAAATTGGAATTCTTTCCCCCCCCGCCCCCCCGCATTGCTCACAGGATTCTTGCATTAGTCTTACTATGTATCTTCACGCTGGCTATTCATCCATTTTAGACTGCAGACCCGCAGAACTCTCATTTACTTGGGATTCAGCTTACAGACAAATTTTACATATGTGTGACTTTAAGAAATTAAGTCCTTGGGCTCCTTACACCCGTGATCAGCTTTGCTTCTTCAGATTTGCCACCAAGATTCAAAACCTAAATTCCAAACCAACTTTCCTATATTTTTTCACGTATGTCAAAGCAAACCAAATCATGATTACTAAGGATGCAATTTCAAGTTCCACTTAATCTGATTAACCGTAAACTGCCATGGAATGGGAAGGGCCTGAATGCCTCACCAGCCCCAAGCACTTGCTCTATGTCCTCTGGCAGCCTGATCCATCAGAGCTCACCCCACACCCCCAACGCATTTTCTCCAGAGTCACCTTGCTGATGTAACTCACGCCTTGGCTGCGTGACTGCTAGGATCAGCTAGACCAGGGCAGAAAGAGTGAAGCCAGCTCTTTCAGCAGCTGATTAAGCATAAAGTGAAAACAAATCCTCAATCCAAAATTATTTTCTAGAATATCTTCATTGCTTTTCAAAATGAAGTCTGAAGCAACACTGATTTCCTGTTGGTTCAGTGACTAGTTTAAGGAAGAAACTTGCCAGCAATCACATCCAGGAATTCCTTGGCCCTACCATTTTTTCTCTAATCTCTACCTGGGAAAGTAAACCACCTCATAACAAGCAGTATTTATCTAACAACACTACAGAGATCCCTATTCGATTCTAACCCTGGGGCTAATAACAGATTCTTTACTCCTTCTGTCATCTTTTTCCAAAGTGATTTGGAGCCAAACTGATTTCAGTCTGTCCTTTTTACGCCAAGGTATTTTTTTCTAGTCTACCATATAACTACTACTGCACAATTTTTGCTTTTGTTCAGTTATTTCTGAACAGCACAAAGCTCTTTAAATACACCTAGTCCAGTTATTAACAGCATTCTACCATGATTCCAATACTCAGACATTTTATATCCCAACCTCTATCAGAAGTTCGGATTTCTCTGTTTTGTTGTCCAGGCTCTCAATATGTATACACAACATTTCAGTTGTTTCTTAGTAACCAAATCCCATTATCCAGTGAAAACCTTTCCTTAGCTGCAATGCCTGACTATCATTTTCCTTCATCTTGGAGCTCTTTTCCTTCTCAACTAGTACTAGTCCTCTACCCACTGGCACTTCTCCATGTGCTGAGACAGAAACAAAGGTTTACCTGACAGCCCTCTGCTAGAGCTAAAGCCTGAATGGAAGTTGCAAAGGTTGGTCAAAGCTTTTTTGCTTACACTGAAGTTCCCAGCCAGTGCACTAGCCTTCTTCTCTAAAGGCAGTTTTTCTAGGTACCTGGGGGCAAAGCCTAGCTGTAAGAGCAATCTCCTCAGGGCTCTCTCCTCCAGGGACCATAATTCCACTTAAGATCATCAGACCATCCACTCTATGTCTTCCGCAGTACGGTATGCACATCTGTAATCCACCATGGTAGAAAATTTGCTGTCGTTTATGCTATCATGAAGGCTAATGATAGAGTCTTTCCTTCCCACTCCCACTCAAATCCCTTCAGGATCTTTCTCAGCTTTCTCATTCTTCCTTATCTTCCCATTCAGCAACATCAAAAGTCTCACCAAGTTGTCTGCAATTCCTCAGCCACATGAGCCTTCTCTTAATTCTTGGATCTGGTTTAAGTTCCAGCCTCATCGTCTGTTGCATCTTGAGCACCCCCCCCTTTTTTTTATTTTCATTTTTTTTCCCATCTTCACTTTTGAACTGTATTAGTGATTTCATGCATACTATATTTAGTCTTTATTAAATGTGCCATTTTTCAGGTTTCCTCTACTGCTCCCTTGATTATTAACTCTCACCTCTTTCAAGTCCTTGCCTTCAAAAAGGGCGCATACTAAACTCTTTTGATATACTCACCAGTTACACAGCAACTAGTTATCAGTTGCTTGACTTTTGAAACTTTTTGTCTAAAGGAACTTCAGCCCTTTATTTAGTTCAGCTGTGGTTCACAGCAGGAATCAGTCTCACACTCAAGTTCAAATGCTGTACATAAATTACATTCAAATCAAACACTAGCCAGTGATCCTCAAGAAACAAGATTCGCTTCCCAACCCCCCGGGAAAGGGTCCTACACTGGCTTTATTGACCTCTACTAAAAGCTCAATGCTTTATAACAAACTGAATGTGTCAAAGATGTCTGTTTTGGCTATTCCCATGGAAGTCTATCCAAATTTGGCACAGTTAGAGGCCTCAAAAAAAAAATATTAGAGTTCACAGATGTTTAACTGAGAAATGCTTGCAAGCAAGGGGCTGTTTCCTTTCCTGGCAATCACTGGTTTTGACTAGCACAGACCACGGCCTGAGAGATCAAAAGAGAAAGTGTCCCCCGTTGCTGGCACCCAGCACTAAAGGAAAAGGAAGACGTAAACTGAGAAGGCGGCACAGGGGGCAAGAAAAGAACCACCAGAAGGGCGAGAAAGAGCGAATGGGCACAACAGCTGGCAATGGATGAACAAGAATAAAAAGCTCTGTGTACTGCCACCACATATCCCCCTTGGAAACTGGAAATGTACCTAAGAAACCCCAGGCAACATTCCTCTGTTTTCTAACCAAGATGACTTACTGCTTTTTTTGTACCTGGGCCACCAAACCAACCAGCCAACTGGTGTGGAAAAAAAGCTTTGCTCTGTAAAATGCTGGAGTACTAAATGCTAAACTCAGGAGTTAAGCTTCTCTCTACCTCACTACCTTCTCTCCATCATTGAAAACAGGCCTCCTTCGGGGGGACCCCCTTACCCAAATTGACTGGAAGGAGCAGTACTTTATTTCTAGAAGTACCACCTGTTCTCAACAGCGTCAAAGCAGGTATCACCCAGGTACCCTCCACACTCTCCCCATACGCTGCTCTGTTTGACACCTTCCTCTTTTTCCTGGCCTGCATCACTTCTGAGTACTTTTGCCATTTTCAAGATACAGCATGCTTATGTGAGGATGAGGAACACTGCCATTTTTATTTTGCCTTTCAACTGAATATAGCTCCTATGTTATTTTTTTTAATTCTCCTGATCACATTCCATTTTTTTGTAACAGTATTTCAATTGACTTTTTAAATCAAATTATTCTTTTTTGGCCCAACAAGCCAGGTGTAACTGATACAAAACTATCAATAAATCAGATAACAGCATCAAATCTAGGACTATTCAGAAGTTTGGGGGTTTTTTACCCCTATTTAAGACATCCTCAAGCTGTGCTTATTCAACATTAAAAAGCAAGCAATGGATGGAAGTTTAAAAACGAAGCCTCCCTTTGGTCTTTGTATCTATATCTTTTATATCTGTAAAAAGATTTTAAGAACTTTACTCCCTTCCCCACCCCCAAAGTAACAAGAAAAAGCTTTACATTAGCTAGGTATTGAGGGAACAAAAGAGTAACTCTCACTGACAGGTTTTTATTTTTCTCTGAAAGAGAGCTCTTTCAGACCAAGACACAAAAATGGAGCTAGACAACTGGGCAAGCACTAAATCTCGAGGACACACACCCCCTCCCATTTCGTAGTGCTGTAACATTATACATTGAATTACTTCAGGAGAATCTGTAAAATGAATGACCCATTTCTGGTCAAAAATCCCAGCTGTGAATCACATAGCCATTTGGCCTATAAAAAGCAAAAAAATCCATAACCTCCCCCACCTCCAAACCTGTTCTGGTACAAAAAAAA
>RSEF01000006.1:9157741-9244367 GCA_003993805.1 Himantopus leucocephalus
AAAAAAGAAGTGGGGCTGTTTTCCAATGAATATAAAAGATAAGAACTTTTTGAGAAAGAAGCATAGCGACTTTTAGAACTACCTTTCCCTATGAAAAAAAAAAAAAAATCACTCTGGCATACCATAGAGTGTTTAATTCCTCTCTCCCAGTTATTATTCAGTCTCTGAAACAGTTTCTCTGTAAGGTTCTCTATAACTGAGTTATACCTGAGTTTCTGTGTCTAATCCTGAATAGAAAGGAGAAAAAGAAAACTATATCCCCGGGTTTGAGTTTATTTCAGCAGAAGTAAAGACGCTTTGTATTAAATGGCTATAAAAGTGGTTTTAATGATAGAAGAAAATACATACCCAGTTTTGGTAGATGGAACAGAGGTATTCTAGCTATGGAGGACCTCTCAAACTCAAGTATGTTTACAAGAATTGCATCTTCCCCCCTATTGTCAACTTTTTCTCTGCCTTCAAGCTACAAGATAACTTAAAGAACGTATCAATGGACTTCAGAAATAAATACCTCATCATTGTAATGAAAAAGAAATGGACCACTAGTTGTTACAGCAGAATCTAAATTAGCTTTCTATATTTAGAAGTACCACCTTTCTTTTGAGGATAGTAATGTGCTTCAGTTGAAGGGCGAAAGAACTCACACAAAGTTCGTACAGAAGCTCCTGAATGCAAGTACGGGTGGCAAAAGAGAGTGAAGTGAAAGAAATTTATATGTAATGATGATGAGAATCAAATGTAATTATAACATTAAAATTAAAACTAATCTTGTAGAAGATGGGAGGCATATGAAATTGGAAAGTAAAGTTTAACTAGTTAAGTTCTACATCTTTGAAGAAATTAAAAGGACAAAGCTATTCATTCCATTATCAGCATTTTATTTATGACCTTTCAAACAGAAATGAATTAAAACATTATAATGACACCAGATATCTCTTATAGTAGTAGTGTTGTAGTTATTAAGGTCTAAGGATGAAGATTGACACTTCTATTTCAAAACTGAAGAATTATTAAAGCTTAGCACTTTAATTCCTTCTGTATCTGTCAACCCACTAAAATATATCGGCTCTCCCACAAGCCTTATTCCACCTATTATTTCACAAAAATATCGAGGATTTTTCTTCTATTGCATTTTCACCATCCCAAACTCTGTTAGACTTCAGTTACTCCTTTACTTTTGGTCACTGACGGATTTTAGAAAGCTGATCCTCTGTAACTGAAACATAATATTTTAAAGTAGACTCGATGAGTGAAAATTATTCCTCCTTCACTTTTGCCTTTCATTTCATCTCATTTTCTTTGTCACTGCAATGTTCCCAGTCTGCATTTATTAAAAATAGTCAAGGTGACCCTAACTCATTCATTTAGTATCTAAAACATCCAGCAACTCCAGATGTTCCTTTCCAAATACATTTAATTTATTTTCATTTCAATTTTAACCAGACACCAGATCCTCTAGGACAGATAAGCAGGAAAAAATGCAACCTGCTGAGTAAAGCTGCAGTACTCAAAAAAGCTGCACTATGCAAAGTGTGATGGACTTCATATCAAAAACTACTTAGGTTCATATATATGCAGGAGGAGGGGAAAAAAGTATTAATGTAAAATATACTGAATTAGCCACAAGACTAGAACATAACAATTAATTAGGCTGGAAAAAATGTAATTCCCAATAGTATGACACACACACGTAATCTTAACATTCGGCCACATAGCCATGAAGAGGACTGACCTGTTACCTACACGTTTAAATATTTAGCAGAACATTGGCAAGTTACTGAAATACTTGTCTGCCTTCTTGCTAAACCATCCTCCCAACTCCAATTTCAGTATACATTCTTTCAGACATGATTATTTTAGAGAAAAACTGAAACCCATCCTTTTTGTTCTCCGGTCTAGTAATACCTTCCAGCTCTACTCACATGTAAAACTCAGACCTTTTCCAACAGTGCTTTCTCTATGATGCACAGACACATCCCACTGAACTCTAGATTATAATAGTTTTAGTGATACAAAATGCATACTTTATTGGAGTTGGCATTCTGTTGCACCATCTACCTCTTCCAAACACAGAACTTAAAACATAATTTTTAGCCCAATGTTGAAGGACCAAAGTAGGTTTGGGAAAGAGATTAAAAAAAATTAATATATATTTATGCAAACTGCTGGGGAGGTGGTGTACCGCAGAAAATAGATCATAGCCTGACTTTTAGCAGGAGTACAGCAGGAAGCAGAGGGCAGAGGCACAGACACTCTTCCACGTGCAGCTTTGTAGCTTTATGGCTGGAAAGCAGAAGCCAGCCAGACAAGAGTCACCGTGGTGCACCAGCACCCCTTTCGCCACTGCTCCTTACCAGAGCACGCAGTGGATACTCACAAGTCGCTTTCAATGGAGCTGTGAAAGTGCAACGAATTAACTTTTTTCTTTGTTTCGTTTTGTTGGGGTTTTTTTCCCCAGCAACATTTCTGAAACCAAACTCTCATTCAAGAGGAGGACACTCCATACAAAAGGCTGATGTGTGTGAATGCTTCCGAAGGGATCCAGCTCAGATAAATATACCTTAATATATTTTGCCTATCATTTTAGGAATTAAAAAGCATGGGCAAGAATTGAATTTCAGCTTGCTGATAGATGAGTTCAATATAGAGATTATTAGACACACTCAAACCAGACTCTGCATTGTGTGCAAAACCAGCCATTTAAGCATCTACTCCAGAGCTTCCATCCACGTCACCTGGGGTAGACTTGGGCATGGGTTATTCTTGAACATTTACACAGTCTGGATTCCTTCAGGTTTTATATATTAGCAAAAGACATCTGCTAATACATCAAACAATTTCTGCCTGAAAATCAGTACTGTTTTGTGACAACTTTTGTGTCTAAGATTTACTGAATCGCTTGTTAGTTTTTCTGCCTGTTGCACAAGCAGAGGAATGCCGACATTTGAAAAGGGAAGCCCAGTTTCAAGATCCTCTTCTGTCTGCTTCAGAGCAGTTTTCATTACGCCTCACACTGAACCAGGAACCTGAACCTCTGTCTCCTACACCTCCCGTGTCGGCAGCAAAACCACACTCTGGCAGAGAAAGGGACTGCTTGACCAAACAACCCCCCCGTAAAGGTTTCCATGAGGCTTCTCTATGGTTTAGAAACACTTTATTTTGCCAAAAAGTGCATTTCTGTGGCTACCTCAGCCATCTAACAATGGCTGATGGTCTAATCCAGTTTGGTTTACTAATTTAAATGGAATTCTCAGTTGGAAACGAAAGCTATTTCTACCTCTACCATATTATTACAGCTGACTGGGGGGAAAAAACCCTTTGCATTAGAACAATGAGTATTATTCTCCACCACACAAAGTACTGAATTTTAGAGGGTATCAGCCATCAACTCTGAAGTCTGTACAGTCTTCAGTGAAGAGTAACATTTAATCCAGAGAAAACAGATTTTTATACCAAGTTTTGAAAAAGGATTTCCCATGGGTAGTGTGTTTTGACAACAGTTACCGTACTGGGACATCTGAAATTACTATAGTTTTTCCCACACTAAAAGTGGAGCCTAGATGACCATCAATTTCAGAAGCATTCATATTTGGTAATTAAATGCTTAAATTCTCATATTTACAAAGAAAAGGGGCAAAATGGGACCAATCAAAACTTACTAAACTAAGCACCGAGTTTATTTTTAAAAATAAGTTTTCTTCTAGTTACCACCAAGTTATAGTAAACATTAACTTTTTAATGGTTAAAGTAAGAAAAAAATTAGTAGAACATCCTTGCACTTATTGCATTAAAATAAAAGGCCTATTCTGTTACAGTGTCATCTAGCTAGCTAAAACTCATGTAAGTGAATGAGTTACTTTTTTGTTTCCATTATAGATTAAGGAAAAGAAGATAGGTTTTGTTGAATAGCATTAAATACAATTAGAGACTTCTGAGAAAACCATGCCTGGAAAAAGATCTGTTCCTATACTAAGAACTGAACTAACATAGGTCTGGGGAGAAGTAACCAGATTAATATTCTTTTTGCACATTCAGTTTAAATAAGCTTACCATGCAAATATATTTATGATATGCAATTAGAAAGAAACTAAGTTCTGCCTCAGATTGTTTTCCTTAACTGTGCTATCTCCTTTCTTACTCTCAACAGAAGTGATTTAAAACAATTGTGGTTCATCAGGAAGAGTCTACCCTTAAAATTCATCTATTTACGTTAAGAGTTGCTCATAAGGTAAAGGTAGCAGAAGCAGCTGCCTGGTGTAGCCAATGTATTTACATTTCCTTAGAGCCAGACTGAACAAAACCCCATGCTCGGCCCTCTGCAGCACCAGAACACAAATGGCACACAGGCATGCTCCTGAAGAGCTCCCACCACCACTGGGAGCTTGTGCCTGGGAGATGAGATGACAACAGTCCAGCGAAAATGCCCAGAGCTTGTACGGTGAGGACATCACACCCTGCCCATCTGCCATGCTGCTCCGCATCATTTGCTCCAGTAGGCATAGCCTGCATTACAGCCAGGCTCTGATGCTGTGGCTTATCACCGCAGGGTCACAAGCTGCTCTACATCCCTGAAACTGCCTTATTAAGTGCTTCTTTCCTACAGAAACCGAGACAGCATTGCAGGGCCCTTATGTTAAACATATCAGCAGCCCTCCTCTGTTTGCAAGTAGCAAAAATTCACATCCTTTTTACTAGCACGCTTTTGATGTGAGGAAATCTTAATCTTATCGCAAAGGCCAGGAAGTCCTGGGCTAGGCTGGTAAGTAACTGCACACTTCTTTTTCCTACAAGAAGTCTTCTGTTGGACTGGTGCTGGCAAGGCTCCCTGAGAAGTCACATGTTTTGGCATTTATTCTTTTATTGCAGTATACAGTTCCTCTTATAACTTCCCGATCTACTGCTTCTGCTTCTCTGAAGAAGCAAGCAGATGTCCCTGTATTTGTTACATTCACACCACGTTTCAGGACTTCATTTCCATACACGAGGGACTTTTTTCCAGAATTATTAAAGAAAAAAAAAAAAAGATTGCCTTCCTCAAAACTGCAGGTGTGATGTAGCAGACGAAAGCACTACCTGCACTGCTCCTTCACGTTTCCTTAAGTTCACAGAAACCTATTCCAGCTGCACAATGATAATCACCCCGGCTGAGAAACCTCAAACATGAGAAACGCTCTGACTGACAAAAGCAACCTGGGGCAGGGCTGAAAATAAAAAAGTAGCTTTTAATCACAGGTCTCAACACGCAGGGTCGCTATCAAAACGTCCACACTACTATCAGAAAACACAAAGCATGCCAGGTGGCATGTTTACTTATTGTACATGCGAGATTTTAACTGCCTGGTATAAGTTTATCCAGTGCTGATGACCTCAGTGCACACGCGTGCAGTAGCCTGCAGGTCCTTGCATGAACTGCACAGCCCGGCTTCTGGCATCTTGGGGCTCACCTGAAGAGCTCTATCTAAACATCTCTGGATTTGCGTGTTGTACCCACCTGAGATGATCAAAATTTGTTTCCCTCCACCACAACATACATAAAACCCTAACCCGTGAAAACATGGTAGAGAGAACACCCATGTTTACATGAAGGGGTAGAATTCAGATGCTGTATAGTACTCCTAGCATATTCCTTTAACATGGGTGCTCAAATTTGTGTGTAGATTTTTGAAGTATGGAAGTAAACTGAGGACTACCTATGTCACGTCTCAATTCATACCTTATAGTTAAGACCTCAAAATACTGACCTGCACCATAAAAGCTTAAACCATACTCCTGTTATTTGAGAACATTCAGACAGGTAGATGAAGGCTGAAGACAATTGCCAACAAGTGCATATGGGAAGATCATAGACTACCATTCCTTGAAAGCAGCTTACAAAAGACTTTACTCGGGAAACTTTGTGGCAGTATCATGTTATTGTACTACCCTGAACTTTTTATTTTTTAGAAAAGTAAGAATGGCTTCCTCGTATCAATTCTCTCAGTACCCGAGATTTTAAGTCCTCTTTTTAGCAAGATGCTGTTGCAGCTAATGCAGTGATCAGGTAAACTAGTACCTTCATCTGGCATCTCCACTAGTTCTTTTGCTTTTTCTGATGGTTGCAAAGCAGCTGATTGCACACATCTATTAACAGGGACTGATGGCAGGAAGTTGTCTTCAAGTAGCTCCATTTTTCTCTTCAAGACGCACAGAATACTACTGGATAATTGTACATTCAAAACAAAGACTCTTTCTTATGAAGTGCCCAAGGTTGATGAGGCTGTGTGTGTACAAGGCCATCAGGGAGCTGATGAAACACTGGCTTTATCTCTGTGCCTCACAGACATGTAAGAGGTAGCCATCAACACAGGCTGAGATATGACGACTTTGAAGCTAAACCTCAGTAACGGCTTTATTGTTTGAGTTTGGGGTTTGTTTTTTTTTCTTGCATAGACTAATTCAGGCTAGAAAAGAAAAGTTACCTTGCATCTCCAAAGCCCAAAATAAACCGTAACCAAATGTAGGGATTACACAGACTTCCTGCCAAAACCATGAAAATCACAAACTGAAAACTATGGATTATTTTGCCTTGCTGTATGGGTTTCGGTTTTTTGGGTGTTTTTGTTTTTTCCTGGTAAAGTATACTTCTAACCAGTTACAGAAGATTTCAATGAAACTTTTACTTGTCAGAAAGCCACGCTCAGATACATGCCATGCTTTGAAGTCTTAGGTAAGAAATCCTTTAGGCTGACAAATACCCACGGCCGTGCACGGCAGCTAATGCTATGGAATTAAAGCTGGGATGGTCACGAGAGGGCTGGGGAGAGCGACAGGCATTTACAACCCAGGCGGCTACTGGCGCAATGCTAATCAACCTCTGATGCTAGTAAGAGGAAAGAAAGAAAACTCGGAAGGCCCAGAAATTTGACTTTACAGCTTCATTTCTTTGTGCTGTTAACATCGTCTAGCCTTTCTTCACTGAGGAGGATGAAATCACTAGAGAGAATTGTTCACTTTAATGCAGGGGCACAAGAGGGCATAAAGAGAAACTTCCAAGAGGGCAGAAAGAGACTTGAAAAAGGCATGTCACAATGGAACAGCATAATTCCCTCTCTGACCACACATACAGCTCCCTAAACCACATCAAAGGGTCTCACAAGAAAAAAAAACCTCAGAAACCTAAAAGGGGGAAAAAAAGAAATATTTCCTATAGAAGCTAGCCAACAAAATCCTGTCTAAGTGGTATATAATAGCAGAAGGAACTGCTAACTACTGTTATTCCCATCTCTTCCTTCACAAGAACATGAGCAGTGACACTAGGTCAGACTAGGTCACTACCTGGTTTCAGCAATTCCCCCCCTACACGTTCCCCTCCTCGAAAACGGAAAGGGGCACACAGAACGATCTAGCAGCTACTGGCAAACAGCGGTTTACGGACCAACTTCCTGAGCCAGAGTCCGCATCCTATTTCATCGTCCTCTCCCTGAGTCAGCATAACCGCTTGCTGTATCCATGTACACTTTTACCACCATAGCACAGCTTTCAGCAGCAAGGGCAATGTCGCAATAACTTTATCATTCCCTTTGTGGATAAAGTACTTCCTTCTGCTTGTTGTGAACCTGCTGTTCCAATGTTTCACTGGGCATTTAGTGGTACTTCAAGGCAATCGTTTTCAATGTGCTATCTCAATAGCATTCACTGCCGTACAAAAGTCTGCCCCCCACCATCAGCCCTCTTCCAAGCTAGAGAACACAAACCCATTTCTACCCCCTGAGGAAAAGTTACTACATACTCAATATTTTCTTTTGACCTTCTTCACTTTTATGGTTCTGCTATACAATCCTTGAGGTAACCAGACTGCATTCCTTATGCCAGGTAGATGTGTACTGTTAGTTTCTACAGTGACATAATTTTTGTTTTTGCTGATCACTAGAGCTAAAACCAAGACGGAAGAAGCAAGCTGTAGTTAACGTCAATTAAGGGCATATGACCACTACCTGCTTTTTAGAATGATGCTACAATCATAGAATGGTTTAGGTTGGAAGGGACCTTAAAGATCATCTAGTTCCAACCCCCCTGCCATGGGCAGGGGCACCTCCCACTAGACCAGGTTGCTCAAAGCCCCATCCAACCTGGTCTTGAACACCTCCAGTGATGGAGCATCCACAACTTCCCTGGGCAATTTATTCCAGTGGCTCACCACCCTCATAGTACAGAATTTTTTTTCCCCCAATATCTACTCTAAATCTATCCTCTTCTAGTTTGAAGCTATTATCCCTCGTCCTATCACTACATGCCCTTGTAAGACGTCTTCTCCAGCCTTCTTGTAGGCGCACTTCAGACACTGGAAAGCTGCTAGAAGGTCTCCCTGGAGCCTTCTCTTCTCCAGGCTGAATACCCCAACTCTCTCAGCCTGTCTTCATAGGAGAGGTGCTCCAGCCCTCTGACCATCTTTGTGGCCCTCCTCTGGACCTGCTCCAACAGGTCCCTGTCCTTGGTAAACAACAAGCGTGCATTATTTTAGAGGGCTAGTGGTATTCCAGTACGAAAATAATTTTTTTTAAATGCCATCAATGCATTTCTGGATGAAAGAGCTTCACAGAGAGGCTTACATCAAAGCGGAGAGTTTGACAAAGGAGTTTCTTCATTTTATGGAATT
Source organism: Himantopus leucocephalus (assembly GCA_003993805.1). Taxonomy (NCBI): domain Eukaryota; kingdom Metazoa; phylum Chordata; class Aves; order Charadriiformes; family Recurvirostridae; genus Himantopus; species Himantopus leucocephalus. Next base: position 9,166,377 of record RSEF01000006.1, read on the forward strand.
CCTGGTTCATAAAAATTTGAAATTAGAATTAATGTTATTTTAGATTAACAGCTGATCTACCAGAACACAGTGTTTCCATTAGTACTTGACACTGTCAACACTTGTATGAAATCAATGTGTGCCTCATTTGGGAGATGAGTACAAGCCAAAATAAGAAAACATTTTAAGCTGACAGTATTACTCTCGGGTCCTGAAAAAAGCTTGCATTTGTAGAGATCTAGATTATTTGAGAAAGCAACCTGTAGTAATTGTTTTCATTCCCTTTTTACTGTCAGTAGTTAAAAGATGACTTTGATGAACACTTCTAATGCATTTATTCCATGCATTTTAAAAAACCTGAAATAATTTTTATCATAAAAAAGCTTTATTTAAATTTACTCTAAAATCTTCACAGTCTTACAGACAAAATATTAGAAGAAAACATTAGCAAGACAAGACTTAAAGGGAGAGAGACTATCAAAAGATACAAATATAAAGAGATAGTAAACCAATTGATGACTTATGAGGAAATCTGCAAGTATACTGTTATCTTTAGACCATCAGAAATCCATACCTCTTACCAAAGAAAAAGCCATACTTTTTCCAGTTTCATTATTTCACAAAGTCTTTGTGTGTTGATAAACCTCACCTTGGTGTCCTGCGCAAACACCAAAACAGCATTTTAAATCATTGCCTTGGGTGAACTTCACATGAAAACACTTCCTGAGGCTGTTCAAAAGGGTGTTTGCCAACAAAGCAGCATTTTGACAACAAAATGCAGACTGAGCAGGAGAAAGATATACTGATACTATTTTCAAGATCATACAAAGGACCCCTATACACTTCAACCAAGGAGGAGAAAAGTTTCCTTTATGTTTCCTGAACATTTAAAGAAAGCATTTATAAGGTTCTAGATTGTAAGAGTGCATTCTTAATGGCAACAACATCCCATCAAACATCTATCAACAAATCCCTTTTGGACAGAAAGGGAGACACAGGTATTGTAGTTTATTCTCCAACAATGGCTTTCAGTATAAATAAAAATATTATTTCTTTTCAGAGTTTAAAAGCATGCTTGAATTCTGTGTTACACTGGCATAAAACAATCAATTGACCTGAATTCAATTTCATCTGAACACACAGCATTATTGATATGAATTTTTATAAAGGAGGAAAACAAGGTATAGCTATCTTCATAGTTAATGCTTTTTAACTGGAAAACTATTTTAAGCATTAGAAAGTAGAGCAGAAATTATGGCCGAGGAGTACTAGGAATAAGTCTTATATAACTCCTGACCTCAAGCAAACATTAAAAAAAGTGATGCTTATATTAAAAAGATACCTGGTCATTTCTATTTTTATAGCATCGGTGATGGAACAGAAGAACTCAATTCCTGATTAATGTTTAATATACCATGTACCAAGATACAATCTGCTCAGCTGTGCTTTTTTTTTTTTCAGTGCAACAAAAATGTAGTAAAAACCCATACTCTGAATATTTTTTTTTAAGTATTTAAGGTACTTTATGCAAAATAACTAAAAGACACTGCAAAGTATTTCACGTAACATAGAATTTAATCAACTATGTCTCAGCTACAGTTATTAAATCAGATCTCATACAATGCTCTCTGCCATATTCCACCATGGTATTTTGTAGGATTCCACAGAAATTTTCTTTTTGCTCTTTTACCCATCCTAGCTATTAAATAAACTTTTCAGTTTTTAGGAATAAGCATGTTTTGGACAATCCCAGCACTAGGCGCAGGGTAATGAGCAGAAGGGAGAATAAAGATACATCATCTACATTATTTAAAATTTTAAAATACTTCAAGAGTTTGAGAATGATGGAAAGTGCATAGTGAATCACTAGGCTCCAGATAAGGACCATCTTACACTGTTGAAAAACTGGAAAAACTGGTGGATCATCTATCAGTTTGATCTTGAGATGATCAAGAAAGAATATTAGGCATAGATATGGTCATCCTCTCATTAGGTATGCAACTTTAATTACAATTTTATTCAGTTAAGAGTAAAAAAAAATAATTCTGAAGTTCATGAACAGAGGATTGAAAATTTGCACAGGCAACTTAATCCTCCAGCCTCATCCACACGCAGGGAAACAAAATGTTATCCCATTTTTCAATGGCTGACTTTGCAACCTGAATAATGGCTTTAAAAGTATGAGGAGTTTGGTCTGTGATCTCCTAAACTCAAAATGGAAATCAGTATTACAGAAACTCCATCATCTGGAAGTATACTGACCCCACAGAGATCACAAGGCTAATTTGAACTTTTATATTTCACTTGCTAACCAAATGAAGCGAATGAAAGAGCAGCAGGCATGGGGCCCCCTGTCTGGAACTACATATATTCTTTTACTCTAAAATATTCTCTCTTCTAAAACAAAATGATAGCCTGAGATGATGATCTCCTTGAGCTTCCAAAACTGAATACCAAGTGATTCGCTGCTCAGAAGCCAAGCAGCTATGTTCCTTCCAGTAACCGAGGAACCAGAAACTCTGGCAGGCTGCCACAGAACACAAATCCAGAAGACCTTGCTCAAAACCAACCTACCTCGTCAGATGCCTTCTGAGCTAAGGAGCCTAAAAACCTGTGCTGCAAGGCAACCACAGAAGCTGGAACAGCTTTTAACAGAAGACTGTTCAGACCAGTCCTTAGAAGGAGATGAAAGACTATGTAAATGATCTTCATCATCATTTGGTAGACAAGTGTTGGTACTCAGGATTCACAGGTTTTATTTTTAGTTCTGAAAGGAAGTATGCTTTTTTAGAGACAACCCTTTGCCTGGTCTATCCCAGTTGGCCTCTTACTGCTTTCACCACTCTTACCACTTTAGCAAGAGAAATTACAGTACTTCACTTCAGCTGCTGATAGGTTTTCCCATAATGGTTATATGAAACTGGGATGAATTGGTATTCGCATTGTCATTCACAGAATTGTGCAGAAGTCACCGCAACCAGAATTAATGCATAACTAATTTCATACTTATGCTTCCTACAAAATTCTGGCCTTACATTTAAAGAACTATCTACTCAGCTCAAGCAGTAAGTTCATGTACAGTATTAGGGATATATCAGCCAGATTTGGCTTTATATAAAGAAAGGCAAGTTCTATAGAAATGGAACAGCTAGACACTGGGCACATTAATGAAATCTTTCCACCTCACTACTTAGAAGTATGACATAGTCATACTATAGGGTTTTTTTCCCCTCTTATAACCAGAAATCTTTTTCTTTTCAAGTAATCACACTTTCTTTTTTTATTTTAAATCATTTTCTTACAACCAACCGAATAGAGGTTTGTGCTAGAGACGCATGTCACCCTGTAGACTAATTATCAGTGAGGAAGGCACCGCCATGACTCACCGTACCCTCAAATAACCTCCAGACTGTTCCGACAAGAGCTGCAGCAGAACACGCTGGCTGCTGACTCAAACAGATGCAATACGCACGGCCTCATTCCCTCGCAGAGCGCAGTGCCTTCTCTGTGCCATTAAATATGATTCATACGCAGCACATTGCCAAAATCAAAAGAACAGATCAACATTAGCAGACAGTAAATTTAAGCTTGCTCTTCTTTGAATATTACATGCAAATAACCTCTAGTATAATTCTGCATATAGCAACTTGCCTTTCAACCTCAGTAAGGATGTTACAAATTTACCACATTCAGTAAAAACAGACATCCGTTTTGACCATGTAAGCACCCAAAAGAAACATCAGAGATGCCTGACACCAAAGTAAGGTAAACAGATGCCAGTGTTCTGCATCAACTGTTTGTTACTAGCAGACTGTGGTGCAAGCTCTGACATCAAAAGTCGTTAAAACCACATCCAAAAAACACCTTCAGATTTCATAGAATCCAAAATTCATCTTGACCCCTCAGCAAAGGAGACAGTGCCTTTGGTAGAAAGGAGGCCATGTGACAGAAGCGCTTTTGAGCAATGCTGTCAGACAGCATGGCATGAAGCAGTTCCTGTCTTGACAGGAAAGTCAGAGAGAGACAGACTTGGCTAATAATCCCATCCTTTTCAATCAGACAGGATGTGGTTCTACAATACAGAGAGACTATCGACTCCATTAACCTACAGCGCTGGAAACAAGTCATGAAAAATGTATTAATTTCCACTGCTCATTACCACCCTTAAAATAGCTGCTACATGCTTACCTATCACTTGCAGTATTTTTCAAAAGAATACTGTCATCCAGAGAGAGCAGCATTTCCTGACTCTAATATTTTCTTTCATAAAGACAGAACAAATCCATGAGTTAAATCAAGTCTTTTTATATGCTGATATTTTTATATATGATGAATTAGTCCCTTGCTATGGTAGAATGCAGACTCTCAAACCAGAAGAATTGATCTTGCTGCCTAGAAGTTAAAGGTTTCACTAGCAAGGAGTTTAACTTTCAGTTTTCAGTGATCTAAGTTGGGAGTGGGGTGGGGTCTCTGGTAAAGCAATAAATAACTGAGACAGAAAATGTATTTTGAGATTGCTATTAATAAGGAGATCAGCAAATAATTGTACATTTTACGTGGCTACAACAATTTTCTCCAGTGATACTTGAGATGCGTATCATAATCTGTGAATATAAATTCAGAACTCTTTCTCCCCAAAAAAGCTATCATTAAAGGATGTCAACTGCATGACCAATACATACAGGTCTTTAGCACTCCATGTCTTGATAAACAGCAATATACAGATAGATATGTAAATAAATGGATATGTCTCTATTTTTTTTAATCCTTTTTCCCAACTTGTCCTTCATAAATTCAAGATGTGGTAAATCATCATGCTGTTTTGGTATTTAGCTTACCAAGCCTTTTCCTGACTCTTCTGTTTTTACAATGAATAAGAAGTTTGTCAAATTAAGACAGCATACTGTAATAAATACAAATTTACAATGTTTTTGCCATTAAAAACACAGAGATAAACTGTCAATATGTAGGAAAATACCTTCCAAAAAACTATTAACCTTTATAATGTATTTCTGAGAGCAGCTTATACTCATTGAGTAACGTACTCCCACTCCCACCCAAATAATGGTCCTCCCTCTGTCGAGCTGAAGATGAACAAGAGGCTTATACATCGCATTCAGCGTCGCAGGAGCATGATGGGCTTTGTGGTAATATTCAAGCTCTCAGAAGTTCCAGTGAACGCTTCCCCTGCTGAGATGCAATTCATTCCTGTAACGTGTCAGAGCACTGCATGCTGGGGATTGCACCACCAACCCCAAACATCCTTTTGTGAGGAGTCAGCTCCCATCCTTGGATACCTGAGAGGATCACAGAACAGCCAGCCCATGACTCACAGCAAGGGAGAGTCTCTCCGTAGGGACAGGGCTATAGATCGGAGAGTTGTTCAAGCAGCCACAACCCTCTTCCTTTCACTGAAGGCCCTCCAGCAGCTTTATTACCAGCCAGACAGCAAAGTTGCAGCAAAGGCACATCAGACAATATGGGAAAGGCCTGCATTTTAGCCATGGAGATCGCACCTGTGTCAGGTGACTGAACACAAGTTGTCTGATGTAAATGTGCGCTTCGACACTTTAGTGAAGCATTTTTTGGAGGCAACTGCATACTGCATGTCCTGTGAACTACTGTGATGGATTGCATACAGGTAATATTGGAACATGGCATTCAACTTCGAAAACGGAGCTATGGAGAGCAACTGAACAACTGAAACATCTGAGGATATCCTCTGAGGATAACAAAGGCTACTTAACGGAGACATTTGTTGTTAACAATCCTGTACTCCACAGAAAATGCAAAGCTCTTGTTCCACTGTCCTTGGACTGACTCACATGGGAAGCACAGCTGTAAGAGGGGCACGTACCCTACACACGAGGCAGGTACCAGCACCACAAAAGCACAGCTGAACAGCACAAGAGGGAACAGAGGATCCAGGACACTGAATAAATACCAAATGGCTCTCAGGAACTGTAAAGAGAAAGAGAGAGAAGGAACAAATGGCACATTGACATGCCATGTCTACATTTGTAACATCTGCTTTTTTTTTTTTTGTCTAGACTATTACGGTTTCAAGTTTCTTTACAAAATTAAGGTTACTGAAGCTGAATTCTCAGCAGGCTGTGGAACCTGAGTTTCCACAAGGGGAGCACTTTGAAAAGGGTATTTGAAGCTAGTGAGGAACCTTTAAGGAGAAGAGGTTTTAAGAAGCATTGTTCTTAAAACAAAGCTCTAGCAATCAGGAGGGGGCAGAGGACAAGGCATCTGTACTCCAAGCCCTGTATCTGATCTCAAAGAGCATGTTCCACACACTCTCCTGGCAAACTGCACTACGTGCAGAGTGTTCAAAAGTGTGGTCCAGAGGACCTTTTATCTCTTATGGCCACAGGAAGAAACTCATCATAAGATTGATACATATATATATTTATATACCTGTGAATTTCCTCAGAAATATGGTTAGCCTCTTCTAAAACCACTTAAGAAGAGGATGTGCGGCTCACTGCTCAGTTCTTACAGGGTTAGGAAATACCAGGGATGAAAAGCTTTCTCTGTATTACATGGAGAACATCTCCAATCTGGCCAAGATGACCTCCCTACAGTCATCAGTCTTGTGAAATGAATCCTTGCACAAGACCTGGCAAAACGAGAAAGAGAACTGGGGATGAAAGAGAACTGTTGCAGCAAGTCCAGAGGAGCACCACGAAGATGATCAGAGGGCTGGAGCACCTCTCCTACGAAGACAGGCTGAGAGAGTTGGGGTTGGTCAGCCTGGAGAAGAGAAGGCTCCAGGGAGACCTTCTAGCAGCTTGCCAGTGTCTGAAGTGGGCCTACAAAAAGGCTGGAGAGGGACTTCTTACAAGCTCCCTTCCAACCTAAACCATTCTGTGATTCTATGATGAAGAGGAGAATGGAGCCAAATAGTGTATCCCTTCAGCATCATATGTATCTGAAGTGAGGAATTTGTAAGCATTGCAGAAGAGGGATCAGTGATTCCTCAAACCTAGGTTATATTGTGAAGGATTTGTGAAACAATAACATTGCTCTGTCTGTGACCATCACTCCAGTTCCTTAGTCTTTGTCATGCAGAAGTTGCATAGGGGGTTTCCTGCTTTCAGTTTTTCTTTCGACAACTCTGATGAAAGCTGTACAAATACGTCACTGGTAATCCGTGACTCTACGCAAACAAACATACATACTCCTTTCAGTAGCCACTCCTCTATTCAACACCCCACCTGGAATCAAGGTAAGGGATTCTCTCCCATCCTTTCCTCCAAGAATAGCAAAAATGACAGCACAAAAACATCACCGCAGAGAAGCAAAAGGAAAAATCCACTAGACACCATCCTATTCTGATCTGCAATCTTCTGTGGCAGCAGTAATCCTGCTTTCAAACGTAAAACAGTTACCACCAGATAGTCTGTGATTCTATGTATCTCAGCAGGTAGGATCTATGTGCCCCGGTGAAAGAGCATGATAGGTGTGAACCACCTTCAGTATCTTCTTGCAGATAAGAGAACAGGGAGAACAAAGACTCCCCCTTTTGACACCAGTGAGCTCCTGCAACAGTTCTCTGAATTTGGAAGATGATGACCTTATATTCCGGCAGTCACTTGCCTGAAAAGGATATGTTTTAGCATATACCTCATTCCAGCTACAGGTAGGAAAAGAGTAAAGCAGCAACTGCTGGAGACTGAGTCTTATATGCTAAGAAACTCAATCTAGACAAACAAAAGCCGATGCTGAAACAGGAGAAAAACAACCTGACAAAATGGTAAACAGCACAACTACACTGTGATTTTTGCATTTCCCCTCACGCCCAAGATTTTTTGTTCTTTGCTGATGAATTCCCAATTCCCTTTTTTCCCCTGCCAACAGCCTCCATCCCAACACAAGCCCCTCAGACACCTCTAGAAACACTAGCACTGCTTGTACTGTTGTCAAACAGCAGCAGAGAATTAAACCAGGCACCAGTCATAGCTTGGAACCAAATATGAGCAGTTCAAGTAGACAACTCTACTGCTTTCACACTTATCCCATTATTGATAGTATCTCCTTTCAACCAGTGAGATGCAACCTCCTATCTCAAAACAAGCAGCACATCCCGGAGGCAAAGGAAGAAGTGACCGAACCCTCCTTTCTCAGCTGAGCCGTAATCCCAGTAGACAAAAGAGGAATTACAGAATAACGTATAGCCAAATTTCTGGATGACTGCTAAGATCTTATCAAAATTGGAAATCAATCAAAATGAGGGGGAAAGAGTCTTTACTATTTCTATACCTAGGGATCATAAGAAATCAGAACTGAACTCACCTCTTGCCACAAAACTACTCAAGAGAATGATTTCTCAGTAATAAAATTATATTTCCAGCCTTCCTGGTTGCAAGCTGAGCCTAAAACCAATAACAGGCTGCAAATCATTGCTTGCATGAGTCTGGAGAGATGACTCAGATCTGAAAACTGCCCTGTAAATCTCAAAGCAGAGCACTACTGAGTCCATATCCATGTGGTGGAAACTCTGGCCTTCCTCCACATACACTATAAAGATGAAGTTTTTGCTAAGGAATTTCATCACTTAGTTGCAGTTAGCAACTATGTTATTTTCTCCACTCTACGACCGCCCTCACTTGCAAGCTCGACCCTCAAAGGGTGACAAGCCTGCATGACAGTTCAATGAGCAGTAAAACATAAAGAACAAAGAGAACACAGGTTTTGTCTGCACGGCTGAAGAGACAAATACATGGTCTGGTGAACTGCTAAAAGCTACCAAGGAAGGGGGACCATGGGGGAGATTCAGTGAAGGCAGATCCAAGGTATAGTGTCTGACACAGAACACCCAAAATACTNAAAAAAAAAAAAAAAAAAAAAAAAAAGAAAAAAAAAAAAAAAAAAAAAAAAATCTGTGCAGAATGAATTACTTGAAGAGTGTGATAAAAGCACTTGGTCAAGAATTATAAAAGTTGAAGACATACATGATTGAAAACCATTTTACATACAGATTTTTTAACTTCTCATTTCCACTGCTTTGATGGGAAGGCTGTTTCAAGACAACATTGCCCAAAAGAAAAAAAAAAAAGAAAAAACTGATTAGCCTGACGTATTAATTTGTGGGTAGTTCATATCCACATTCTCATGTCTACCTTGGAAGTGGAAAATAAGTCTCAGCTTCTGATAAATTAACATTACTGTTTTTACCTGCATAACTGTTTACCAATATTCTTTGGCTCCTCACAGTTTTGCATCACGGTTGAAAACAGAATTTCAAGAAAGAAGCAAGTATCTGCTTTGGCCTAATAACTTATTTTCCATAAGAAATTTGATATAAACAATTACTGGGTATTCTCCATTTACTTTTTACAGTCAAAATGTTATTGCTGGCCATCAGAACAGTGTTCAGAATTTATTGTGTTTTATAAACCTTGCAATGACTTTCCAGTCATCTCCCATCCTCACCTCTCATTTATGAAAATAAACAGATCTTTTAGTTCATTTCAAACACAAACTCTAAAGGCAACTAGCAAAAATCTGGTTTATATTAGTTAAAAGAACTATACTGAAAGTGTGTTGAGAAAGCAAACTGCAGCTAGTGCATTAAATTCACAATGTATATGCTAAGACCCTGGTTAAAACCAGTGAAAAAGGTCCATATATGTTAAAGAAAAACATTTCCCCGACAGAAAGTAACTAGCTATCAACTACCTTTCATAGTCTCACTGTGTCAAAAACATCCACAGCTAGGTAACAGATCTGTACTTTACATCATTACTTAGATTTGGGGGAAAACAACAAAAAAAACCCAACCACCAAAAATCAGTGCTGCAGTGTAAATACATATATTAAAGCTATGTTAAAATACCGTTAATATCTAAAAGGAAATGCTTCGAATCCTGTAAAGCCAGCCAATCTGTCTCCCCTAGTGTCCAAAATTTGCTTAAAATAACAGAAACAGAAAGACCTGGGGTAGCCAGGCACAGTACAACAGAGTTTTCAATTCTCTTGGTAGCTAAGATGTCATACACTATATTACCAAAAGGCAAGCAGATACAGGTCCGGTCAAATGCCATTCGATAGCATTAACCTCCCCTGACTGGATGTGTGAACAGTTGCCCTTCCTGCTTTCATTTGAACTTTGTACGTGCATATGTAAGGTTTAAGGAGATGACATTGGTCATTTTGCCACTTTGAAAGGAAGCTTGGGTTAGATACTCAGAGCAGGATTTAAAAGGCCCAATAAAAGGCACAGTGATTATTCCAATAAATAATCTAGTATACAATCTTATGCGTGCCAATAATGTCATTTGTATTGAAGGAACTCCAAGTACGTCTATTGTTAAAAGATTGTGCAATTGCAGCAGCCAAAGATGTCGAAATCGACATTCTATGGCAGTGGCAGTAATTTCAGAGCCCTGCGCCAAATACGATTAATAACAGTTCACTGGGTATTTTGATAGTAACACAGGAAAATAGCTTGTCGTAGAAAAACCATATGATCAATTAAGAATGCCATGAAGCCCCTCATAAGCATAACCTTCTAGTACTACAAATACCACAGTGCTTATATATGCAGATTAACTGTCAAGATATAGGTGTTTTTAATATATATATATATATAAAGGACAGAAGATCAAAACTGTTAATAAGAGAGCATATGGAAAACCACATAAATTCTTCCCTAAGAAAAGCTCATTTGAGATTACGCACATCTAATGGAAACACAAATTGCTCCACACTCAGACAGACAGCAGAGCTGCATTTCAACCTGACCACATTTTGGAGGAGGAGGAAAAGCAGCAAAGAGTCACAGCAGGTTCTCCATGTAATACACATAGTGGTCAGGTTTATAAAAATCATGCGCAATCCCTTCACCTGCAAATCAAGTCAAACACATTATTCTGTGAGGGCTGCAACAGTCTTGATTAATCAGATACTGCCGTTGTCTGCAGCTACCTTCACCAGCAAACGTGATGGCGCTTAGTGGTGGTTCATACAATTCTGGCTGTCTAGGTGATGCCTGACAGAAGTCAGTTTGCTACAAACAAGTTCTGATGCACTGTTAAACCCGTAACCGCTTTTTCCACGTGACAAAAGTTAGCATCTTACTAGGAAGTAGGCAAACACCCATAAAGCCTTAAGTACTTTAAAAATAAATGCACACAGTGATTCTACTTTAGTTTTACATTATTTCCAATATGCCAAAGTTAAAAAAGTTTTCTGACTTTAATTCCTCCACAGTCATCAATAAATTGCCCTAAATATTTCTCATTCTCCTCATATCAATTAATTGCACCGTGAGCCTTAGAAGACGACTGTGCACAAATACCTACCACTCTGCTTGCCAATAAAGGATTGATAGTGAATTCTTTACCAGCTCTCAAACTACCTTGTAAACACTTCTTACCCAAAAAGTAAAACAGTATCAACAGTCCTAACTAATCTAAAGGAGACACTGAAGGCTGGAGGTGCTGCCCAGTCTTCACAATTAAAACGATTATCATCTTGCTTCAAACTTCAGTAAGGATCTGATCCTGCCAAACTTGTAGCAGCAGTTTACGGAGGTGTGGAGACTTCTTCACATACACTACAATCATGCACAATCTACTACTCACAAGATTCCTGAAAGGCAATATGTTTCGGTGCCTCTTCAAACTATCCTTTCTATAAGCTACAAAGGCATACCCTGGCAGTTCTGTAGTACTTTAGATAATCATGATACAAAAAAGGAGATGGCTTTCAATTTAAAAGCAATACAAAAGTTTTAGGAATCATTTAGAATACTTAAAGTACTACGAGTACTAAAAGCATTGTAATTTAGAATACTAAAAGAACAGTAAGCAAAACCATACCTGGACAAACAGCAATACTGGAACCAAACTCAACAGGCTTGGCAACAGAGTCTCACTACAACACTGGTTAGAGCAAATAAAACCTATTCCAGGCAAATATACAGGAACATTGTTCTCTAAAAAGCCACTTACACTCTTAAATGCAAAATTAATGTAAAAAATTCTATATAGCACATAAATGGATTTTGTCTATTCATATTAATACATAGCTTTATTATTATACTTTCAAAATAGCTAAATTCATCGACCAATGATAAGAAGTACTATTTGGCTCATTTCAGGCTTCAGCTAAATGTTTTAGCGATTCCAAAGGCATCCATTCAGTCAGCCCTACAAATCAGTATTTCATTCCCATTGTGATGGTACTAACATAGTTTGTAGCAATTCAGTATATGCGCTTTAAATCCCAAAGCCCTTCAATGAAGTAAGAATTTTTCAAAGCCATCTGAAACTAATGCTATGAACAGAAATATAATTCTGCATCATTTATTAAAAGAAATGAGGTACTTACCCAATGTCTTAGACTCAAAATTGATGAGAAATTTCAAATTAAAATATTCTGTCAAGAGTTTTTCAGAATGATGCATTATACATAAGAATATTTTAATTTTTTTCTTAAACAGTTCTGTTCAAAAATTGACTATTGAGAGGTTTCATGTAAATTTCTAACAATTGCTTAACTAATGGACCAAGTCTTTTCCATAAAGCAATCAAAATGGAATACAAAAGCAGCCAATAGAAGACCAAAAACCTTAATAAAATACTTTTTTCTACCCATGACTGGTGTAGACCCTATGACAGTCAGTAGACAAAAAATAAACACTATATTGTTAATTGTGTTAATAATTCACCCATCTGTAAATAATGAGTCAGACTTACTCAGGGTTAGGTGAGGTCAGCCATGTTTCTCTAGTAAAATATTAATTACTGCTAAAGGATATTATTTTCAAACAAAGACCCATTCCCTAATCAATAGTAGACTATTTTGCTTACAAAGTCAGTTTAATGAATATTTTTCTGAAATTGTTTTGGTTCCTAACAACTTTATATACCCCTAAATTTATAGTTCTTAACATTGGTTCACTTTCTGGTATTAAGGATATTCTATGTAATAAAGCTTTAAACATGCAATGCACACTAAATAAGATAAAATATCTTAAAGAATTACCAATAACTATCGTTGAAGTAACCTCAAGCTTTACTGCAAGGAAGAGCAGATAGGGCTGCGGGGGACCCCAAACATAAGACCAAGTTTCACTGTACGTCCTTCCCCCGTTTATGTGACTATTCCACACAGAGAAGAGAAGGTAGAAGAGCAGCAGGACTGCAAAACCACAGATATGACAAAGTGGCTGTTTCTCGATACCTGATGAATTTAAAAAAATTAAATGGTTTCAGTACTGTTCATCATTTGCTTAAGACTGACATCATCCTAACAGGACACACGTTGCGAAGAGAAACACAAACATCTTCAGTTTTTGCTTTTTCTTTTAAGAAGTCACTGCAAGTGTATTTGCCATTTCTAGCCCTTGACTCAACTTCCTGATTTGTCCAGCAGCTGGAAGGATGTTAACCCGAGGGTACGAGAAAGGAAGTGGTAAAACAATATGCTCCCAGCCCTAGCCTCTGCATGCTCAGAGGGAATGGATTTTGAACCCATTGCAGCCAATTGGATGTGGCAAGTAAAATAAAAACTGTATTTTTTTTCTTTTATTAAAAAAGGAAAGAAGAAAACTGCTCAGTAGAAGAAACAAACCTGTGCCTTCAGCAGGTTCCTTCTCAGCCATTCTCTCCCCATCAGTACTCCCTCACAATTCCAATTAGCCGGTGGTTACTGCTTAATCACATCGTCACCCTTGTCATCACCAGTGGCACAAGCTTCAGACAACACACATTTCCGTTCCTCCTGCCCAGCTGGGGCACATGCAGAGCCACCAAATCTGAGAAGGGCTTCCGAAACGTTGATGAAACCTGTGTTGACATAAATGCTGCAACGTGAAGTTCAGGAAGTAACGTGTTCCCATACAAACACGCACCTGAAAGGAACTGGCGAGTACTTCAGGAGCCTGCTGCTATGACAGTGAAGCCAGGAATAGAGGACATAATGGTTTTATTTTCTGAAAAACAAACTTTTAAGCAGCAAGAACGACAGTCACTGTCAGAAAAAAAATGAAGTTATCAGAAATTTTAGGACATTAAAGATATAAAATACAGATTCTATCCCAGCTAGCCTCCTCATGCAGGTTAAACACCTGAAGCAGACACACTGGTTCCTGAACATCTTTCCTATGTTCAGTTTTCTTCCTAGAAGTTAAGATAAATTAAAAATGTAGACTTACTAGATGGATGACATCAAATCATTGCTAGAACAACTTAAGCAGTATATGAGGTTGCTCTGGAAATTTAACGCTTTCTGGTCCAAAAAAATTGTCATGAAAACATAGATTGGTCACGATAAATGGATCATGCAGAACCCATTTATAATGCTTTAGCACCTATGACAAATAAGAAATAAAAAAGACAACCTTTTGCTGTAAGTACTTGACTTAGTCTGTTTTAGCGTAACTGAAGGCCTGCAACATCTGCCGGCAAAAGAAGTTTCTGTTTATGGTAGCTAACTACCAAGATCTCATTTCAGAATCTTTTTTCAAATGCAGAACCCTAAGAGCGCCAAATGAAATCAAAATATATAATAAACCAGAAGTGATCAATACTACTCAAGTACTGACAATGCATAACAGTATAAACAACAGCACTTCATTTTCACATGTATCTCTGCGTACTTCACAAGAGCTTAGTGTAACCAGTGATGTAGAATACTTTTGTATAATGATGGGGGGCGTGAGTGTGTATACACACCCTAGGGAATAGAGCTTGCAGATCTAACTGAAATTTAGGGGGTTTTAAGCCAAAGTACCAAAAAGGGAAGGTAGTAGCACTGTCCCTTTCAACATCAGTGAGAGATTGGTTCAATTCACTGTGAAACCACATCCGTAACAGATTGATCTGAAAGGAAGTTAGGCTTTGGTTTTGTTTTGTTTTGAACCTGTTTGTAAAGCAGAAGCACTTTCAAAATTACTGCCATAGCACTACTGAGCTCCAACTCTGGGCTGCAGAAGTCAGATTACTATTTTTTTTCCAGGCTCTGTCAAAATCACATAAAAGAGACAACTTTCTCTCCCAGCAGCCTAACCAGTGACACGAGTATCACATTCACCACACAAGGTAAAGAAACTATACTTTTTTTCAACTCAATTTCAAATATTAACGTTCTTTTCCACACCACAAGGGCTCAAAGGACTAAAAAGTTTTCCTCTGTGTCTTCTCCCTGATCCACATTGCCAATTCTCTTTTTGAATCTAGCAACGCAAGATCTCCTACCATCACTTATTCTGGTTATTCAGAAATGTGAAAGATGATACTCAGTGACAAGACCTGCTGCTACCGCCATAAAAAGTAGTAAAGTGCTACAAGAAATTCCCAGGAATCAAGGGAATATTGTTTCACGGGTACCTATTCGGTGGCTGTGGGGGGCTGAGGAGAAGGTAAAATAAAGCAATGCAATCACGGCATGACTAAAATGCTCTGTGGAGTCACTCCATAGAAAAGACGACCTTAGAAGAAACAGTTGGCTTGTTTATATGCCAATAACCAAAACTCAGGTGGAGCTGAAGTATATGCTTTCTTAGTACCATCAAATAAGCTTCCCTCAGATTCTCAGTACTATGTGAACTGCAGAATTTTTACCCTAACCTACCAAAATGCAGTGTTTGGGCCTGACTACATCATTTTGACTTCATCCAGACATTAATTTCACCTGAAGCTCCTATGTCACAGCTGTAGAACAGACTCTATACACACAGGGCCATATGCATCCAGACAGTAATGTGCAAACTCCTGAAACACTTTTTCAGAAAAGTTGCTTTGCATTTTGGGTGGGTTCTACATGCTGCTATATGTTTACAATGGATATTGGGACTTCATACAGAGCATCATGGGATTCACGATGAAACCCACAAGCTGCTGCTGGAATTCTGGGAAAGGAGAACAAGAAACTCATAAAACTCTAATTACGCCTTCCATAACTCATCTTACTTAAGTCAGCACGAAGAGAGCTGTGCTTCAGTATTACACAGCTGACAAGTCATTAATGCACAGAAGCAGCAGTGGAGATTTTAACAGTGGGTGGCTTTCGAAATTAGCTGCCAAGTAGATTTGACAGGTGTAAAGCCCAGCTGCTCCTCCCCACCATCACAAGAAAAACACCGAGCAGTTGCTTGTGGATGGAAGTCTTCTGGCACAGCTTTCCTCATTCTGGACAGCCACCATTCAGACAGAGGACAAATACCACGCTGACATCCTTCCCTCACTGCACAGCCTCTCAACAGGTATAGGTCAGGAGATTTTTTAAATGTTTTTATATAGAGAGAAAAATATTATATATGTGTGTATATCTCTATATACACACACATCTACAAATACATACCCACACATATATAAAATTTATATATTTATAATATGTATAAGTCGTAATTTAGATAAACAGTAACAAATAGACTGTGAGTGACCAGACTGATGGAGATACACAAAAGGCACTGCAGGCATCCAATCATTTTTCCAAAGCCTAAGCTCTGGAAGTTGAATTTCCAAAATACTGTGCCGAAGTAACCAACTGCATCTACATGTCCATATTCTGCTTACCACTGTAGCTCCAAAGTTGAGCTGATCCTTCTAGTTCATTGAAGAAGTTCAGATGATCTAGAGAGCTACAAGGCAATTTGTTTTTTCACCACAAATGGAAAATTTGTTCTCATAAATGCTACTAACAAAAATCAAAGACTTCCCAGTCAATTCCAGAGGACCCAGGACGAGTGAATGCAGTTCAGACACATCTACACTAACTTCGAGCTAGCTGACTGGGGTATCAACAGGAGCATAAGCATGGCAATATAGGTTTCAGCACCAGTTATAAAATCGATATGCAAGCAGTTACCCTGCACTGAGCTCCCTACAACTGTGGCTGCTCTACTGTGCTTTAACTGCCTAGCTTGAATATGGAACCTCAAGCAGATTTGTCTCTATCTTTTACAGAAACACATACAAATTATTACCAGCTTTTCGCTGCTATCTGTCTTTTGAACAGGTGCAAGTGACAGAGGCACGCTCAGCTGGGCATCCTGCTTAGTGTTGCAGCTGAATGATGCTAAACAATATCTAGTTATTTAATTTGTGCAATCCTTGGAGAACAAGAAGCACTTTACCAGCAAGAACCTGAAGTACAGAGACCTCCAGAATGCTGTGACATACTAAAGCAGCTTTCTCTAGAGGAGCTGCCAAAATGGCAACTCCCAGGCCTGTATGATCAAAATGACTTGCGCTTACTGCTACTATAAGGCTGAAGTCTAGAAAATACTCTATTTTGTTTGGAATTCTAGCACTCCCATAAATGAACTTGATATTGAGAACAATTCTTAGAATAGCACTCAACTACAAGTTATGTATTTTATATATGGAAGCATGCTTTTAGAAAACTAAATCATTTCAAATAAAAAGAATCTCCATTGCTTAGAAGTGCAAGTTTAACAAGAATAAAGTAAAAAAATGAAAGTTAAGTACGAGGTTGCCATTAGTCAACACCTTGAGACAAAAAACTTTGGAACAACGTAGTAGTGTAAAGTGCACAAGAAGTACCAGGGCCACAAACAAGCCTGCACTGCAGTGAGGCTTTCCACTCCGTCACTCATTTCCAGAGTGGGAAGACATAGGACAACACCCATGTTTCACAACGGAGCATCTGGGGAGCCAGATTTCAGTTTATTGCTGCTCATTAGGGGCATGCCCTGGGAAGGCAATGGCCTCTGCTTAGAAGGCTGTGTGGAGAGCAGTGGCTCCCAGTAAGCAGTAGTTTAAAAAAAGCAAGTGCCAAAGTACACAGGCGGGATGTGGTACTGCTTGAGACGTTTATGTTCTGTGGGAATATTACAGTAACGTACTCTCCAGCAAAGTAATCTTTGAACCACCTCCAAGTGCTGTTTCTGCATGTTACTGTCTTTCACAATGCAGCAAAAATCAGGTCATTTATGCTCTGCTGAGTCAGTTACTTAAATTTTCTCTTCCCCAAGCTCTAAAGTGTCTTAAATCTTTTCCAAGATGCTGACAGTTTCCAAGCATTTTCTCTGTTGTGTGCATCTCATCTTTTCCCCAGATTAGCAAGGTATACAAGCACTAGAATTCTGATGCAGGGAACGGAGAAGCTGAAAAAAATCCACTGTTAGTTTTTGATTGTTTTCCCTGGAAGCTACAGCACTTCCTCCCCTCAAATTTGAAATATCCTCAAAGTTTTTACTTATTTTTAGGACTCAGGAGACTGAGTCTCCTCTCTGCCTTGCTTTCCATATACACAGTAATCCTTTGTGAACTTATTTCTTTTTACTGCTAGAGTATTTTGAGTGTCTGCTGAGGATTTAATCGCAATATCTGGCAGTGTATACCTCTATTTTTCATTGTGCTGAGGGAGAAGACCAGGCTGCAGTGAAGTAATTGAATATGCAGGGGGAACATTAGCAGTATCCACAGAAACTCCTGAGTTTGAAGGCGATCAATCTGATCCCTGGGAACAACATATGAAAGAGAAACGTACTCAGAAATGCTAAAATTAGATCATCAAGACAAGGAAGAAAACAAATCCCTGAGAGAGTGAAAAAGTGGTAGTGCGTCACAGTATAAACAGGAATGAACAAGGGACCTGTTCTACTTTCCATCATCATGCCAAAAATAAAGAATTTGATTTGTCTCATGAATCTCTGGAAGCTCTATAGAAGCTTGTTGTTCAATCTGTACACTTTCTTCTTTAATCGTGACACAAATGCCAATAAACTGGCACTTTATAAGTATTTGCTTTATAATCCAACACAATCAAGCCAGCTGAAGCAGAATGCAGTCAAGCAAAAGGATTCTGCAATTGACAGCTGGGACAGAGGGGCAGGGAGGGAGGGGGGAAAGGCTACGTAAGGTCAGAGGACAAGTCTATCCTCCACGTGTCCATGAACACTTCTACTCTTATACTTTACCACCAAGTACCCTAACAGTCAGCCTGAACATATGGGCCCATTCATATCTAGCAGAACAAACACGTCCACTACCACCCAGAACAAACCTCATCTCATTCTTCTCCAAGACAACCTCCTCATTAGCATGATGGTCAGACTGAAGGCCCACAGTCCCACAGGTGACACTGGCACTGTCCACCATAAATCAGCTCCAGATTCTCACAGTGGAAAAGAGTTAGTCATTGCCAATGAAGATCCACTCTTTGTCCCTGGTTTTGTTATAAGCCTGGCTAAAGCTCTATATTCTTGCAGAGCCCTGGACAGAGTCCCAGGAAAGATTGTTCTCAAGCCACTGGTTTAGCAATGACTTCACTTGTTCCAAGAGAGAGAGCGGCAAACACACGAGCTTTNTTGGGGGGGGGGGGGCCATGGTGGTGGATTAAGTTGTGCCTGCAGCCACCCTTACCTTAGGAGATAAGCATATTCAGGATCTCCTCATGAAAGGTATTTTAGTTTATATTTATATATACATATATATACACACACACTCTTCTGAAATACACAGTTGCAGGAGAACCAGTTCTTGCTGTATGCCAGCACCAAAACTGGTGATACAGTTATTGCAGACCTTTATATTAGTTGAGACCATAGGGCAAATCTGTTGGTTTGACAAGGCAAGTACTGTAAAGCTAGTGAAGCAGTCTCCATTTTCAAACCAACAGAGAATTAGTATGGATTCTTCTGATTTATTATATATGAATTCATACAGAATTCACAAGCAGCACTGTTTTATTTATAGGTATAATAACAGGTAACACTCTTTACAAAACAAACCATACCCAGCAGAACACACGAAATCCCTGACCCATCACCCATGTCTGTATGTAACCTTCCTAGGCACCCAGCTCTGCCCTTCCAGCTGAACGAACCATTCCCCAGTCCCATTTTTCATCATATTAGACTGAGTCAAACTGTGTCCTCCTTTGACATCTACCCTGCACAAGACTGTCAGTTTCTTCCAAAAGGAAAAGGCCAAGATAATACTTGTCCTTCCCCTGTTCTACAGTAGTCTCTTCCTTTCTTGTTGCAAGTGCCGAAGTTTCTCACGTGTGCTCCCATTCAATGCACTCACTTTTCCTTATCTCCAATTCCAAACCTTTTCTTTCCAACCTCCTGTATTCTCCTAGCTCCTTTTCCTTAAAGTACAAACTTGCCACAATCTATCCATCTTAAACTCCTTTAATCTTAATTGCATTTTCAATTACCCTTCTTCCCTAATTTTCTTTCCAAGATGATGGACTATGCCCCTTAAAATGCCTATCTTAAATTTATTTCCTTCATTTCTGTCTGTAGACCTTCAATGAAAAATTTTCAGCACATTATTGAAGTTTTCAAAACCCTCTTCGCAAACAAAACTATTAAGAAAAGGCACTCAGTCCACACCTTCCTATGCCTTAAACACAAAGTTGGTGCTGTGAAAGCGAGTGAACTGCTATGTAAGTTTCCACCATAGTGTCCCCTCCTAGTCAGTCTATCACCATAAACTTTTCTTCCACATTATTTTATTATTCTCTAAAATGTCTCTAGTGGCTTCTGTCCTTAGTCCCCTCTTTTTCTCCCTCCACACTTTATTTCTAGATATTTTAATATGCAGTTTGAGAGATAGTAATTATATTGAAACTGACAGCTCACAGAAGCATTCTGTTCTGTCCACATTAAAACCTTGGCTTGAGTTTGTCACCCTGCCCACACACTTACTTCCACCTCCCTTCTCAGCTGCTGAGGGGATACCATCACACTCTTAAGACATCAGACTGAACTGTATCATAGGCATGATTTTATCACTGATTTCTAACACACTCTCAAGTACCCAAACTATTTCTACATCAGGGAGATTAATTTACTCCCCCTAAAATACAACTATTCTTATCCACCCACAGATCAAAAATTTTTAACCATCATCTCAATTGCTTCAAAGTTGTTTCCTGAGGAACTCAAAAATCAATTTTGCCTCATTTTTGAAGTGCTGGTAATTCTCCTAGCCCATCACTCTGAGCCCATCACTCCCCTCTTTTTGTATCTTTGTGACACACACCCACCCCTTGTTTACCAAACTAAGCTGATGCTACTTTTCTTAATCCCTTAATGTGGGAAGACTTACCACTCACTTCCACTACCAACACTTTTTAAGCTTTCAAAATCCATACTTTCGTTTTTTCCTGTACTACCCCTTTGCCCAATAAGTTTTCTTCTGCATTAGCATGTGTAAAGCATCTTCATTACTTGAGATAAATAAAAAGCATTATTTAAGAAAACACTCTCTTCCCTAATGTCTAGGCTACATTTATGCTGACATCACTTTATCACCATCGCCATTTCTTTATGCTTCTTGGTAGTTTTTTCTTCTATGCTTGTAAATACCCCACATGCAGGGTGATTTCCAATTACACCAATCAGCTAAGCAGCCCAGTTGTTCTCCACCCTTTCCAGATAATCATATCACAAGAAAGAAAAGCATTTGATTACAGCATGAACAAGCTGAGGCACTACACTTCCTCTCTTTCAGACTTGCACAGTGGCCCAGGAACAGGTATCTAGTCATCATCATCAGAGTGACCCTGATATGATGAAGCATGTTGCTGCAAACAGGACTCCAGGCTCATTTATGGTCAACTTTTCACCTTCGGCATGGACGAGGCAGGAACTCTACTAAAAGAAATAATAATCTCATGGTGAGAGAAGCTGAATCCAGGGGATAATCTATCCCCCCTCTGTTACCAAGCTTCTAAACAAGGAGAAAGAGGTGGTACTTGTTATTTCCTCACTTTCTCAGCACCTGACACAAGAGCCTAAAATCTTAAAGCACAGCTATACAAAGTCAGTGGACGCTGTGCTTTCAGTATCACCTACACCTCAGGCATTCAGGCATTTAAAAATAACAAACACTTGTGACCAACTTGCATTCTAGCAATTTCATCTATAAAGTGGAGATTACATTGCATCACATAATTGAGTAATAAAAGAAATCGTTAATTGTGAAGTACATAAATACTAGACTGATGACTGCCTGTAGAAAGCACCACAGGAAATCACAGACCTTGTCTTCTGATCAGGTTCGAATATCATAAAGTAAATACAGAGTATGTTGATCAAAGAAGAGAACAGAATTTGATAACCATCTAAATACACAAGCACTTTCCATTCACTCCACTAAAGGCAAAGATCCTGTAGAACTACTATATAAAATACACTTAAATATTGCTTTTACTGCATATATGTTGGCATCCAAAATAAGTTGCACAGGAAACTTAATTTGGTATTTAATATGAAGACAGGAATAGTCAAGTACCTGTATGAATTTTGACAATATAGTTCACGTATATGGGAAAGATTGAGACTTTTCATTTAATAACTAGAGCAAGACTCAACTTTTCCAAAAAGTGTGGATTACCACATCCACACTCAACATTTCATGTAACAGTGAAGATACTCCTATTGCTGTTTGGCAAATCAAATTTTTTTTACCATCTTTTCCATTGCTTTTCCACTTTTAGTAAATCTTGTTTTGACAAAAAACCCCAAACCTTCATAGACGTCATCCACTCCACTACACCAGAGTGTTCAGATAGTCTGGAAACAAAACCCAAAAATATTCTGACAACTGGAGCACCCTTCCTGTTCCCCAAGGCCTGGAGCGCTCAGTGCAGCTATTGATACAGAGCAGAACTTTGGGAGATCTCTACGGAAGAAATCTGCTCTAACAAGAGTTAATATCCTGTATCCACACTTTGCCTCAAATATGCGTTTTCTGGAATGGACGACTACACGGTTTCACTCAGAAAACAATTGCTAGAACATTTGTAGGCAGACCAATTACAAATCCTGAGAACTTGTCATCTTTAACATTTGGCAACTGTGACCCAACAAGCTATTTGAGCCCCACTTTGGACTATATGATTTCAGTTTTTTAATTGTAAAAGCAAGAGGTGTATCTTTTGCAAACCCTCCTTTTCACACCTATCAGCTACCTCAAGAATGTAAACATTAAAACAAGAATAAAAGATAAGATGGAGATGGAAGAAAAAAAATGTTTCTGCCTTCTGCTGGACCAGCACAAGTTTGGAAAAGTCTCTACTGAGAGAAAGGTCAGACTAAAACTTTTTCACGCATTACCAAAGACCTACTTTTAACCTGGGGACAGGATCAGCAGCCAGACTAGAATACTTCCTAGAAATACAAGACTTTTAAACCCAAGAAGGATCTCTATCCTAGAGGGTGAGATTAAAAACATGTAAAATAGCAGAGTACTTAGTATGTAAGTTCTAAGTTGCTAACAGATTTTAAAATACCCATCTCGGTCAAGGAGAGATGGGTGACTTCAAAGAGAAAATGTAGTGACTCCCTAAAACTAAAAATTCTTGCTCAAGGATATACTAACATGAAACAGAAAGTTTGCCTGTACAAGCAAATATACAAAAGAGCCTGCACACCCAGAAATTTAGCTTGTTTTACTCAAGCACATTACCACAAACATACCAGGTGAGTCAAGTAGGAGTAGCTGAAGAGAAGGTAAGTCCATCCTAAACCATCTATGCATCTCTTCCACCACTAAGCTTTCTTCAACAGCCTGCTTCATGACCATCAGCATGACTGTTCCAACCGCAGCTCCAGAAAAATAATCATGCATTTTACAAAGTCCATCAAGTGCTCAGAAATGAGAATACGAAGGGAGTATTTAAATGAAACACAGATACAGCTGAAGTCCAGAGGAAAACAACCCAAACAACACAATCTAAATTCATTATAACTACAGATTTCTAAAAACCAAAGACTGAAGTTACAGATACTAAGCTTAATATTAAATATATCTAAGACTTCCCTTCTTCGCCATTTTGCAAATTTGTTGGAGCTCCCTTTCACCTGCCAGTCTGTGAGAAGTCTTCCCCAACTCTCTACAAAGCAAAAACATCCAACATATAGGTTCCTGAAATCTCATATCTATTTGGCTCTTCTGAAGACTTCGCAAGCATTATTAGTTTCTTCAGAGAAAAAAAGGAATACATGTTTATTGCTTATTAGATTATCTCATCAGATCCTTAGTATTGAATATCTAAAGCATGTCAAAAATGGACACAACCTCCTAGCAGTTCTCTCAGCAGCTTTAATGTGTGGGCATGAATGCAGATACAATGAGTCACGAGTATCATCTCTAAAACCAGGCAAGCAATTATCACTTTATTGATCTTTGCTCACTCTTCTCACCTTTCTGAACTCTGACCTGAATTGTAGATACCTTCTTTGTGGGAGTTGAATGTAATCACAAAATTAAGGGTTTATTTTTCACCTTAGTTTCAATCCTCCACAGAGCAATAAGATGTGTTGCTGGTTAAGTTTGTATTTTTAAGATGCTTTGACTCTGTAAAGTGCCATTAGTTCTATTATGTCACTCAGAAGCTAGTTTTGCAGTGCTCTAAGTTGATGCAGAAAAGGAAGATGAGTGACTACTATCACACCACTCCCACCCTTTCAACACTAACATGCTTTATTAGTATTTTCTTATCCTTTTCTGACCCTCCTCCCTCTCCACACTCACCACTTTCCACCACCACGTGAGTAACCTAGACAGTTTCCTAAGAAGGACAGAATTAAAGAGATTAAAATAGTTTAATAACTTGCAATTGCTCAAGTATCTTACCAATGCAGGCCATTGAATTTGTTTGATCTTTGATCCCTGAGTCTGGCTTGGGTCCTTTCTTTTCGCCCAGACCAGCTGGTACTCCACCAAGAAGGTTGCAAAATCTTCATAAACTTTAACCCATTCTCGCTTTTCCCATTCAAGGTCATCAAATTCCACATATACCTAGGGAAATTTAAGAACAGGAAAGGACACACATTATTACATATACACAGCATGTGTGCATCTACACACACTTTCGAAAGCATGTGTTTTAAAATTTAATGCAAGAGCTTAATATTACCCATTTTACTGTTATGGTATTTAAATTATATAATCAGTTCCTGCACCACAGAAGAATTTTTTCTTGGCAGTGCATCTGTGCCGAAGAGAGGAGGGTTACATTTGCTAAAACATTACTGTTAACATTTGCTATCTTATACCATGAATGAAAAGTATAACAATATTTACTGGTATCATTCAAGTAATATATACAGCTATTTACATAACGGTAAATAAGTTAAGACTATTTCTCATTCGCAGTTCAAATACTTGTCATATAATACAAACTGAGCAAAGAAACACCATTTCAAGAAAAAAAGCCATTTGAAACAGAACTAGAACGGACATCCTGAGCCTGTAGACCCTGCTACTCTAAGCAAGCCCAACACACAGCACCTAAGAGAAGAAGCTCGGTTTCTTGCCATTTCTCTCCTTCTAAATCCCACTCCTTTGCAAGGGAAAAAAAAAAAACCACAAAAAAAAAAGACTGCATTTTTTGTTTCCAGCTAAATTAATTTGGAGCCAGTTTACAACTATTCGATCTTGTGCCATCCCTGTCCTATAGATTATACAGTTCTCCCCAACACATTCTTAGAGAACAACCATACCCTCCCTCAGCTGCATTCACTAAACTAAATATGCCAAACCTTTTGTCTCCTCTTATAAAAAAAAGAGGGAATTCAGAGCCAAAAAGCTATCCAAAAGCTATCTGCATTAGCAAACATGCTCTTCTAAAAGCATTACATTTCAAAATTACAGAATTTATTTAAAATAAAATAAAAAAGTCAACATAATCAATTACTTTGTTTTCCAAATTATGAGAAAATTCATAAGAAAAAACAGCTAGCATTTTAAAAAAGAAAAGACACTGCTTGTCACACGAACTGGAGAAGGGAAGATGCTTTGCTACTCTCCTGAATTTCAGCTCTCAGCCATACCCAAGGCAACTTCTGAAACTGGAGTTTCTTCTTCTGAGAACTTAAATCACTGTCACTGAAATATTCTTGTCTTTTTAACTTTGGTTAATTTTAGGCCTGCAACATACTTCCTTGTCTAGACTTTCTGTCTCACACTTTCCAAACGTGTACTACATAGTGCTCGTTCTCATCTTGTCCTTCTCCCTCTGTGTACACAACTTAAATTTGCAGCAAGCCTCTTTTCTATCCTGTATCAAAATCATCATCCCAGTTCCCCCCCGCATGTATACTCTTTTTTCAACCCATATTACTCCCATTTTGTTCCTACACACTCCCTTCCCCCTTCCCTCTTTAAAACATCAGATTAAGAAGATAACTTACTGCAGTTACTTTCTTCTATGACAGCCCATTATTGCATCCCCACTTAAAATCTGTCCAAATAAAAAGGAAGTGGTTTCTTCTCCTGTCAAGCTATGCTCAGTCTATCCATTTATTTCACTGTTCCCCTTCTCACAACCTCCACACACTGCTCACTACTTGACTAACTGCAGCTATTCCTCACTGCTCACCTGACTCCTCATCCACCAAATACTGACACCCGAGCGTCCCTGTCATGGTGCGCACTCGTTGTCACCAATATCATATTCACGGCCAACTGGTCTTTCCCCCTCTTATCTCACATCTCATCTTACTACTCATTTTCCTTCTTGCCTGGTCTTAATCGCTGGGTCAAGGTAGAGTGTGCATGGGGCAGCTGTCTGCATTAAATACTGTTCCTTCTTTATTTCCCCAAGGGCAAAGATTTCCCTCTGGATTCACCACCTCTACATTTCTGCCATTTGCCTGCTGCCACTCCTCCGATATTTCAATTACCCTGGCTGATCAGAGTCAACCCTCATCTCTTTATCATATTGTTCATCAACGCAACTACTCTTTTACCTGTTCCCTTTGTCCATTTCTCTCACTGAAACGATCAGGAAACTACTGCTAGTCTTTGCAGCAGCATTAGAATCGGCCCTACAGGAATGGTCTGTATATTAAATTATCCTCTCACCTCAGTAACAGCTATCACGTGTTATTCTAACAAAGCAAGTAGAAGACAGCAGCAAAACCTCAAAATCAAAAATTGCAAGTTGACACCTTTCACTAAAAAGCACTCTTTAATGACTTAACTTCAATAAATTAATTTTAAAATATTTAATAAAGTAGCAGAATAATAATTTCTCAAAACAGAGTTAACAGTAAACATAGTAATGCTTTAAAGCACTGGCAGGAAAGCATATTGTATCTCAAGTCATCTTAGCAGCAGTATCTTGTATTTGCAACTACTTTGAACTCTTCTAAAGAGAAATCTATTTCTGCAATTGATCAAATGACAAAATTTAAAGACAACCTTCAGTGACAGTACAGTCAAAAATCATTCCCTAAAGTCACTTTCCTCCTGGCTTCTCCTCCTGCAAATTCCACTCAATTATTCTGGACTGGTCAAATAATTTTATTTTAATATCTGGAAAAACATTTTACTTGGGTAGTCTACAACAGGGTCTAAGAGGTTAAGCACCAGACCTCACACAGCAGTGAATTAAAAAAAAAAAAAAAGGAGGCAAGGGGAATCAAGTGAACAAATGTTTCTGAAAAACACAGATAAGTCTAAGCCCTAGTTAGCAGTTTAGAAACCACCACACTAAAACATACTGTATCTTCTGGACACTAGCCAAAACTTGTGGATAACTGTGATACAATCTAGTGTTTGTGTGCAAGTTTTGCACCCCAAATAAACCAAAATCCGGTGCAACAACAGTGGGAGTTATTGCTGAGCTATCTGCAGAGTCTCCTGGCACCGTATAATTAGATCTTGAAAGGAGCCGTTCCAAGAAAAGTGGAGAATGGAGCATGGCGCAGAGCCAGTCTGCCATTGCCCAGGGCACCATATTCCTCCTCTAGTATGATATACACACAACCTTACTTGGGAATTACTTCTGCCAGCTTCCACCACATTCAGGTTTCAATGCCAAGACTATTAACTATCTACTGGCTTCTCAAAGTTCATTTCTGAAAGGCAGAAACAACACAGACGAAATGCAGAGCCCAATCCTTTCCCCATTCTCTTTTTTGCTAGCAAATACTTAAATCGGGAAAATCCATTATGAATTTTTCTCAGGCAACAGTAAAGCCTCTGAAGAACACAGGCTTCCTCTTCCTCTGCACACTGATCTATCGCGCAGAGCAGAGTGGTATCCCAAGCAGCACAACTTACGAAAGAGAGTAAAAAGGGGAGAGAAGGAGGAAAGGAAGCAATCCAGCAACTTCAGCCAACAAAATAAAATGTAAAGCCAAAGTTAGACACCCTAAGGAGTGCAAAGGCTGAAAATATTTAATCTTTCTTGCTTCACTGATAAAACTCTGTACAGCAAAAAACTCTACAACATTTGCCTCCCTAAGAATGAATGTTGATTTTGAGATTTTTCAGCCAAATTTTGCTTCCTTGCCTTGTCAGCTATACAGAAGTTTGTGTTCCCAGAGCGGCTGAAGTCTTCTCACCACGTACGCATTCACTTGCATAAAAAGGAGAAATCCCCACTGGGATGATATTATATTTATAATTGGCATTAATGTGCTAATTTTGTAATTCACTACTATTTTCCAACAGGAAGCAGCATAAGCTTTTAGCATGCTTTTCCAAGTAAAGCAAGACAACAAATTAATTTCCAATGGAGTCAGCCAAACAATTGCAACAAATATTGCTGTTTCAAAGCCAAAACACAACAACCACGGTGAAATTCTCTACATGCAGCGCTGTGATCCAGAGTTTTCCAGTCACTTCTGCTCCAAATAAATACGCCTGACCAAACGAATTCCGAAACCCTTTAAACTGTCACGAAAGCAATGTTGACTTCCAGTAAGTTTGACTTATAATGCTAAAAAGCACAGTCCACGCACCATCCGCTTTCTCAAAACCACCTGAGCGGGCAGATGCTGTTTGTATGCCATGCCCAGGGGCTGGTTAGCGTTGGAGAACCCAAAGGCTTGACTTCAGGTGCAGTTTGCCCTGGCAAGAACTCCAGGCGATACAGCTACAAGAATCACTAAAAACTTGCATCATTTTAAGGCAAGTAATCTCTAGGAACAAGGAAATAGAGTGCTGTATAGCATTTATTTACTAAGTTCCTAACCTGGTGTGCTAAAATGATCCATACATCTGATTTGTATTTAACAGAATGCAAGTTCTGTCTTCTCTCCTAAGGGAGGAGCGTAGTTTCCCCTTTATCACCTGAAGATTTGTTAGCAAAATATTTTTTTCTACAAAAAAACCTCAAATGATTTTTCTCAAGATATTTTTAATAAGGCAAAGAAAACATTTCTAGTTTCATACCACGTCAAATAGTCTTTCATCAACACAAATTTGGCTACTAACTTCAAGGTGAGTGCCAGGGCACCCCCCATTGAGTTTCAGTCATAACATTTTTAAACTAAAAGAAAGATAATATTACACCATGTGCAATTATAATGCATATATAGTTTATATGCCATTTGTAAGAGTTGAGAACTCAAAACTCAGGTGCTAAAAATTATCTGTGGAATTCAAATTCTTAGTTACACAACTTAAAGATATACCTAAAACTCTTAGCATGTAATCAACCATCAAAAATCAGTTGTTAATTTTCCAACCTTGTGATGTACCATCAGTTAAATTAAAGAATGTAAACCTTGTATGTAATTTAGCAGAAATTTACTTGAAAATATGCAAGTATGAACAAACATGTTTCAAATGCAATAAATAAAATATTTTACAAGTTTTGTGGGTTTTGGGTTTTTTGGTTTTTAAAACCCACAGTACCATCATCAGAGAAAAAAAAAAATATTCTCGTTTGATGCCTCCAACTTACACGCAGTAACTAAGAGAAACTACATTACAAGATGTCAGGACAAGTTTCCGAAATTAGCAAATTAAAATGCAAGTCCAAGTTAGTTCTTCCCTCCCCATATTCTCCAGTGTTAAGTGCAACCTGCAAACATTAATTCTGGGGCAAACACATTTTATGGGATGTTTAAGAATGGCTTATTTTTGGCCCAGTAAAGAGGGTGCTGGGAGTTTCTTAGTTTTGAGAGAAATATCTACCTTCAGAAAAGAAAATCCAAGGAGCCAAGTGAGCAGCCGGTGCCTCCCCTTCCTGCTCACAGAGGCAGATGGAGGTGGCAAGTCCGGGTATCCCAATCTGAAACACCACCAGCAGTGATGAGAGTTTGAAATTGGCAGGAAGATTTCCGGAGACCAGAACCCCACACAATTTGGACAGCTTGCTTAGCTCCAGTGGGCTTTTTTAGCATTGTATGCGGTTGAAAATTACAACAAAGTATACTAGACTCCAAAAAACTTCTCCATCTACTTATTGAGATGGATGTGATTGCCAAATATCTAACTGCTGTAAACTAAAGCTAGTTGTAGGTACACAGGGAATGGAGCCAATAAGAGTGTTTTTATAAAACTTAATCTTCCTATCCTGTCTCCAATATCCTTGCCTTCTCAGGTTTTTACAGATTATTTCTTTGATGGAAATGGCACTATCCAGCAGCCAAGTCTTTCTAAATATATCTTTAACTAACGAAATGCAATCAAAGCACAATTTACTACAAAGCAAAACAGCTTAACCCAGTGAAATTATTACTGTGTTATACAAGTCCTACCCATTTCCGCATAGAAAAGTGACCAAATAGCAACCAAAGACAGCAGTCAGATTTTTTGTTTAATAAAGAGCTTGCAATGTTGTCCTATGTTACCAAAATTTCCCCAATCCTTCACATTAGCATTTCATAGCCACTCTACATTATAAAGGAAAGGATATGATGATTCTTTTATGAGTTCTTTTTATATTGAAATGCTATATATTGGCATTTTACAAACTCTTCAAGCAAAACAGTACAGAAAAAAGAAATATTTGAAAATACACTGGTATCAGTCCATACAGCCTAAAACCACCCAAACGAGCTGAAATAATGGTTAGGTACAATAGATAGGTCTTAAACTAAGTAACTTAACTTAAACTTTAGGATTAAAAGATGGAGTTTATTGCCTCCATGTATTTTTCTTTAAAAAATAGCCAGCATTTTTACTGTAAATCTGAGACATACTCATTCCTAAGTACAAGAATTTCACTTATATTTGTAGACAAGGAAGCATTTAAATCCAACAAAGAAAGAAATACTAAGTGTACTGTGTATTTTTTAGCAGGGGTAAGCAGACACCCCCAATGCCACAGTAAGTCTTTAGAAGACCTGAAAATGTTCTTGCTAAAACTAGTATATGTTTATTAACCAGACTTTTACAATTCTTTCACCATTTTAGGAATATAATAGCTTGTCTCAAAAATGCAAGAGCTCTGCATCTAACTCTCAAGCACTAGAAAAAAAAGCTATAGAATCAGATACATGTTTCACAGGAAGGAACACTGAAAGCTCCTTTTAATAGTGTTGGTTATTTTATGCTATTTCAGCACTTAAAGAAAAAACATGAAATTGTTTGGACAAATGTTCAGATCTGCACATCTGCTTTGATTATTTGCGGAGCTTGCAAGCAGTAATGAAAATTTAATGGCAGAAAACTTAATTTTCTCTTAAATGAATCACAGAGTACCAGGTTGGAAGGGTCCTCAAGGATCATCTGGTCTGACCTTTCTTGGCACAAAGCATGGTCTAGATAAGATGGCCCAGCACCCTGTCCAGCTGGAAATAGAAAGTCCTGCTACTGATATCCTTTTTGAGACAGAAGGGGCATCTTTTCAGGTGAGCTGTGGAAGTCAAGAGGACAATTTCTCAAAGATTAAATCCCCTCTGATACACCCTACTACCATGAAACATCATACTCATTATTCTGAAGACTTAAATTCTCTGTTTATTCAAAGGAAAATGGAATAGGTGTATTACCCCAGAAGCAGTCCTCAGTTATAACCTGGCAAGTTGAAGTCTACAAAAAAAAGAAGCTTGTTCATTATCTGCATGGTATTAAGTCTCTGCTGTTTCAGAACTGCCTAGAAATCTCCTTTTTTTTGTGGCATGATGGTTTTGGGTCTGACCAGTGGGAATGGACTAACACTTACTTCTTGTAAACCACTGAAACACCTTGCATAACAGCATCCAGCTACAACTCCTGTGAAATACAGAAACAAGCCCTCCAAAACTACCACTCTCATTGCTGAGGAAAAAATAAAATCCACAGCCTCAGGATCGTCTGCTCAAAATTTATAAAACTATATGGAGGAGCCTGTATCCTTGCTCTTGACACACACAGAGACAGACACACTCAAGCTGAGCCCATACTTGAACTGCCAACATGGCTCAGTACACTTCATACATGGCAGAATAAGGAAGACAACCCTGCTCTCTCAACAGGCTTCCAAATAAACCGGAGATACACACTTGCTGGAAGACATGTCAAATATATGCTATGCACAGGAGGGAACAGGACCAGATGTAGCAAATACATGCTTCAATAAACATGAATTTTCAAGGTAGCTTCCTTGTACCAAGCTTTAAAACATAAAAATCCTACAAACACGTAGAGGGGCCTTCAAGTAAAAACAATTATTTATTTCAAGCAAACAGATATCTGAACATACATTACGGAGGAATAAACATAGAATTGATCAACTTGTACAGTTTACGGTTAATTTTGAAACCCTAATTCTGCATTCCCTGAAATGCATGCCTGAACACTGACAATAAAGTAGCTTTTGCAGAAAAGATGCAGAGAAAAATGGTCAAAAAATTGAAGAAAAATACCAGTACTATTGCGACAGCCTGCTTCAGTCTGTAGCTTGGATTGCTAAGCAACCAGCACATCACAGAGTATAAAGTAAGATTGCAGGGAAGACGACAGAACAAAAAAGCATCCTACTTGGATGCCCTAATACCATCTTTGAAAAATAAAGCAAAACATTTAACACACGCATGTGTCTTTCATCCATCAATTTAAAATGTGTATTCTAAAGAGAAAGCTGAAGGGAGAAAATACGAACTACAGTGAATTGCTAGGAAAAAACCCCACACTTCTATGCAATTTAGAGTTTTATATGCGTTTTTCAAAAAAGATTTGTCCCTGATAAAACGACTATTCACAGGAGTGCCAAATTATTTTAAAAGCTGTTTGAATCACTTAGGTATTTAAAATATTTGACATACCTATATTTCAAATCTTTTTCCAAACTCAGATCTTAATAGCAAAGCAAAGTGACATACAAACCAGAAATTAAATCATGACTGTACTGGACTTATAAAGAAACCCAAGTCAAATAACACCATTTTCAAAATGTTGTAGATGCCAAAAATACACTGAATTACTCATCTAAAATGAGTAATAAAAGTGATGTTACAATTTTAAGAAGGCATTAACTATTAAATCATAGCAACATCTAGTTAAAATATACCCATTACACAAAAAATTTCCTGGTCCTTCAGGCTTGGAAAAAAAAAAAATCTTTCAAATTCTCTTCATCACCACACAACATAGGAAACCTTTCTTACCATATTTAAATTTCTAAATGTTAATTTCTTGTTAACAAGCATATATACTATAGAAATCCTACATATTCAAATTAAAAACAGGAAGAATTTTGTGTTTGAATCAGACATTTGTGATTTTTAGATAAGGTGAACAAAAATCAACTAAAAAATTTAACTATTTAGCTACTTTGATGGCTAGTTAAAAGCAATTCATATGTGCATATATGCACATTTTTAATGTCATATTAAATGACAGGTGTTGGTCTTTTTAGTAAGGAATCATTATTGCTAAGTCAATTCAAAAAAGATTACGTTGTTTTTAAACTGTGTATCTATCTCATATTTGAAGATCTGACTAGAAAAACAACTAAATGGAGATAAGACCATTTAAAATACTAATTATTAATTGTTAATATCTTTCAGTTAATTTTGACAGTGCAATGGCTTGTTAATGAAGATAAAGTTTGTCTAGCAGGTTGTCAGCAGACACAAAGCACTACAGGAGGCTGAATTAAAGTGAGTGGTGAAAGGAATAGGTTACTCCCAAGTTAGCATTCATGATTTGCTATTGTTCCTCAACCCCAAAATCCAAGTTAGCTACAAACAGAAATCTACGTCTCTTGAGGTAGGGAGCTTCACCGAATGACCCTGCTGTAGCCATAGCTAAGAAGGTATGGCTGTAAAACCACTCATGGGGCAACAAGAGAACTTCAGTCCTCCTGGGACAGACAGTCTGAACACACACAGCTGGAATTTAAGATGACCAGGACCTAAGCAGAGAGCTATGATGATTACGTGAGTTCTTCTGATGTCTCACTCCAGCTGAACAGCCCGAACCTAAACCATTGCTAGAGGGAATTCAATACAAGTGCTAAAAGCATAGGGCTGTCCCCGTTTCTACCAAGACAATCCAATTAGCTATCTTCAATAGGTGAGGAGCCAAAATGGTCATCTTTCCGAGGTTCAAAGGACAAAACTCTAAATTAGACCTGGAAGTATTTATCAGTATCTATCGAGACCAAGGTTCAATCTGTTTTGTATGTTGGTATGAAAAGTGATGTCCTCCCAAAACCACAGTGCAGAGCCTGAATAAACACTGTACTTTTCAACAGCAAATCTTTTCTTTGAGGTCAAACAAAAAAAAGACAATAAAAGAAATGAGAGGGTTTGAGTTGAGCTTTTGATACCTGTACTTTGAAATAGAGACTAGGAAAAAAGACCAAGTGCCTCTCAGCTGCTTTGTGTCCACACTCTCAAGGCCTAATTCATACTGTGAGCAGCAATATGAACAACCTCATACAATTCATTGCTGTTCTTTGGTCAGCTTACAGGAATAAAGAGAACTATGGAGAAATATTAAAAGAGTAATCAGGAAACCAAGAGAAAAGTTCACCTACAAAAAAAGAGACACTTGCATATTTTATATAAATTATCAACTAGAAAATGGTAATTTTCTGTGTTCTGACAACAACACAATATTTGCTCTTATAACCAAGATTATAAACCATAAGCAACAAGCCAACCAACCATCTCATCAAGTAGATGAGAAAATTTAAAAAAAAAAATCTTCAAAAAGCATCAAAACAACAATCCTGAAAGGTAAAAGAAATTAAGAGAAACATTTATCTACTTCACTGATTATCCACTAAAACGTTGGAAGATATTTTCTAGCTGTTTATTCTTTCATAATAGGACTAGAATATTTAAGTAGGGAAGTTTCTCCTAATTCTGCCTAAATCATCTCTAAGTAGTATAATAAAGGCAGTTTCTAAGTTCTTCCCAGGTAAGATGCAGAGATAGTTCACTTTTGCTGTTGTAATCAATTTTTCTTTTTGAAAATCTGAATTGCACACTTCTTACAGTCTTCTCCTTTAGTGTTGTGATTGTTTGTACTCAGTGCCATCTTGCAAGTTGAATTACTCTTTCGTTGGTTTAGTCAGAGGGGGCTTCTTGTTACCCTTCCAGCCTTTGGGTTTCCATCTCCTCTGCAAGTCATCTTTCAAAATTACATCGCTACTTCCTTCACATTGTTGATCTCTGTCTAGTCCTTCATACCAGAGTCATCACTCATTCAAAAAGACACTCATATAATCTTCCTGATGTAGCTAAAAGCTTGAAAACACCCACTAACAAAGGATTCATAAACAAAACTTACAGAAGTCTACTTTCCTATGGATTAACTGCAGCAGAAGAAAACCGCAGAGAAGAAAAATAAAATCTGTATTAACAGGCTGAAGCTTCAAAGTACTAAGATTTTTCAGGCGTGTATGTTCTTCCTTTAGTTTTCTTTCCTTTATTTTCCTTTTCAGAAAGGGCTAGACTTTATACAGAGAACTGGGTCATTATAGTTCATAGTACACTAGTGCATAAAGGTCCACAAACTGGGATCAAGGTTCATTCTACCTCTGAACTGAGATATCTTCAAGTATTATACTAAAAGGCCAGAGAAGCTGAAGACCAGGGGTGGTGGTGCATGTGAGCAAACTGGACATCAGGAAACATCCTGCTAAAATTAAGCAGCATTTTGGGAGCAGAAGGAACGTAACCACAGCTTCCTGGGTCTTCTGTCTTAACCCATGTCTTCAACCTCTTCTCTACCGTAATGGCCACTCCTCAGTTGTAGATATCTGAAATTTCTGACCAAAAAAAATTACAACTCTATAAATAACATGTAAACTATAAAGAAATAAAGCAGCACCATAAGTAATTTAGGTAATCATCTTTTCCATTTCACAGTCTTGAGATGTTTTACATCCGCAAGAAGACTCATGCGTAATGTATACGGACAGACAATTTGGTCCCAACTTGACCAAATACTTATCTTTTGTCAGTGTATTTCAAATCTTCTAATAGTTGTTCATTTGTGTTAAAAAAAAAAAAGAGAGAAAGAAACACACAAAAAAACCCCTCAAACTGTAGACACTGATAGTGAATTGGGAGTTTCTTCACTCAGTTCATGACGGCAAGGAAGCTGCAGTCTCTGTGCTTTAGCACCCCTACTCCAGAACAGGAATACAATCGCATCAACCCAGTGCTGCCTGTTTTGACCACAAAGTCTTTGGGAACCAATATTATATGCTTACACAATACTAGATGTAATGGAGGTCTAATGTCAGTGGGTTTTCAGGTGCGACTGAGGTGTTACAATACAAACCATGCTGGATCACAGAAATACAAAGACAACCAGCTCCTCTGAACAACGGCCCACGTTGTTACTGTTGCTGTTGCAAAGGCTACAGCACCAGAAAGACTGCTTCAAATAACTAGAATTATTAATGCGTAAAAGCTTCAGGAATACAGGAATGGGAAGAACTTTTGCTCTCTCACCTAACTTTTTTTTTTTTGTCCTGCAACAAGATTTCTCAAGTATGTGAGGAAGATCATTCAAGCTTTTATATGCTAAGTATTAACTAATTTATTTCAGTACCACAATTCTCCAAACTACAGAGAAATGCTTACGATTTTTACCTTAATTGCATGATTTTTCTTTAAAAAAAGCTTACAGTAATCTTTGTTTTTTAAATTAGATATTGTCCTACAAAATCTCCAATGTACTACAACTCAAAAAAGTGAAGACAACATAATGCTATGCATTTTCTGCTCTCCTAGTAATTTCTTGCAAAGATCTTTTTACGGAAGAACAATAGATGCATTGATAACACCAATAGAACAATAGATCCAAGAGATAACACAATCAAACCCTTAATATTTTTAAGTCCAGAAGTAAAGACATAAGAACAAAACACTGACAATGAGTATACATCAAAAGCTGCCTAATGAACCAAATGAATAACCCTAATTACTGCATTAGCTATCTATGGGTAACTTACTAGTGGAAAAACTCAAACAGACATTCCCTGTAACAACAGCAAGGATATTATTTTTGAATAAATGGCATTTTAAGATGATGATGATGATGATAAATTCAAAGAAATTTTGTTTATGCACAATGATTTTATAGGCTGTAACTATAAGGGCTGTGGCTGGGATTAAAAAAAATCCTTCCTGCAATTCAAAACTCATGCTACAGAGAAAAGAATAAAAAAGCATTAATTCAGAACTGTACATAATTTGTTCACCATCTGTGCAAGTTTCTGGAAAAAAAAAAATTGCTGTATGTCCAAGGCAGCTTTTAATTCTAGAAATGATACCTATGATAAATGTACCTACGTCATTGACTCTGATATTTATAAAAGTTACTTAAATCGTTTATGGAATTGAATGATTAAAATGTGAAGCCTGAAGTACAAATACAAGGACTAGTCGTCTTCGTCTCCTCCTTTCTCCCCTTTATTTCCCCACTATCTTGCTGATTTAAAATTAAGACAGTTTTACCTATTCCCTCATTCAACCATTGCTATATACAAAAAAATGCAGAACAACTTCCCCCAAATTTTTAGTACTTATTCTGCATTTGCAAGTTTATTTTCTGAGGAGCTCCTTCTAACTCTGATAATCACTTTAACTTAGATTTTAATCAGAATCTTTAAAGAAATGTATCAACACAAGCAAGTTCTTTTTTGTAACAATATTAACACACCTCATTTACTTCAATTTTTCTGAATGAGGAAACATCTTGAAAACAAACAAAAACCCCATGAACTGCAATAGATTGTGCACCTACTCTTACAGTTATACAGAATACAGTCAAGACTTCCAGAAAAAATTCCAGTAACTAAGTAGGGCCTTTACAACCTCCAAGGATAACTCAAGCAACCACAGCCTTCTCTGCATGAAACTGTGTTTGACAATTCTATTGCATTATAATAAATCAGTGCAAGAGAAGATAGAGAATACTCGCATCATACTTGTTCCCATTCCCATTGGGGTTGAGCAATAAAATTACTGTTCAAGTTAAGAGACCCAAGTGTTCCCTTCAGGAAAATGAACACACTGTAAGAAGATATTTTTGACTGAAGGAGTCACCAGCTGCAGAACTCAGTGGTGTGAGATAACTGAAGTATTCATAGATAATGACAAAGAAGTGAATCTGTTTTCAAAACACATCAGCAAATGACAACTAAGGTTTCTACCTTGCTTTACCAAGTGCTGTCTGCTTCACTGTACGGACTACTTAAAAACTGGATGTTATTTCTAACAGTCTCATTTTCTTGTAAATTGTACATATAATATACCTGGTGCTGCACTAAACTTACTGTGAATGAGAAAGGAACAATTGTTAATCACGTGAAACTTCACTTAGCATCCAAGACAAAAATGCAAGACTAAGATGTCTGTCTTCTACTGTCAACAAATATTAACACTGCAATAAATTAACAGAACATGCAATAAATACTTTTGAAAGTAATATTCATTATTGGCTTTCTCACAGCTTTTGATACATTTATTTCACTGTGATACAAATATCTCACATAGCGTAATCTATTAAAAGTATTAAGCATAGCCTAGGCCTGCAATCATGCAACTGCAATGTACTTTGAATAGACAATAGTTCTCAACATTGCAGAAAAATACATATAACAGTATTGTCATTCAGTATATGTATGAAAACTAACTGCATGGGGGGGGAGGGGAAGCTCACCATGTTTTTCTCCCATGCATTTCACTTCCCACAAAACCAGTAAGGCCAAGATGCTTTATTCCCCAGTCACTGCATGGAAAAAAAAAAGAGAGAGGACAGAATGCCACAGCTAAAACATTCCTAATTCCCTCTCTCAGGATGGGAAGGAGGAGATCACTGATGAACCAGACAGAAACAAACATCTAACCCACTCAGGGAATAAGTAAGAGTTGCTACCGTCTCCCACTACCTCATGTTGAGATCAGGAGACGAAGGCTAAATAAACAAGATTCAGAAGTAACATTAAATGCACTACACACAAGCAAGGAGAGCTTTTCTAGTTTGGCTTGTAAGAAGGGATCAGAATATTGCATATATCAAAAAAAAGCCAACTTAATATGATTTGGTACACAGATTATTAGATACCAAAACCAGCTGCCAAGGAATTTTGGCACAAATTCATGGGAATCATAAAAATAAAGAAACATACCTGACAAGTTCCATAGCACTGGAAAAATTAAGTGTTCTTGAGCACTAAGAGCAAAGGGCAAAGATTTCCAGGCTTTCTAATGTGTGTGGCTTCTCTTACCATCACATCCCTTCCTTTATAACCCTGATCTAAAAAATACATATATTCACAGGATCGATTATGCCCAAGAGTCCACAATGGCAGGATTGGCTGTTCAGTTAAGACTACCCCTTGGTTGCAGTACAAGCTGGTTTCTTAACATGTTTTCTGCACCCAAGATGTTAATAACAAANAAAAAAAAAAAAAAAAAAAGGAAAACCCCCAACCACCCCCCAAGAAAACACACAAGTATGCAAGATATCTAATACCAAGACAAGATCAACCCTTTTGCAATTATTTAATTTTTAAATTTAAAACCAGAAATAGGCAACTTAGTTATTATATTTTTTTCATATTAAAGATCTAATCCTTTAAATCATTTTTCTTCCCACATGCAACACACTGAAAAACAATTGTAGAGCTCTGAGGAAAGCCAGCACCTGCAGGAAAGGGTTTAATCTGGCAACTGCTGGTGTTGTTGAGTTATTCATCACATAAATCTCTTATTAAGTCCCACCTCTTTCCTGTAGTTCTAACCGTTGGAGTTTGAGAAAACAGACCTCATTTCATGCTAAAACTCCCACCACTAAGCAGCTGAATCTCCTACATTACTTAGGATACTGTTCGTGAGAGCAGACTTCACATGGAGTCATGCAACATCCTGTTCCAAGCCAAATGCTCCAGATGGGATATGTTTCACTGCTGCCTCCCCCTCCCCAGCCCATTTAAGCTTGTTCTTTTTTCTTTGAAAGCATTTATCCCAAATTGATGCTACAACAGCATGCTAAAACTGACCTTTTAAGAAAAATACAGACAAATCAAAACTTAAAATCTAGATGTCTTTACTACAAAAAAACACCCACCCCAAAACACTTAAATTATCAAAACGTTTGTATTAGCTAACCAATTAGCAAAACTACGTATACAAGAAAACAAATTACTTGATGCAGCTCTACACTGCAGGAAAATCTGCCTTGTTTCAGAAAGTTTACTAATCATTTAAAAGCTTAACATTGTCACGCACATTGCTAATCTAATGGAGGTTCTCATCGACATAACAAGGAAAAAACTGTCTAGTCTGCTGATCACTCTGAATGCTGGCAATTTCTCAAACATCTGCTAAAGGTCAGATTTCCA
This sequence comes from Himantopus leucocephalus, assembly GCA_003993805.1. Classification (NCBI taxonomy): domain Eukaryota; kingdom Metazoa; phylum Chordata; class Aves; order Charadriiformes; family Recurvirostridae; genus Himantopus; species Himantopus leucocephalus. The sequence continues at coordinate 9,206,832 of RSEF01000006.1, forward strand.
CTGCATGGAACCAATCAATGAAGCTACACAACACTCCCAGCGCCATTGGAAGTGCCAAACAAAGACCACTGTTTTACATAAGCAAAGAAACTCAGCCTGAAATCTTCCAAAACACTACCAGCAAAGTCTCCACTCCCATCGCCACATAGTACTCGTCTACCTGGCAATGGCTGTTAAGATTTATTCTAATTTTGCTTTTTATAGCAGAAACAGAGTTACTTAATGCTAACCCATTTTTCCACATTGTTAAATAGTGTGCAGCCAATACCACATACAGAGAAACATTACAGAGGAAAAAAACGAACATATATTTAAACAAAAGGAGGGTTTATTTCAATGTTAATCATCATAAAACCAAAGTTTCAGAAAACTGAATATTCACACATTTGGTGCCTTTGTTTCAACTCAGTGACTTTAAAAAAAAACCACCCCTACTGAGTTCTAAAAAACAGACCTTAAGAGTTAAAAAACAGCCTGAAATCATAAAATTCTGCCCTAAAATCCTTACTAAGCAACCTCAGAAATATAATCCCAATATCCTAACAGATTAGGGAATTGTTGGCTCCTGCTAAAAACAACATGCTCTATATTTCAACAGCTTATCACGTGCCATAAAACCAGCGCTTTAGCAAGAGCCTACACAGAAGAAATAAATGATTGATTCTGATGCTGCTGAAAAGCTGAGCTTGTTCTATTTTTACAGATAAAACATTATTTTACATATGGATAATCTGGTATTGATTTACAAGAAAAGCCTTCTGCACACAGCATAGAAGGGCCAATAAAGCAATCTGATGAAATCTGGGGAATTTTTTTTTTAATTGTCACTAAGTGATCTTCAAACTAAAATTTTTTATAATTTTTTTTTTGTTAAAGAAAATCCATTTTAACTTCAGAGGCAACATGGGTAAGACAAGGGAAGGAGAATTCAGTAGACATTCCAATAAATTCAGCAGACATTCTCCTGCATTCGTTCTAACTTAACAGCTCATATAGCAATGGTGTGGTCGCATGGCAATCCTAAATGAAGGCAGTACCTAATTAGAACAATTCAGATATTACTAGATAATCGTGTTGCCACACAGTTGACAGCCTTGAGCCATAGCCCTTGCAGTGCAATGCTGCAGCCCTAGCCCCACGGTGCTCACAGTTTGCTCCTGACCCCCAGTCTTCCTTGCCACAGCTGGGACAGAGCTACCAAACTGCCTCTCAACTCCAGTGCCTGCAGTGAACCACACTCCCTCTTACAGTTGGCAAATCAGAGCAGAACTACCAAGCCACGAATGAGTACTATCTGTGGGTCAGAGAAGGTATCATCTGGCATCAAAGGAGAGGACTGTACAGTCTTATACAGCGGGGCACAGGAGATGGGACCAGCACCCCCCAGCAAGACCAGGCTCATTGGAAAGCGGCATTTCGTGACAGCAACAGCAAGACAACAAAAGCACAGGCTGTTTCTACACACACCTACCAAGAAGTTTTAATGGCATGATAAAGCTTGGTATTATCCAAGACACAAAAACAAAGTTACTAAAATTGAATTTAAATACCTCTCTCAAAGACTCTTTGAATGAATATTTTTTTTTATTTTATTAAAGCTGAACAGCAATAGGGCTATGGGGTATTTCAAGGAGTCAGTTATTCTTCTGTACTAGTTCCACTTGATCATTGAAAAATGCCTTCAGCTCCTTTGAACATTTTTTTTCATTATTGTTTCTTGCTTCATCTATCTGTCAGTGTTTGGGCTGATCCCTGTTTTGTGGGATACTTAGGGGTAGAGAGTTTTGTCACATTTGAAAAATAGAAGGCAGCCATGAGAAAGGCTGGTCAGCATCCAGCTGTCTCCTAACTTTCAGTCATTCAACCATCTCTCCATGCAAAAGAAGCCAAGAGAATGAACAATCATCTGCGTAAGATGCTTCAGGGAAGACTGCAATGACCAATGAACGTTTCCATCACTATGTTTCTTCCAGCAGGTCTGTACAACTTGCCATTACAAAGGGGTTTTCTTTCAATTACGTTTATAAGCAGCATATCGCCCACAAGGGAAGAAGTGTAACAACATACGCTTCAACAGCAATTCAGTATAAGCATCATAGATCAATATCCTATAACCATGACGGCTTGCAGAATTTGGGTGCTTTTACATGCAAACATTACCAATTGCATTAACTTATCTGAGTACAGTTTTTATTTAAACAAATATCGTACTCAAGAAGCAGCCTGGCCAGATGGGAATACAGAATATATATGAGCCCAAATTACTTACATTAGTACACATCTCCACACACACGTGGGGGAGAGTATTGGCCTGGCATTCCTACTACACTTTTACAGAAGGGAGGACAAAGGTACTCTCTCAGCACTGAAACAAACTGTATTATAAACAGTCAGCAGAATTTACTTTTGAAAAAGATACCAAACATGGTTAATTTCTCCACCTTTCCAGTACATGTAGATCCACCTCTCCCTTAGACAGGTTTTAAGCCATTAATGCCAGTTTCCAGAGGTTTTTTGATGACATAACGTCAACCCCCTAAAGCAGTAAGTTAAGACAGCAAGTGCCTGTAATACCTGATAAACATAAACTGAACACATAAAATGCACCTACACTACCTTTACTGATTTAGTGTGTAGCTTGGATGTTAGCCAATGAATGAGGAAGAGAGATGTTAGAAGTGAGCTAGAAGATCTGCAAAGACCAGTTTTATGAGCACAGGCCAACTGCCAAAGCATTTACTTTGAACTCCATGTTACCACAGCTACAACAGCTTAAACCCAGCTCAAGTACATCTGCTCTGCACTGCAACACACATCCAGAGACTTGTTAGCTTGCTCTAACTTGGGTCACTCACACCACTTTTAGGGAATCCACTGAGAAGCACAGATTATTGAAGTCATCAGTAATAACCCTTAGTAACACACTTGAGTTGTGATGTCACCTTGTACCAGTGAGTGAACTGTACTAGAGAAGTCACAAATTTACTCATTANAAAAAAAAAAAAAAAAAAAAAAAAGAAAAGCTGCTTCCAAAAGAGCTGTACAGTGAATGACTAACCCAAGAAAAGTGCAAGTAGGTCACCATTAGATAGACACTATCCTAGCTTCAAATAGTTGGGAAGAAGTTCAGTACTTAAATGTAAGATTTAGAGCTTCCAGTCATGCATAACTATAGTTACCCCTACAGAATTACAGCACTTACTCATTCTGTACTAAACAGATTTTTTTTGAAAAAGAATTCTCAAAGTTCACTAGTTCAAAGGATGTACAATGTTCTTTAAATGTGTGCTACCAGAATTGCTCCCCAAATCATCTCCATGCATGTACATTTAAGATTAATATCTTACAATTTATTTAGTGCAATGGAGAGGCTATGAGGGGAAATTTATATTTAGCAGCAATTTTCTCCCATGGTTCTTCAGAGAATGAAGAATAATGTTCTCCAGAGAACCTCTCAAAACAATTGCCCTTTTTCCACAACAGCTGCCATTTACTTACACTCTCAGACGGACGGATGCCACAGGCTGCCTCTCAGCAAAGAATAACTGTTACCTCGCTTTCATCCTTTCTCAAAGTCATCATCTATATCCCTACAGATAGGAAGCCACTTTCTCCCCTGGGGGCACTTGGCTTCATTCCCAGTAGCGAAAACAGAAGGCAAGTAGTGGCCATCTTTGTTCAGGCAGTTGTGGCCTCAATCAGACTGAAAAATGAGAAGTTGCAGGCACAATGGAGGGAAACATGCTTGTAGGATCCTTTCCCTAAAAATTAATCTCAATCCTAAACATCCTCAAACCTGCTGCATCTGACTTAACCAACAAGATGGATACACGGAAGGAGGAAACAGATACGTATTTGAAGCGTGAAAAAAAGGAAATGAGAAAATTCAGGAGTTCACAAAACATCAAGAACAAAAATAAACCGAGGGTCCTGTTGCCCTGAGTCAGTAGGGCAAAGCAGCTGTAAATCTGTCTAAACTGACTCTGCATTCTCCAGTTGCTTTGCAGCTCCATAAAACAGCTATCACATGCCAGTCAATCTGACCCTCGGAATTGTTAAAGTCTACTTTATTTAACACAGATTCACTCTTTAGGGATTTTCTTTTGTACCAGCTGGGTAAGAACACTGCCTACATAGAGTACAAAAGATGGGTCAAGCCAAAAAAATTGCCAGAATAGAACTACATAAAGTCTGAGTCAAGTCACTAAGTTCGAATCAAAGGAAGCATTTTACTGGGGGAAGACTAGGGGGGTGGGGTGGACACACAAAACAACCTTTATAAGTTTAAAATATGTTATTAATTACACTTACTGTAATTAACTGCAAAGTCAGGTAAATGCAGGCTTTAACAACAGACACGGCCAATTCCATTTTCCTTGAAATTTTCTGCTAAAAATTGCTATGCAATAGTCTGTTTAAAATACTGTTCTGAAGTTTATGGTTTTACTACTCCAGTTGTTTGGGTGATGATTACATTCTTCCCCCATCCTAAATTACGGATCAAATTTTCTACCTTGACTTAGTAGTCCTTAAGATTTTGCTCCAATGCATTAAAGCTATGAAGTGTGGCAGGTAGGATTATTCAGTCGGGTTGATACATTACCATTTCCTGACATTTTAGTGCTTCATTTTGCAGCCTTTAATTACATTTTGCACTGGTATAACAAAGAATATGAGACAATATGAAATGACATAAACGATACTCTTAACTAGAGCTGCCAAGATGCTTTTATCTCAAGAGATGCCTGCAGGTTTTTGCACTTTAGTTTCATACTTTTTTCAATATTTTGAGAAGCACGCTAGACAGCCAGCTAATTTGATGTGTTTTGTTTCATTAAATATTCTTGCAACTAGCACTTGGAATACTCCCTCCTCTCCCCACTTGCAAGGACATGAATACTCAGTTATAAGAAAGTTTAATTGAAGTATCAAAAATAAATCAATTTAGAACACATAATTACATTCTAATCCATAAGCGTACAAATAGTTAGATTTCTAGTTAAACTGTTGGCAAAGAAGGCAATCTGTAAAGTTAAGCAAGCACGCCATTTAACATAACAATTAGACGAATTTACTCCTTCAGAAGATAAAAAAGCAGAATGCGAAAGAAGGAAAAAACCAGAACCACCGAAGTCCCCAAACTACCATGGGAACTAAGAGAAAGTCTGCATTGCATGTTCAACAGCCATTCAGAATCCGGGAAGCAGAACATGCATTAGCACTGTTAATGCCAACAGGTACAGCCAAAACTGCCATCATACTCATGGTGCCTCTTATTTCAATGGAGACAGAACGGGATTGATGTAACATCTTCTGCTTATGCAGATCAGAAAAGTAAGTTACCACTTTGTACTGTTCACACAGTCCAAAGAATATATTCTTACAACAGATGCACAAATGCAATAAACCCAAGAAACATGACAAAAAGTTTTTACCTTGCCCAAGCTAGCAAATGCCATCCCTGCTCTGGCATCATTATCTGAACAATAATTCACTGACCCTGCTGGGCCAATTAATACCTCACACAGGTGACAAGTTACCGACATCTGAGAGGTTAAACACAGTTGACATACACTAGCAATGGCTATGGTATATAATATAGTAACATTAATATCTTTAAGACATTTCTTGAACGAGTATAAATGTTATCCTCATCATACCCATTATACTCACAACTTACTAGTGATCAACTCTAAGAATTAAGAGATCTACCCCTTGCAACCCAATGGCTGAAGTGATTTAACAGTATCAAACCCAGATTTTTGCAGACTAATAAAGCAAACTTTCAAATGGCAACAGCTACTTACATTTACAGCTATATAGGTTCTTCCACTCAAGTACTTCATCACCAGAAAATAGAAGGGAAACACTCAAACAGTCCTAAGACAGCCTGCTTTTTTCTTTCTTCTTTCTTTTTTAATATGTAAAAGTTCTTGATTCACTGCTGTTCACCCTCTATCTGTGAAGTATCTCACTGCTTTTAGTGTTGTGACAATTCCCTTATTCTAGAAACACAAGCATATTCAGGACCACTTGACAGACAGGCAAGAGCATTGCAATTACCAAATTTGACAGGAACGCTCACTTTATTCTTACCTCCCAGAATTAGCACCTTTCCATGTTTCATAAAATAACCAGGCAGTGTTCAATTATTTCTGAGAGTAGCATCACATAAACCTACAAACTGTAATCATCAGCTTATTTAATTCATCTTTCAGCTGGCCTGCCAGTACAATTTCACAGAAGAAATGAGCTAACAGCATCACATGGTCAGCTAAATCTGAATGTGTGGGGGGAAAAAAAGGAAAGAAAAAAGTCCCAAAAATTAGTACTTCAAGTCTTTTTCTAGGGCACGTTACTCCGATGTTTCAAAGTCTCCCTTCCCAAATTTTTAGCATTCAGAAATTAACAGAAATAAAGGCATGGCTGCAAATAATAAGGTACACCTTAGACAACAATGAATGCTACCTTGGCAGGTTTGCCTGGCTTGTGTTTGTGCATAGCTCAAGCCCAACAAGCAGTATGGACATATTCCAAGTTATTAATTCTTACAGAAATCCAATGAGATATTTAAATTTTCCTTCCACCTGCAAGAGAAAGCAAAGACCTAACAAACACAGTACTCTATATAGGGGAAACTGTGCTCATTTAATAATTGTTTAGTTTCTGGTTTCAGTTTATGCTGCTGTAATTTGAAGGGTGATTTAGTCATCACCTGACAGCTGAGACTTCATGAAGGATGAACAGATTTCACAAAGTCTGCAATTCTGATTTGCTATTACATATCCTGAAATCTCTCATGATATTTCAACACTAAAACCTGAGTTTCTACAACATTTTCATGATGGTATAGAGAAAATCTGTGGGAAACCAGTTTTGAACCATGTTACCTGGGTGCGGGTGTTAAAAAAAAAATTCCAATGACATTCTCCACATCACATACATAAACTGCTATAGAGATTAAATCTTGCTTCATTGTTTACACTGATTAACAGTGGCTTATATAGGACACACCTTCCACATCACTCATTGCTTTCTTATGACTTTTTTTTAAACTATTTTTTTTTCCAGAAGCAGAAGACAAGTGGGTGGTTTCTTATGCTCCCAAATATACTCTCATTATATTACTCTGAATTCCCTTTAGAGCTGCAAAATTGAGTTCCCTCCCAGAACACACTCCAATCTCTTACTACATCCCAAAGTTTCTTCCCCTCTCACTCTGTGAGCTTACCTCCACAACACTCTATCCTGTAGTTTTACTCAGCCTGTACTGCTGGGGATATGACGGCACACGCTGTGGCTTAAGCACATGCATGACTCTGCACAACTAGTTTGTGACCAAATTAAATCATCACCTGCTGAGCTCCCTAAGTCTTTGTATGCCAAGTGTTAATTTGGACTCCCGTCCACTTACCTAAACATTAGTCTTCATTGAATTCTCTATGAAAAAAGTTGTCTTTAGTTACCATAGTTTCATGCACCGTGTACTTCACTAGAAATGGTCTAAAGATTAAAATATCAGTGAGAGGGGACAGACAGACAAGACAAAAGCATGGAAATGCTTAAGCTACCCCACCACTGCCCCAATTTTCTTTGCCGCTATCCTAACACCAGGCTGGAAGAAAAAAGAACACAAAACTGAAATAAACACAGTAAGACAAACTGCTGGAGAGATTTCCCCTTGAATGACATGGGGAGACATGCCCACCAGTAGTGTCCTCCAAAACTGCCAGTAAGAGAAGCTGGTAGAGCTGAAGGAAGAAGGGGCAGAGAAAGTGAGCCTAAATGATACAGAAAAGAAGAAATTCTTGTCTAGGAAGACAGATGTGCACAGCAAAACAGGTTCTTCAAGTACATATGCAGGTTCTTTTCCAATGAAGTCTAAAAACTTCCCCAATTTTCTAGTTTAATCATGGAGAGATTGAGCAGTTTTTATTAAAATTAATAGACAGCAACATCAGACTAAGCACTTTTAGACATCCAGTATTGACTACAATATGCAATCTTTACTTCAAACCACACTACTATAAATTGAAATGCCTGTACAAATGGATAAAGAAAAGTAAAAAAAAAAAACTTGGCATAATAGGTCTAAAGCCTTTCTTTTACTATATAACCATTTTCCAGGACAGTATATCTACTACCTAGTAACTGCCTCCCACCTACATTAACATTTATAGAGCAGGAAAGAACAGAGTTTCTCTGCATTCTTGACAAAACCTTGGCCAGACACCCAAATACTTTTAGTGAGCAGACCTTTAAAATTATGTTTCTGCCAACTGAAGGGAAAAAAACACCCCACCTTTTCTTCTCCTGAAGAGTGTGGATATGGTTCATCTGATTAATCATTTTAAGGGGAACATCTAAGCAGCAACAGCACAAGAAAATACATTGGAAAAATAGAATCAGAAGCTCCTGGGTGGGTGATTGTACTTGGCAGGAGAGGTACAAACTCACTTCAAATACTCTTCTTCAAGACATAACTGAACCACTGTAAAACATCAAAACCTATACAAAGGCATACATATAAGCAGTATGTAGAGCATCTTCTTCAATCTCTCACAGGCTCCTTTAACCAATAAAATTCAAGTATGACCTTTCAAGCAAGCAAAAGGGCTTGTCAACCAACAGCAATGGTGATCCCACAAAGAATGTGAACGATACATCAACGCTAGGACAGCACGTTGAGTTGACAGCAGCTGGGAGTCAGCTAGAACCAACAGCCCCTGTGTGCTGCACTGTCATTGATGTGTTGATAGAGTGATCCAGGCATTTTTGAAGTGATTACAGTCAGTTGTTCTGACGTACCACCAAGAAAAAATATGGGGGACAATGAAAGTAATGATTTAAACACTTTCTCGGAGGGGTAGGGCGGGGGGTGGGGGGTGAGGGTGTAAAACAAAACTTGAAATTCTGCAGCTAGAGTGTCTTTTGCAGCCTTTTAGAAAAAAAGGACATCTTGTAGCATCTAAAACACAATTGCCTCTCATCAAAAAACATCCATCATCTAGCTGCTAGCAGGTCACCTCATATATATACATACATACAAGACAAGTCACTTCCCTCTTCAGATACAGCAGCCTAAAACATTTTGAAGTAGGTTAGGATGTTGTCTGAGAACGCCAGAAACTGAGGGGGTAAGGAAAAACAGCAAGTCTGCTAACAGCCTGGCAAGTTTCCTTCTGAAAAGACTAGGTGTTCTTTACCTAGGAATACTGTACCTGCCTAGCAGTACTAGATCCAAAATACTGCAGTAGCTTGTTGATTTATCTGTGCAGAGATATTTTGATGCATGTGGCAAGTCGGGACTCGCAGAATAATTTAGCCCTTTTGTGAGACTGCCAAAATGGCAAGAGCCAGGCATCAGATTTCTTCCAACAATTAAATGGGTCAGACAGAAACTACCGATCAACTTTCTCCCAGGGAACAAAAATATCCGTAATACCAACAGGTTTATGATGAAGAAATGGAAATTATTATTAGGTGAAGCTAGCATTTTAAGGTTAGCCTGCAAACTACCTTACTTGAGATCTGAAAGCAAAGTCTACAAAGACAGTCTCCTGACAGTTTGATTTTCCTGCAGCTAGGAATCAACACAGGCATGCAATAGCAGTCAACAGGAACAAAATATATGCCTACACGACTAGGAAAATATCTATGAAGTCTCCTTTTGAGTGGAAAGAATCAAACACATTTTGGAAAGCCCATGCTAGAAGGTAGAGTAAGCAAGTAGCAAGTGTGATAGGTTTTGCATGTGAAAGTCAAGAATCATTTTAAGTCAGCAAAACAAGTTAAATCCACTATACTTGAATGATGTATTTCTGTAACACTGTATATCCAAATGCAACTGAGAAGAACTGGATAGTGCAGACTTCATCAAAAAAGGACTTGATATAGCAACACTATTTTCTTTTGAAAATGCTTGCTAACAGTGAGAAGGTGGAAAAATGGGGATCTAGAAGTGGATAACAATAAAACAACTATAATTTAAGTTTCATTTGTTTTTTTAGCTCCCTACCAATTGAAATTTGTGATTGTTTGCTATATGAACTTGCAAACAGAATGGACTACCACACCTACCAAATAACCTACAGAGACCAGAGCATATTTCCTTGTCAAAGAGAGCTTAAACTTCTTAAATAACATAACTTAAAGCAAGCAACATAATTCTTTTACTGAAGTAAAGAATATCAATTGCAAGAGGCTTCTTCAGGTACACTGGTACTGAATCCACATTCTAGGATTATATTTAAAGAAAAAACCAAAAACACATGAAAGGATAACAACAACAATTCTGAAGTTTCTGTAGATCTACTGAAATAAACATTTGTATCTGCTTCATCCCTGCCAAAAACATTTACACCACAGTATAAGTACTTCAAAGTTATGCTAAAGTAGTAACTACAGTTCAGGTTGTTTTCTAGAGCTGGATCCTACTCGTAATGAATGTACACATTCAACATAAGTTCAGGAAATTCTCTTCAGCAGCCTCCGTTAGGGGTCACACAAGCACTCTCCCTGCCCTCACTCCCAGGCTCAAGCACAAAAGGGTCAAGGCAACCCACGCTGCCACACGGGCCCCAGTGCAAATAAAATTGAGCTGCATGAGCGGAGAGCAAGTTGCCAGATCAACAAGTACAGAACATTTCTAAGTACAATAGTTATATTAAGTAACAGCTTTTTGCTCAAGTATCCATGCATGTGACTCTCACTTAGCAGCTTGGTCGTGTAGGAGCTGGAAGCTAGAAATTCAGCTGAAAGATCAGAGAGCTAACTCTCACTGCATCTGTTCTCAGTGCTTCCATCAGCACATTGTTCAGTTAGTGCATACACGAAGACCACGTAGCCTCTCTCCAACCCCTCACCACAGGGACCTCACTGAAATAAGCTATGAAGACAGTCTAAGACTTAGCTGAACAACTTCCAATATACAGTGGAGCATTTGTTGATATCATTTGTTGTTATGCCTCAAACTGTAATCCGCTTTAGTAGCATGTGCCAAAAACTACTCTTCCTACGATCTAAAGAAATAAAACAATCTAGGCATTAAGCAAATAGATCCTGCTCTACATAAATACAGCATTTCAAATAATCACTGTATTATTTTGCTTCAGTCTGATGAGCAAGAGACAGGCACTCTGGACCGAAGAAAGAGAGGTTCTTGGGCAATTTGTGAAATCTTAAGTGTGACTGTTACTCTGTCAAAAATTAACACTATAACCATAGATCTTTTGCTGTACAAGGTCTGATAAACAGAACCAGTGAGGCTGTTCCAGACTTAGTGAGATTACCTGGACCTTTAACAGTCCCATAGAGAAGTAACACACCAGCTGAGCCAGGATCCACAACCTGTGCCTTTTCTCCTGACGGGGTACAGATCTCTGTAGAAGCAGTGGATCTACTTGAGGGATTGATTACTCGTTAGAGGGGCACCAGGCTCAGAACAGAGCATCTTAGAGACCATTTTATGAACCAGAGGTTCTACCACAAAGAAAGTCAGCTAATTTCTCAGTCCCTCCACAGCCATAAAATGTTTCAGATTTACAACCAGTCATTCCCACACCTGGCCTGCTTTGGACAAGTTATTTACCTCCCCGTTCCTGTAACACTGACCTACCCAGCCGCTCCCCAGAACATCTCCATTTTCCACACAGAATCAGATGGAAGGATCTTCATGTTTGCGACTGACTGTTTTCACAAAAGCTCATGTGAAATTTAATAATCATTGATCGAATAACTAGCAGGGAATGGAAGTGTGTATACAAGTTCCAAGACAATTTTTTTTCTCACTTTGTTCACCATTAAAAACAAACTGTCTTACAGTTACTTTTTAAAAAAAGTATGCACCATGCAACCCTTGTAAGTAGTATCACATATGTACACATTCGATGCATGCAGTGACATCTATTTATTGCTGTTTGTGGGTGGCTGGTAAGCTTAACAACAAATGGCTTTGCACTTGAAACGCATCTTGATGGAAATCTTTCACACTCTGGAACCCCAGTACCACTGTAGAAAATTACACAGACTGGGACAGCCAGATTTGACCTTTTAACACTAACCCGCAGGTCTCTAGAGAAAACAAATCACAAATGACTCTGTTTTCTGATGAGGGATGATTCTGGCATCTTTGTGTCAATGGATAACTACACCTACAGACTTTGCTACCAACAGATAGCTCATAAAATTTTGTGAGCTGCTTAACCACAAAGATCTGCAATGAGTAAAGTATTTGAGTCTTTAAGCCATACCAAAGTTTCACCTGGTTTTGCACTACAGAAAAATTTGTTCAAAGTAGAGTTATTGCATTATCACCTAATATCGCTTGGGGAATACCAAAATACTGCTAATCCGGAATCTATCTTTGTAATAATACCAGTATCAGCTACACCAAGAGACAGAAGCATTGCTCTGACAATTAACTGTTAGCCAGAACAATCTGGCAAAGCTTGCTATCAAGCTCCCCGTTGGTTTGACAGAGCGAATTCCCTAGCGAATTTTGATAGTACAGCTTAATAATAAACTGTCTTGCCTGGAAAATAAGGGGGGGGGGGGACGAGAAAAAANAAAGGGGGGGGGGGGGACGGGACGAGAAAAAACTTATTGACATCCAACTGCCTATGAGATCAAACTTCTTTTATGCATTGTTGTTTTAATTTCTAATTGCCATGACTGCTAGGAAGAATTGTAGAGTACTCAAAACCCCTTGGAAGGTATGCAATTTATGTGGTTAGCATGGTGTGATGATGGGGAAACAGAAGATAATGTGGCCCACAGATCTTTGGCAGGCTTTAAAAATATCATCTTTCATGGTAAAAATACTCTATTTTAAGCAGCTGATTGAAAGGTACTAATAAGGCATTTGGGTTGGTCTACTGTCCTGGAGAGGACTGCAACATTTCTAAAAGATTGTAAAGACCCTTGGCTCTTTTTAATAGCTCTTGAAAGCCCTCTATTTAAAGTTACCTGCCTAGCACAGGGGTGATCTGCATATTGAGAACTCAGGACAGGGCTAAGAAACAACTTTGATGAACCACCTGTTTTGACTTCACTGATATCACTCCTCTTACCTGGGTCATACCTAAGAATAAATGAATAAAGTTTTGGTTCACCAGTAAATTTTGAGGGAACCACAAAAAACATGCTTTGGTATCTACAGTTGTAAAAAAGAAAGGCATTTAAAGATCCTCCTCTCCTGAAAGAGCATCAAGGAAAAGAAAGATCTCAACCAAGGTATATTCTAAGTTGAGTCATTTAGCTGCAGTTCTTACTCGAGTACTGCACTCAGGTACAGCGCTGCAGCCTTAAAAGCTGGCAGCGTTTTCCTCCCTTTTCTTTTTATTAATCTGTCTTCAGTGCATAGATACAAAGCTTCTTTCCCATCTCATCCCTTTTACATCCTAAGTGCATGAATATTAATTTTCCCAGACTTTCTACTGCCGCATGTCCCCCAAGTCACAAACCCTCAGTCAGCTCATACAGCTAGCCTCACACTCTGCTGTGGCTGAAAGCCAACAAAAGCACTGCTACAGGTTGGGTCAAACTCAGAAAAGCAGACTACTTTTTTGCCGCATGTCAAAATATGAGGTATTGAGAGCTGTGGTACCAGTCACCGCTGCTCAAAGTAAAAAGCAACTGCATGTTCTGTTGCTGAATGAAGTTTTAGGTTAGGGCATGTCACAAGTTAATGTACTGCAAATAAGTAGTAAGCTCGCTCTTGCTGGCAATTCCAAATACACTGTGACTGTAATACTGATGTCTGCAACATCAAAGCACATGCAAATGCTCCTGAGAGGATCAGATTTTCTTTATCTCAGCCAACGCAAGACACAACTTGCAATTAATAGGCCTTGTCTTCCTTGGGACAAAATTCGTAACATTGAAGATTGCTTGTCTCTCCTCAAAGCAAATTGAACCATTGATTACAAAAAACTGATCGTGAAGGGAGTGCATTACAGCCATGAAATCACCAGTTACAGCACCCTTTCTACAGAACACCTTCAAGCTTCTGAAGGCCCCTCTGATCCACTGAGCTGGAATGGACACACTGGTTATAAATATTTGGGTTCAAGTTAAATAGGCTTTCTATGACTCTCTGAATCTGAGTTCTTCCACTTCTATTCCCTTTTGACGTACCTTTATAGACAAGGCTCCCTTGCCTTCTGCATGTGTTCCCTTAGAAATCTGCCTCTAAACTCCAAGCGTCCTAAAACCGAGATGGAGTCCTGCTCAGTAAGAGGAACAGTCTATAACATCTCACTGAGGGAACTGGCTATGGCTAATTATTTATTATCTATTTTAAGTGGCTGCCAAATGTTCTGGACCACTGACAGCATTCAGTATGTCCTCCACAGAGCACCTTAATCAAATTTAGATTATTTTTCAAATAGAGAGGCAATGAAGTTTTGCAGACATCTTTGCTGCTTTCTTGGGGCCCACCAGTGACACACAAATCTCTCTTCTATACAGAGTATGCTATAACAGCGCACTGCACAGACTAGAAGGCTACTTTTTTCTAGTTGTTCACATGCAGAAACACCACTCGCTGTAGCCACACTGTTTACAAGAACAAACCCTCCTGATACAAGGCACAATGAGTTCACTCCAATCCTCTGCCTAGGCACAATGAGTTCACTCCAATCCTCTGCCTAGGCACTGCAGAACATACTGATAGTTTAAAATGCCCTTTATGCCCTTGTGAACGGCACGATGACATGAAGACTCCACACACAATCCTGTAAGGGTATTGTTGGTGAAAACTTGCCAAACCTCCCACGCAAAGGGTATCTGCCAACAGTGACTCAACTTAGACTAACTGCATGGTTAATTCACTAACAGCAAAGACACTAGCTTAACTTTTGAAAAATTATAAATTTTTCATTTTCATTCTTATACATAGAAGTAATATTTGGAAGGGGAAAAAAAATAATCAAAGCAGCAAACATCTTTCCACTTGAATTAGTTTTCAAAATGCAAATAAGGAACTACATCCATTGCCTGAACAGTAACGTGAAAGTTACTAGTTCCAAACAAAGTTTTGGAAAGTCCTCCTCTTCACATGTTTTTAAACTTTTTAGTAGGAAAATCTTCTACCTGAAAATACAAGTCAAACTTGCAGGACTGCTGCTGTAATTGAAAGTATAATGTCTTTTTTTCTTTAATATCTGTTTGCAGGACAAGCTATGAATAGTCGTTTCCAAAGTCTTATTGATGGTTCAATTATAGTTTATGTTGTCATGCATTTGAAATGACAATATCACCCATTCACTGCTATGTGAAGCGTTCACGCCTTCTCAGCCCCCAGGCCTTGAAACAGATTGCTTACCAGTAAAAAGCAGTAGCAAAGCTGAAGTAAATTGAAACTGAAGAGATAACAGGCAAGCACAGATGTAAAGAAAAAGAATGTATTGGCCAAGCAGTTTTGGTGGTATTATTCAAATCAACAAAAAAGAAAAACCTGTGACAAACTGTATGTGTTCAGGGTTCTGTTGTCCTGTTTGTTTCTAAAGCATGAGACATTAACACTGTCTTTTTTCAGGGATGTAGTCTCTCCTTAAATTATGTTTAAAACAAAAACAGATCAAGTTGGCAGCGTTCCTTTTGTGAAGAAAAAAAATAAATAATTCAAAAAACAAGACGTTGTTTCAAATTTTGTATTAATTTGTATTTGTGGTTTACAAGTCTGAGATAAGGATTATGCCAGAAATTCAGATTTCTTCACTGAAACAGTTTTTCCAAAGGCTCTTCTAAGTTACAGAAATGATTTCTCTTCTTCCCTGCCCTCTCCTCCCCCCACCATCTCTTGAGAACCGCCTGAAGGCAAATATAATTGGAACCTTGCACTCGCTGCAGACATGTCATGAACAAGAACATAATCCAGGGTCATCAGCAGGCTAAAGCCAGTGCACTGCACTGCCATGCAAGATGATCAGTGTTCGGATGATAAGCATGCCTACAGGCCAGCATCGCAGCCAAGGCAAGCCTAACAGACCTGAGAGAGGGCAGCTCGAATTGTTATCAAGCAAAATCTGTTCAGACCATCTACAAAACAGCTCTGATTGCTCTGAAAGCAATTGTACCTACTCCCCCCTCCTGGTTAAGAGGAAAAAACATAAGGTCCTAAGGACTGTGGGGGGAGGGAAAGTTGAAAGCAAGGATCTGCTTACAGCCAGAGAAGAATATCATTAACTATTAATAACCAAAAGGCTGCAATGCAGACAGCTTGAAATCTGGTACAGCTTACTAAATCACAACTGCATATGAGACCATTATACTACAGTATACCAGTAATAGCTCCACAGTTCAGAATCCTTACCTTGAAATCTCACTTTCAGTGAGAAATTCATACATTTAAATGAAGACCAAATAGCACATCCTTCCAGCATTACAGCACTTAATATGATGAGAGCTGTTTGAAAATACAAAAAGATTTCTTCTAGTTAAGCATTCATTATAAAAGTAGGTCCTTCTGAAACACTATGTTTCATGCCAAACAATTCACAGACAACATTCAATAAAGCATAAGTGCTGATCTTTCTTAGGCTGCAGTAACATCGGGGAGGGTGAGGAAACGCAAATCACGCATACCTAACAAAGTTTCTTCACTGGGAAGAAATGATGAATGCATTTCCTCTGGAAAGAGTCCTGTGAAAGCCAGCCTCTTATGCCAAGACAGTGGTTCTAACTTCTTTCCACCTCATTTTACAAAACTGGCAATCAGTAAGCAGTTAATACCGTATTAATAAGCAAGGCATGGCGGAGAATTTTGCTGAGTGCCAAAATGGGGGGGGGGGGGGGGGGGGGGNTTGGTTGGTTGGGGGTTTGGAGGGATTTTTTGGTTTGTTTTTTTTTAATGTTCAGTACACTAGGGGTCTAGGTAGAGCCCTCTGTTCACATCTAAGCAGATCAATTTAGCTGATCCCACTTTCTTCCCATTCCCTGGACACACATTTCAAAACGTATTGATCTGTCCTTTCAGGTGCACTCTTCCTTGGTGAGATACACAGTAAGTGCTATCTGTTTCCCAGAATGACAGCAGGACAAAGGGCTAAAGGAAAACAGGGGAGACTGTCTGCAGGGAGAAAGGCTGGAGCACACTGCCACTACTCTCATAATATACTACGGGCAACGGCAGGCATCTCAGAGCTGTGAGGAGATGAGCAAAGAGCAAACCAGGATGAGAATGCCAGTGCCAAAGCAAAGCAGAGATGCTGCCTATGGGAAGGAGAGCTGCAGTTGTTTCAGTGCTGCAGTTACCCTCACTCTCCTCACCACGTCCTTGCTGCAGTTGGTTCACAGAGCTGGAGTTGTGCAGTCCTTTTCCCCTGCTGCCACCTCAGTCACAGGCTCCACAGAGCAAAAAGGAGCTGAAAATCCCAGCCCTAGTGCTGGGCCTGACCACTTACACGCTCTCCTTTCTCAAGCGAGGTGGGTCTCGTACTTTGGAATGCATGTTATAAGGGCATATTTGATCACAGCTGGTCCTGGCCTGTCAGCCTCTCAAAGAGCCGAGAAGGCTGTCCACACAACGAAGTGTTGCATGAAGACCAAAAATAACATGGTAAAGAACCATTAACAGAAGATTTTTAGTGACAATCTTAAGTTCACAAATAATTTAGAAATTAACAGGCTTTCAAAGTAACCCTTACAAGAAATAGGTTTGAAATACAGAAATAAAACATATGTAGAGAACTATTTATAAGAGCGTCCAGAGCCACACCAAGAAACGTCAGGGTAGAAAGCCAATCAGGATGGTTCTACAATAAAAACTGCAGATATTAGGAGGGTGGCCCACTTACTAGAACAGAAATGGAACAAAAAAATAATAAATCTGGAGTCATAACCACGTCCAAAAAATGCTGCATGTGCTTAAGTGTTAACTTGCTCTTTTCTGCTGTTTTATTTTATTTGGGGATTTGAATGTAGGAATTCACTACCTCCGTGAGTAAAAGTAAAAACCCTGGAAAAAAATGTAAATGTTAACATCTCGGAAAAAACCCTTCTTTCTCAGGCCTGAGAAACCAGCACAGCTCACTGTTCCATTTCTTTTTCTAGACCAGAAGCTGGCAACTTCTCAAAGTGTTTGGGATAGTATTATTTTTCCCCTTACACTTGAAGTTAAGCATGCTGGTAACATTTTTTCCTCCCGCCTTCCCATTCCCATCAAGTTTGGAACTTGGCAGGAGACCCAAGCCCAACTTTCACAGACACAGGACACCAAAAGACACCAATAATTTACAGCATCTTCCTTAGTGAGAGATGGTGGATACCTGCTCCTTGCTCTGAGCTCTGCCGGTCTGGAGTTTGGCAGAAGCCAGGTGGCAGCTTTCTGCCCTTGTGGCTGACTAACAGTGGGGATACAGACATTTTGAGAGGCTCAGTGCAAATTGGGACCCCAGAGCTGTTTCCACGAAAAGATATGACCCGCTGCTCACCAGCCAATGTTTACCAAAACACTGAATTTGCCACACCAGAGGTTGCAGCTCCCTCCAGGAGAATAAAATTTGATGTTTGGCCCTCACATTCAAGGACTGTTTTTCAAAATTTTAACATACCCACAGTGGAGAAGTGCAGTCATGCATCCAAACATAAGAAAAGTTATATTTAGAGCAGGAGTTCATAATGGAAAAAGACAAACAGGAAAAATTTAATGTTGGGAGTGGATAAATGGTTTACAACCATGAACAGCACTGATCACAAGCTACACAGTTGATTGCATTACTCAGAGGAGTGCTGCCCTGATACAATGCCAAATTAATGAAACCTTGGGGAACATCAGAAACAGAAAACAAAATTATTTTATCCAACATATGTTTTGAGACCGAAGCTAAAGTACTGGATCCATCTCCAATATCCACACTATTAAAAACATGCTAAAAATGGAGGGGGATGCAGAAGAGTGCTGAAAAGTTACTGCAAATAGGCGGGAAAATCCATTTAGTGCCATATGCTTAGATTACTAACAGAGAGAAACATGACTCTAACTTGCAAATATTACCAGGAAATACTTCACTGGAAAACACCAGATAGTAATAGGCTACTATGACAAAGTCATGACTGGAGGGCCTTCCAAACCATTATTTTTAAACTTACCTTTATTCTCTGCCTAAAACCACCAGCAAGCTTTTCTTATCAGCATTAAAATGTCTGCAGTCAGTAGTCCCAAGTTATATAGATATAGATACCTAAGTTTTACAGAAAATGGGTTTGTGACTCTTTTCTTCTTCGGTGTTCGTGAAGGCAAGGTATATTAGCATGATCCAAACAAATCATCTGCTGAGAAGATGAGTGATAATGCTCTCTGAGCTGCCAGGTTCTGAGACCTTTTTTGAAAAATCATCTTTGCATGACAAAAACCTAATGCTACATTAGACAGCTTTTCATTAGCAGAGCGCTAATAAATTGATATCCTCAAGTAATTAATTATGAAGACTCTGGGCAACAGGAAGTCTCACAGCAAACACACACATTCAATTTTCATAAAGATGTTTTGCCCCAGTATGAGCTCCAGTTTGGGGAAGACTGTGCCAGATGAACTGAGGAACTGAGTTTCTAACAGGCTGCAAATCTGTTCATTATTTCTCAGCTGCACTAAGCACAGCTGACTTTGAAAACCAAGCCACACTAGCAATGATCATTGAGGCTTTGTTTCTTTAAAAAAGCTCTGTACTTTAATAAAAAGGTTATTCATTTTAAAATTCAGCTACATCTCTTTTGCATTGAAAGCCTGCCTCTGGACAGCACTAGAGGATTCCAAGATCTCATGGACTTTTCAATTTGTAAATCACAAGGCTTTTGCTCAAGTACTAAAAGTGAGACTCACAATAATGTTAGACAGGGACTAGGTAGCAGGCAGCAGGGCAGTGAGAGGGGAATAGGACTCGAAATTCACCCTCTTGTGCTTCTGAATAGGAAATACAACACTATTTTAATAACAATGATTAATCAGTAACAAAGGAAGATGAATTCACTACTCAGAGCCTTCAAATCAAATCTAAATGCCTTTTCTTGAAAATATGCTTGCGCTAAATGTATTTTGAAAACCCAGCAAGACAACCTACAATAAAGCTTCATAGCCTCAATTATTCAGAAGATCACTATTACTCGATCATCTAAATGGATTACTTTTATTGCCAACAGTGCTGAACACTAATTATGGCTCGGGATCTCACTGTGCTATAACTGCACTGACAAGTAAATAGACATTTCTAACATAAGAAGCCTAGATTTTCCTTTTTATGATTAGTTTCATCAATAAACCAGAACAGAATATACCAGCGAGTGCCAATTACACAGGATCTGCAGCTGCCTTGCATCTGCAGTGCAGCAGTTCATTTGCCTAAGTAAACTCAAGAGTTTTGGTACTTAACTGGCAACAGATTTATTAGCCTAGAGTGCCACATTAGCAAAACCAACCCTGGAAGAAAGGTAGGCAGAGACCAGTTAAGAAAACATTGGAAACGAGTTTGACAGAGTGATCTGTGAACACGAACGCATGCAGCACCTGAGCATTCAAACCTGCAAGCTACTGCAAACTAGAGTTTGTCAAAATTCTCAGTCAATGCATGACAACTGGTTACATTGTGAGCACAACTGATGGTGAATAAACAGATTACTACTTAGTACAAAAGATCATAAATCAGTTTACGTTTTTGTTTTAGAGGGTTCTCTTTTGCACAAAATGCTAAGCTGGCTCCTGTCCCAAAGCTTAGCAGCTACATTAGCACCAGACAATGACTTGCCAGCACATCTAATGCCACCACAGTAAACACATTCTGCAACACAGACATCAAATCCTGGGATCTTGCACCTGCACTTTCCAGAATGTAACATTCCTCGTCCAATGCATTACGTGCCTAATGGAAGCTAAGCAGCCGCTGTAATAGTGGAGCTCATTAAAGAGACGTTTACAAAGGACAGAAATATTCAGCTGCCAGAGCGGGACATCACTCTGAAAATAACTATCTCTGCACTCTCTGCCCTGATCCACAAGGGAAACCTACAAAAGATATTCCAAAAAATGAGCCTGGGAACAAACTTCACTGAATACCAAAAACCATGAACTCAGTAGATATGAAGTGCCACAAACCCAGCAATTTTACTCCTCCCCATTCACCTCTTCACATGCCAAACATCAAACTACATAATTTTTCTTTCGCTGGAAGAAAAACTTACTTCAGCACTTCTTTCAATCTCTCTTCCCATCCCCTCATGCCCATTGCTTCCATTTCAAAGACAAAGACTTGGACGCTGAAAACCTTGTCCAGTTCTTCCCCACCACATACACCAAAACATTTAGTAACAGTTTCTCAACCTTTGAAACTTGATTTGCCTACACTCTAATACAGTCATGTGATCACGTCCATCTTTCAAGGGGTCCTATTTTTTTCTTCCCACATTTGCCAAATCTAGCTGATCTGCCTTCTCACTTGTCCTTTTAATTGACAGCCTACGATATATACACACACCATAAACAGAGGATACAAAAGCTGCCATCAATCCAATTCACAAAGGCTTTTCTTTACAAAGGCGGATTCCCTCGTGTCACAGCAGGATAAGGCAGAAAAACTTCACTGATTCTCTGAGCAATGAATTGAAGAAAAGTAGACTTTGGGTTTAGTAACAGAACTAGCTTATGCTCCCACTCATGGTTCAGCACATCTGCCTCCAGGGACCCAGATGCTGTAACAGAACCTATCCATGTAACCAATTCCTCTGATCATGCTCTTTAACAAAACCCTGTGATAACCATCATTAATACCCTTCATCACCTAGTGGGTCTACCTTGTTTATTGACTTTGATACTCTAGATGATCTTTTTAGGAATCTGTGACCAAACTGATTTCCTACTTTTATTTAAGCACAGACAAGAGAGAAAGATTGAGAAATAAGTCTAGAGAATGTCTATTTTAACATCTTGTGATGATACCTAAGGCCATCTCGATTTTTTCAGGCACACCCATTTTCAAGACTCCTACATCTCAGTCTGAACCCCTGAATTATTACAACCCACTCTTGTGAGTGGGAGTTGGAAAATGTGAAAAAAAAAAATCTTTTACATATCCAGCTTTGGTTCTTCTGAACAACACCAGTCCTGTAGGCTTAATTAAAAACAAAGAAGCCAAAAAAAAGTAAAGGAAAAAAAAACAAGGGATGACAGAGTCACTGGCTTAACAGCACTCAAGTTCTCTGCCAAGACACAAAATTCTTTCTGTTCCTGCCTATTTTCCCCAGACACCTCCACCTCCTCTTCCCCATTAAACTAAACCAATATGTTCACACAGTTAAGCGTTCCAATAACTTGGTCAATATAAAATATTCATAGTGGCCCCAGATCTATCAAATTAGGATAATTATTCCCTCCCAATTCAAGAGGCGTAAAACCTCAGCGGACTGCAAGCACACCGATGCTTTTGCCTCCCCTGGCAACTCCGTAAGGTTGTCCTCCTGTGGAAGAATTAAGAACTAAATCATGAGGGCATTTAATGATAGCACGGTCCAGATTTCATCATGTTTTACCACTTTCACAGGTTGGAGATGTTGAAACAAGAAGGTGTCACAAACCCTACTTAACACCTAAAATTTTGTTAGGCAAAACTGAATGAATACAAATCAGAACATATGGAGCATTTCTTCTGTCTTTCTTGATGCAACCCACAGAAGTGATTAGCTTGGCTTGTGACCAATTTGACATCTTGACAAATTAGTCAGTTTCTCACAGAAAAAGGATCTCAACTATTACATGTTTAGGCAATCCAGGTTAATTTTATCATTACTCAACTCCTCTGCCACTCCCAATTATTCAGATCTCTACAATAAAGTGAAAACCAAGAGGTCTTTGCCACATCTATAATATAAAACACAACTCACAAGTGATATATGAGAAAGCCTGCTGGCAACTTAAGTTGCCACCAGCCCTTGTCATCAAGATGTCAATGACTGTGGGCCTACTAAATCATCACAAAAACATTCAAATAAAGCAATTCCAAAGCCTTTAGAACTAAAAAGCTATTGTTAGCATTCAAACTTTCTGAGATCAGTATTCACTTAAACTTTCACTAGAAATACTACAAAGGCACCCTGGTTCCACTTACCACTTAATGGAAATGAAAAATACATTCTCTGTGCTGGGGNGGGGGGGGGGGGGGGGGGCAGACGCAGACCGGGGACAGGGAAATCCAGAATGTACTTAAAATAGGAGCTGAATCAGACTACTTAGCACAACCCTATGGTTAGGATCACAAATGCCATTTAAACTCAGTCACTGACACTAACTTGCATAGTTTGCACCCTCAAGCACAACGTGGCTAAGACAGAGCTTTCAGTGTTCGTCCCAATACTGTCTCTATCAACTCGTCCAAGATCCTTACCCTCAGACCTATATTTAAGTCTTACGTGGATTTCCTACCTCTCTTATTACATCTTTTTTTTCCTTTGAACTTCACAGAACTCTGTTCCACACACATCACAATGCTACTACTCAATAATCGTTCCACTGCATCACAATGACAGCATCTGTCTTTTCTACATCATTCTGCCTCCTTTCTCTATCAATGTAACTTATCGGGGTTTGGTTTCAAAGTCTTCAGACTCAGCTACAAAATGCCAAGTCCTGCTTCTGNTGCTACCTTTGAGTTTTATCCCTGGCTATCCTTCATGTTTGACAGACATAACCAAGAAACACCGGTAGAGCTATTTTGTTACACACGTCAAAAGCCTCTCCTACCTCTCCTCTGTCACAAGATTTCCCAAAGGTTAGGCTGGTGTACACAAACAACACATCATTATAACCTCATTTCAGCTCCTTGTCCTTCCGGATTTCATAAACACTGAGGCACAGACAATTTTAGCTCTGTGTTTGCACAGCACCTACCACAGTGAGGTCTTGGTCAAAGAGTGTCCTACAAAGTAAACAGAGTTGCATGGACACAAAAACAGTAATCTCAGCAATTCCAGCATTGAGACTTGGCAGAAGTTTATCACACAATTCACAGTCTATTTACCCTAGAATATCTCAGCCTTACCTTCAAACAAACAAAATCACATACACACAAATTCATTTTTGAAGTTAACCCCCCCTCAAACTTTCAGATCACCTTCAGCAAAACCACACTTCTGCTAAATCTTTGCTCCATTTACTACCTACAGAACCAAACAGCCAACAGACCTGCATAACCATCTACTGCTAACAGATGCAGTCTTTTTTAAGATGAGCAACCAACAGTTTCAGTAGGTTTGAGCTTCACATTAAAAATGGAAGTTATTAGTTAGCTAACAGTATCTTCTTGCCTGAGAGAAGGGAGGTTTACTGGAAGTCTTCCAACTGTGAGGACAGGACAAGATGTTTGTCATAAGCCTCAAGCACTCCGACCATGGAAAGATGCAATAAAGAGATACGATGTAAGGAGAAATTAAAATATAGCTCATCAGTGGGGCAGGTAGGTAACAGGAAATGCTAAACAGGACTAGAACAACATCAGATGGAGTGTTTTGCATGGGATGAGAGAAGACTGAAAGCAGTGTCAATAATTTTGACTCATACATCCAGAAAGAACACAGTCTAATCTTCTCCTATTTATACTTACACAACAGTAAGACATCCACTCCCTGCATAACACTTACCATTGCCAATTTTCTCAAGCTGGCTATCTTGGTGGCTTGATATTTCTAACATTAGAAGATAAGAAAAAACACAGAATGCAGCAAGGTGCATGGGTATGTTATTTTACAGCACTCATTTCAAAGAACACCCACAATGCCTTTTAGCTGAAACAGCAATTATATTAACTGCTCTGTGAAAATGTTTAAAGATTTGTCATTTATTTTATACATTACAACCTGTAGAAAAATTTTTGTTGCATCTTTTTCTTCATGTGTGCATTTCCCATAACACACACATACTTTAAGTTATAAACCGCTCCAAGTTTGACCCAATGTCACAGGCTAACCACCCTTCAAATTGTTAACCCACTTGGCATGACTCTGCTAAAAGAGGACTTTATTTTCTCCCAGATTGTTAGTAAAAACTTTCATTAGAGTATTTAAGCAAGTATTTTCCATTTTAAATAATGTTAATAAAGTGTTGGAAAACAGTTAAAAGGACATTAAGGAAACAACTTAACAGCATATACTGCCCCTAGTCCGTCATTACTGCTCACCATAACAGCCTTCACCACTACTACAAGTGCTGTACACCACAGAACCCACAACCATAGCTCTCTTCTCCCAACCAACAATACCAACAAAACATGGCAGAGGTAAAGTCCTGCATACTCTGCAGCAAAAGTACTACAGCAGCAATTTTCAAGTTCTGTAGCAAAGTCAATAGATTCATTTTCTTATGAAACACCTCTAGTTTTGCCAATACTAGTAGACAATATCTCATTACCGCACTTTTTTTTATTGCTTTCTACTACTGTTTCTAGGTATATATTTTTTTCAAGCATGTTTTCCCATCAAGACTTCCCCATTACTTTAAGCTATTGCCAAATTTCAGAAGATCTGGAATTTTCTGTCCACACATGAATTTCTTATGAGAGGCTTGCAAAACAAGTGACTTGCAAATTCATACACTTTGCTGATGGGCGAGCCAGCTGCTTGCCTTATCAGCACTCCTGCAGTTCCAAAATTTGTGCTGCCATTGCCCAGCTGACAGGCCCAATAAAGAAATGCATGGGATGTGGGCAAAGCCAACAGTGATGCAGTGAGGAAAGCACCTGGTATTAATTAAAAAGTAGCTTTCAAGTGACACTCGCATGTTTAAGTTAGACACCATTGTCTTCTGAGCTCTGAAGGAAAAAAAAAAACCCTCCACACTGAAGGAAAAGGTTAATTCTGTAGCTCCATTGGTTCAGACAATAAGTTCACACCATAGAGAGAGTCTGAATAGCCTGAGGGTGAATAAAGCTGCAGTCAGAGTTTGTACTTTACTAGACATCTGATAAACTAATCTCCATCAAGGCTACCTGCCTGTTTGAGCTCTCATAACTAACAGAATTCAACAGCAGCCTTAGTTAAAGATCAGCTGAAAGGGCAGCCAACCAAGCAGCACAAATTCAGAGGCAACTTGACTGCATTAGCACAGACATGCTCAGAATCCCTTTTCTGTGATCCACAGGCAGCCCAAACCTACCACAGTATCAGGCAACATCTCCCTCCACCACAATATGTATTAGGGAAGCAGTTTGTAAGATCTAACTTTCCAACTCCCATAATTTTGCTGCTGTGTTATTTGCCACAGTACGTAGATTGCCAGCCTACAGTTATCTATCCCAGCTACCCTGCTATAAAGTAAGGTTCGATCTCAGGCTCTCCATCCTGTACATGCAGTCCCATGGATGAGCAGCGCATGCCTGCTATGTTACAAATGAGTCTCCCTTACAGTGAAAATCTGCCAAGTAACAAGCTGCAGGTAAGTCCTGGGAAGAGAAGGAAACAAAGCAATTAAGAAGAGCTGCAAAAAAGCTCAGTTCTACAACTGTCCTGAGAGATGCCAAACTGACAGCCTTAGGAACATGAACTGCACATGGCCCAAGCTATGATTAATTAAACAGGAAACAGCAATACCAGCTTCATCTCTGCTCTCGGACTTTAAATAATCAATGCTTTTTAAGATTTTTTTTTTTCTGAGTTTAAGCAACCATTAGCTTTGAGTAAAACTGTGAACGTGGGTATTGAACTTCAACATTTAGATCTTTTTTTTTCTTTACAAATTTCTGAATATTTCCTTGTGTTAGAGAATGGACCCACTGCTTCAGGAGCCAGAAGCCTCACAGGAAGGGATGCTGGCTTTTGTGCAGAGAGAAGGAGCCTTCTTTTTGCCAATTTGTATCAAACTATGCATGGGTTTCTACATCTAAACCATCATGCTCATCTCTTCTTTCCTCGCCTCCTCTGCTGATGGACCCACACACTCTTGTTCCTCTATGTGCCTGCCCACTCTTTCCATAAGAAGCACTGATCAAAGAAAGCTCAAGAACTGATCAAAAGGTTTTCAGCAAATAATAGTAATAAAAAAATAATGTTCTTTTCCATTCTTTCCCCCCTCCAAATACTGGCCAACTCAGTCCTAAGATCCCTAAGGGCCATTCTGCATGTCCTTACATTGTCCTTTTCTCAGCTAAAGACATATTTCTTAAAGCATAGGCATGCTAAACTGCAGACCGAAACCAGACTTGTGTAAGAAAGGAAGGAAAAACACAGACATAGAACTAATTGCTCATTTCCATTGAAGCACTAAACTCTTTCATATATACCAGTAAACATTCCTGAACTCGCAAGTTCCAGGTACCTGAAAATGGGTAGACTATAACATAAAACACATCTTAGAAAAAAACATAAAAGGGTATTGAATGCTGTCTTTTTTCTTCAGCCAATGAACCTAAGAACCCTCTGGAGATACAGACTTCATCCAATTCAAAGGTAACAACTGAAGAGCCCTATTAAGTTCTGCCATTACTTAGCTCTTTACTGCTCATTATTTTAGCAGAAAAGTAACATATGGGCAAACTTAAGACTTGTATTCTGTTCATCATGTTTGAAACCAGTCTGTGAGCAGCAACCAACTTTGCCATGATATTCAAACATGAGCCATGCTCAAATGTACCTGAAAGCTAAAATATTTTTTAAAAATAATCAAAATTAGATAACAGAAAATCCATTCAATGTCAAAAAAAATTTCGGCACAGGAAAAAATATGCCAAAGTATACACATACATCTCACTTTACCTGGACAAGACACTATTATAGAACTCAAAAAAAAAGATAAAGTAGTGTCAGCAAGCCATTTTTCCAAGTGTCAACAGGAAGCCAAATCTTTCCATTTTAAAATATAAAAATCTTTACAATGCTTTATGTAAGTACTACTTAAGAAAAAGTACTACTTAAGAAAAAGAAAAGAAACCATCGGATGAAATTAGAAAGTACGTTAGTTAATGAATAATTTATCAAACGAGATTTTTCATTTTATACTTTACGTAGTCTTAGGCCAGACTCCCAGTAAGTGGAAATTTTGTAAAAAGCTATAGGTAACAAACAGAACAGATTAATCTAGACTACAAATTTCTAAAGGAAAAATACGGCAAAAAGTAGCAAAGCACTTGAAACATTTTCTATTTATATAAAATTTCTTTCAATGAGTCAAAATTGATTATCCCTTCTAGAAGATCATGCAGAAGGCAGTAAGTACCCCATTATACATAAAAGCTACCCACCAAATTAAGAAGTGGTCATGACATTGCCTAAAAATATTCACATCGTGTTCTGACCTATATACAAATGTTAAAATACGAGAGAATACAGAAGGATCAGGTATATTTAGGACAGCCCACCTGGATTAGCAAGCCAGCAGTATTTTAATACCATACCCCTGCCTTTTTTTTTTTTAAAAAAAAAAAAAAGCTTTACTCACTGCTTAACTGTTATTAAATAGATCACCACCAAGGTTTGACCAACACCTGGGCATACTAAGTAGAAATTGACCTGCAACAGACAATTTGGTTACCATAGCTGAAAAAAAAAAAAAAATTATCAGTATAGTCCAGTGGAGAAATAAATTTTTACAACTTAAAACTCATTTAAAATGTTACTTATTTCCTGAAAAAAATTTAAACTCAACTTGACAGTATTAAATTAAATCTATTCCAAACAACCTACAGAAAGGAACTAATGTAAAGATACGCACCTCAGTGTAGTAGCCATTTAAGATACACTAACAAAATGCACACTCTTTGGAATGATCTGGTTCAAACAGACATTTATTTAGACAGGGTTGTTAGGGACTGACAGACAGAAGAGACACCTCCGAGTCTCTTGGGTTAAGAAACAGTAAAGGAAAACTGCCACATTTACATGGTCTGAGAGGAGTATGAAGTAGTACAGCAGAGCTAATAAAATCATGAGTGGAATGCAAATGGCAAACAAGGGGTGACTGTTGACTTGCACCTCACAACACAGGAACCAAAGCATGCCTGAAACAACACTAAAGAATCCCGACTACAATCCTGAGTTAAAGCCTGACCCTTCTTTGTCAGAGAATGTTGAAAAGTTGTCAGGGATTCGTTTCCTACAAATTCATTTAGGAAAAATCCAGCAAGGGCTACAAAATCCAAAGACCTCTGCTGGACGAAGTCCCTGAGCTTTAAATCACCATAAGGAAACACTGAGGAAGTGCAGCTACGTGCCAGAATTGCAGAGGTATGAAAGCTAAGTGTCTCAACAACATCTCTTAAGACCACAGTACCTCTTTCACATTCAGTCTTTGACTACATCAGCTTCTGTATTTTTGACTGAAATGTTGGCACTAGACCACTGTGGGCTCCTAATTCTTTAAATATCACCATGGGTCTATAGCCCAAAAGTCATTAACCTCTTAGCTGCTCACACCATGCCTTGCTTGCACATATTCACTCCTGCCTTTGATGATTACCAAGGCTGCTAAACTGAAGTCTTTGACTTTTGCTTTAGGAAGAATTAGGATGCAAGAAAAACTACAGATTAATGACAAACTCCAGTTTAAGAGTTCACTGCTAATTTCCTGTCGCTCTTTCTCCAAGATTTTCTATTCTAACCCAACAGTTTAAAATCATGTATTTCCTATGATTATTCCAACAAGTTTCTTTGTTTGATACCAGCTTTTGGGTTGTTTTGTTTGGTTTTGAAAGGTAGTAAATTTACATTCTGTGTTTCAGGAAAGAGGAGAAGCCAAGAAGAGCAAGAAATAAGGAAACAAGCTGGAGGACCATTTCAGAACAAAAAGTCTTTGCCAATGCCCATCCAAAATACAGCTTTCCAAGCCCACCTCACCAGACATGCAGGACTAGAGAGATTTGACTTGGGCCACCTGGCAATGACTCAGCAAATGTTCTCTTTCACTGAGCAATCATACTTCAGATTTTAAATCATCTATTTATTAAAGAGCCCTGTTTCCTTAGCAAAGAAGTAAAATGCTGGTGAGTCAACTTAACTACTACGGTGTCTACCTAGCAGTAGGTCACTTGCACCAAAGCCTAACTGCAGTCACTTCAACATCTACATTAATTACAGTGCTGATCAGAACACTCAAAGATCATCATATTTATGGAGAAATATTATATGCAATATTTTACCGAGGCACCAGAGGTGTACGCATTTTAACGTATGGATGCTTAAGTTTCCCTCAGAGCATTTGATTGCACATCTATTCTTCCAAAACTTGCCTTTGCAATAAGCATCAACAGAGATCAAATAATCCTGTTATGGGTTATTCTGAACATGCATTTCCTTATTCAAGTGAAAGAAGAAATTATTCATACTGAGTGAATAAAAAACATTTATTCAACTGCAGTACAAAATCCCCGCATTACAGCTGAGCAGGTTAGGACACATTTACTAGTTACAGCAACTGCAACTCACAAAAATATTTAAGCTAGTTTTCACTACTTCATTCAGGCCATGGTCCAGAGACATTTCTCCTGGAAACAGTGCCAGCTTAAGCTGCTCTTACCCTCAGCCATTTGCCTCTGATTGTTCCCATACCACCTCCTCAGCCTCAGTACAACTGCTTGAAGTGCCATATGGTGAACGGATCAGGAAACTGCTCAGGGTTAAAAAAATTAAGCCAGCAGTGCCACCAAGAGAAATGTTTGTGGAACCACAGCCTCCAAAACTTCTAAAAATGTTGCCATGGGAGGGTCAAGCTAAAAGCCTTAATGCTTACCCTGCATCTTTTGTGCCCATGAAGCTCTGAACAGAGTACATGAATTAGCTCAGGACAGCTCATTAGGCCTAGGAGGGAAACCATCCCTGCAGCAACATGGGACGTCAGTGCCCAAAGCACAAAAGTGGGCAATAACAGAACATCACAGTGGCGTCTCTTCTGAGACAACCACCTTGTTGCCTACTTCAGGTAAACTTCTCAGATGATCAATACTTATTTTCCTCCAACAGAAGCAGCTTACTGAATCTGACTGAAAGGGAAGGTCAAGTCTGATCCCAGCAAAGATTCGAGATCACTGATGGAACTAAGCGTCTCTACTATTCACTCGTAGTAGGACCAGAAGGTGGAGCTTACTTTTGGCCAAATTTTAAAAAGTACTACTTCTAAAATTCGCTCCATTTGACATTACAGAACAGTTCTGCTGTTCTCAAGCAGGTTTTGAGATCTTGTCATGGGCACAGAAAGAATGGCTTCTTATAAAATGACTACTCATTCTTTTAAACTCTTTGAGCTGGCTATGCCCTGTTTTTTTGAGACACCTCCAAAGATTCACACAAAGTTCTAGAACAAGAAAAATTTGATGTAATGCAGATGTGGAATAGTACATTATTTGTAGGCATGGCACATAAAAGGCAGAAGTAAATGCTTTTTGATTAAGAAAATACCTGATATATCTTTCTCAAAGCCTCCTGAAAGATTTAAGTAGAGGATCAAACCTTCCTTTTTCCATATTTTGTTCACTGCTGCATACTCTGCAACTATGCAGGACACTAATAAACTGATTAATCCCTAGCGTGGGACACCTAAATTCTGTTAGCAATCCTGCCACTCAAACAAACCTTCCTCAAAATCCATCAGTGTAAGTATATTTTACCTGTTGATCTACATCTTACTTAGGTTTCTATTAGAACAACAGCAAAGAGGAGGGAAGGGCAGACTATAAAGCATCGAATCCTTGCAGTCACTTTCACAGGAACACTCCTGTATTTGATCTTTTTGTCAAATTACTATGAAAGAGAGGCTCCTTCCTGAACACTAACTGAACTAACTCTGGAAGACAGATGAGGTGACATTCACAGGCACAGGATGACAAGCTCAGTCTTATTAGAAACACAGAAAGGAAATAGGAAGTTTTCTTTACTGCTGAGCCAAGAAAAGATTGCCCAGCTGATATGCACCAAAACTTACAAGACTCTTGTTGGCTTCAGTACTGATGCAGAACAGTAGAAACAACGGAAAATTGTCTAAATCCCTGCTGCATTTTGAGCTTTTCCCACTCCTTTCAAACCAACTTCAAAACACACACAAAATGCACCCTACAATGACATTCCTTGTCTGGATCCAGAGGCAGTAGTGATGTGATAAACTCTGGCATGTTTTTAGCATCATCTCCAATAGCTAGAGCAAATAACGTGACAGGCTCCTCACCAACAACTTGTTCTTCATCTTTAACCCAGATGCTAGTACAGAAACATGTAGTATTGTTAAATTCCATTAACCACCAACAAGCTACACACAAGTAGTTTAAAGCATATTTCTTTATTTACTTTATACAATAATTTTACTGAAGATTTTTCTGCATCTTCCAGTTTATTTCAAGGTTAACAAACCTTCTAAAATAAGGAATGAAAAAACCTATTTCATTTTTAAACACATTAGCTCAAATGCATTAAAAAAATAATACGTTCAGTTTCTCCTTATATGCTAGCTTAGTGAAGGGATAGCAGAGGACAACATGCAAAATGCTGCAGTAAAAATCAATATATGGCAGAAAACAAATGTAACCTACAGAAGTGCAATTCTGTGCCTGTATGACAAAACCAAATCGCTTTCAGAAAGTTTGGGAATGCAGAAGCAGGAAGATAAAGACAATTACAGGTCATAAACAGACTGGGTAAGACCACCTCCACACACAGCAAAGGCAAATGCAACTTAATCTTTTAGTGAGAAACTATCAGCATATGGAGTACTTCTCTAAAATATCTTCTTTTATTTTCAAATTGTCAGCAATTATTTCAAATTATTTCCATGTTATCTGGAATACAGTACTGATAAGTTTCTATTACGTTTTGTGAATTTTCATTTTACTGTTAAGCGAGGGTAAATTCAGTTAGACACGCGAACTCTGCCACTATTATCTTCAAATGGTTTTACCAGACATACTAAACTTCAAACAATTCCTTGTTTTTAAATTACCAAAGATGAGATATTAAAAACAATACAATTTACCAAAACTATTAATGTATTGCTTCCCCCACTATATCTTACTAATTTTACTGTAAATAAAAATCAAACTGCTTCAAAGTATCACTAATATTTAGGGGCTTATGAAGGAGATCTAATAGCGTGACTTATTGCCGCAATGTATTTCCCTAGGCACAATTACTAAATGTTACATCTGCCTATCATCGTAAGACAGTAAAGACCACCAAAGTACCCAATTCTTGATTTTATCTTCCAATCCATGGATGTCATGGCAGCAAAATTCACGTATCAATAAGTAAGTATGTACAAATCACTGCAACTTACAGCTATCCTTTTTATTAAGGGCTGCACATTACATGTTTAAAAGCTTATTTCCATTTTCTCCTTCATGTGGAGAAAACACACAGCTGAATATATGACTATATTCAATATACAACTGCAGAACCATGAAAAGTCACAGAACTCTGAAGCACTTCCGGTAAGCAAAAAAACTTTAATAATTTGATTTACACTTTAAAAAATCTACTCCTCTAAATAATCACTTTTTAAGCACAATACGGGAAAACACCTCTGCCATCACCGTATCAAATCTCGGCAGTAGTGATTAAATAGACATTTTGCAACCTGTGGACCAGAAAGCAATTCTTATGGGACAGCAAAGATCATATGGTGTTGACTCCACCTCTTTCCTCCCAGCCCATTTCTTTATTTGCCCAGAGTTATCACTGCAATCAGAGCAGCACAGAGGCTCTTCCAGGCAGTTAGCAGCAAGGAAAAATAGAGTTCCCAGCTTCCTCTAATAACACCCACTGTCACTTAGGCAGAAAAATAGTTATGAATTCTCTCAACGACTAGTAAAAAACACACACAAATACATATAAGTATATAAAACTTTTTTTTTGCTTGTATTTTTATTTTTAAATAAATGCTTTTCATGCAACAGGTATGTTCAAGAATGAAAGATCAAGAGTTCTATCAAGTTTTGGCTCAGACCAAGACAATCATCAAGAAAACTCCTGGATTAAATTTCATACATTGTACACATTGTACCTGTATAGCAGGTGTTTTTAAACATCTGTAAACATTACAGGATGACTAAGAAAGAGGCAAGGGTTCCAAATCCTGGCAAGAAGGATCTGCATGTAATGGCAAGAACATTCATCTTTCAGAAGACCAACAGTACTTGCAACCAGTGTCAGTTGTTTTCACCATATTCCCCCATAGCGGTAAATTAATAGGAAAGCTGAGGAAGGCAAAATTTCCATAAAACAGTGGAAGCAAAGGACACTTTGATACTGTTCTCTTTCTTTGTTATAAATAAATAAATCCATTTGAGGAACAAACAGACTACTATCAGCTATGTTGCAATCATGAAAAGTATAAGGAAAGAGTAATTTAACACACTTTCACAGAGTAGGAGAGACCTATCAGGAAGACGATACTGGATAACAGTTCTTTTCTTCATTTTCTTGCCAGGACAATAATTTCAGCTATGAAAATGTTCATTAATTTAGTTATGAAAATACTATCATGAAACAAACCTAGCAGCATAAGAAAACTGGAGTTTTCATTTGCCTGCTCACCAATGGAAAGCAGCTATTCCAGCCTTCAGGTCTGGAGTTCCTGATTTAATGAGTAGCTCTGTTTACAGCAGAACTAATGAAGCTTGGTTTCCTGCAGATTTGCTCCTACAAGCCCTGTGGCCACTTAACGTTAATTATGTCAGTTGCCTCTAAGCTTGCCCATGTCTCCCTGAGATCCTTCACCTCATAAAACTCTCCATTTGTCCATATATTCCCATATCCAAATACTCGCACTTGCTCTCACGCTTTTGTTAATACTCAGCTCTTTCTCGTGCCCTTAAACCCACCTTCATGTACCATCAGCTCCATCCCCCATCACCTACCTACCTGTACAGCGCTAAGCAAGAGGCAGCATATGCTGTAGCTGGTTTGAAGCTCGGTGCATGCTGGCTGGCCAGCTGGAGACCACCTCTTCGCTTCCAGGAGGAGCGCACAAAATGCCGTGACCTCCTTGCCTTTATGGTTTTTTCAGAGGAGGGCTCTCACAGCCCCTCCTAACATCTGCCTTCCCCCAGTCTGTGAAAGCTATCTTTCTCAGACCTCTCCTGGCTCTTAAATTGGTTGAAACTGACTGGGAGGTTCACATTTATTAAACGAAGAAAAGACACAAAGGCAATGTAAATGATACTACCTTCCAAAGACAGGATTAAAAGGTAACTCATTTCCGGGTCGGTTGCAAGGTATCTTGAAAATGCCCACTGCTGCCCTCCTCCCTTCCTGCAGCTGAGGGCATCTTCTGTATTTCTACAAGTCCATCCTGCTCAGGGGGACCAGGAATACACAAAATTGACAAAAAGTCAATTTCAACATTTTTATGCTGCACCCTGTGGGCAGCAATGAAAGTGTCAACAAGAATTACCATTTCACTCCACTGACAAGTAGCAGGAGGGTCTGGAGCTATTCATAGGGATGGCCACCTCAAAACAAAAGCCAGGGAAGGATAAGAGCAGCGCTCACTCCATCTAGAATAGTACACATTGAACCCAGGCTAGCAGAAAAATGCCCTTGTCCTTCATTGGGGGCAGGAGAAGAGGATACTCATGTTAGCAAATATCAACTAATGAGAGCTTAATGTGAATTACAAATGCAAAAGGAGAGCCTAACCCACAGAAACTACCTGTTGCTAAGAGAAGCCTTATCTTTTCTTCCTCTACCCGCTCCCTTTCTGATTTATACTCGTTTGTGCCTTGGGGACAGAGAACAGGTAACACGAAAACCAAGCATTGCACTTAGAGGGGGCAGTGATGCTCCAGTTGTTAAGTACTAGTCTGGGACTTGTTAGACCTAGATAGTATTTTGAAAACCTTCCCAGGCTTCCAGCACTCCCAGGTGAGACTAGGAGTCTATCTACATAGCATAATGCAGTGTTGTGTAGCTAGCTCGAATACCAGAAGGAATATGGCCACGCTAGCACTGCACTGCACCCAGGCTGAAATGCAGGCTGGAGCATCCATCCTGCTTCTCAGGTAGTTTGGATCTATCCAAATGGCGCTCCACTACAACACGCAGGCATACCCTTAGTCATCCTGCCTCAGAAACCAGCCATAACATGACAGTTCTTCCTTAAATTACCAAGAATTGTAACAAAAGAGTATCTGAAGAGAAAAACACTCTGATACCAAAGTTGGAAAGAGGAGCAAGTACTTACAATAGGCAGTATACGTTATCCGTTTAACATAATGGATACAACCCCTGAAATGCCTTGTTTTAGCACCCCTTCTCTCTTTATGTCAGCTCTGCCCCTAGAGTTTACAAATTATGGCTCCGACTTGTAAATGTTAGTAAACATCGCCTTAAAGGTTACTCAGTGTTTCCATAATTGTATATAGATTGTAGAGAATACTACCCTGCAAGAATAGCATCCAAAATAGGTTCTAAAAATAAAGCATTCTAGACGATTCTCACATATAACCAAAGGTTGAAAACACAGGCCCATTTCATAAAGAAGGGCACGAACAGCATGCTACTTGAATTATAGCTGGAGAGTGGGGAAAAAAAAACCACGCCCATAATACAGTAAAAAAAGTAGCATTTCAAGTGTCACATATATTCTGTTTCTAAAACAAAGCTTAAAGCCTGAGATATATGAAAGCAAGAATTCTTCATTTTGTGAATCACACTTCTCGCACCAAGCAAACAACCATCTCTAAAACCAGGCAATTGTTTGCTTGATGAGTTTGTAAAAAAGGCAACACTGCACCCCGAACCGCGTTTGGCTGTGAACGCCTCCCCCTTACCAGCAGCAATATGGATTGCCCAGCGCAGTTCGGTGATTCCTTTTTTTAAGCCTACGTAATGCCCATTTACATAGTCGTGATATTTTTAAACGTGCTTTCAGAAGCACCAAATAACATAAAAACATGGAAGGAGACAACCACTGCAGTAACACAGCACTCATTCAACCACAGAATTCACAAATAAATTAACGACCAAGTCCACGGAGCACAATAAAACTCCATTTTACAGATTATGCATTCAGAACACTAACCCAAGGAAATCCTGGTCGTGTTTCCCCCCCCCCCCCCCCCCCCAAAGTGAGAATGTGTCTGAGCACAACAGAACATATCCGCGCTCCTTCGCGAACCTCCACGCACATTCCTACACCCCTTAGGAAAACAGTGACAGCGGACATAAAAGGAAGGGAAACAATGACATTCTTTTAATAACAACGTTCGCTACCGCGTCCAGTACGTTAGACCCGCTGGGTCGGTGCTACATGACGACAGTTTCTGCGTTCCCCGGGAACAGACGCATTCACCCCCAGCCCCGAGCCCTGCCGCTCCACCAGCAGACTGATTTTTCCCCTGGCTGGCCAGCCCAGGTATTCGCCCTCCCCGACCGCCGCTGCAGCCGGAGCCGGCCGCACGGCCAGCAGCCTCAGCCGCGCCTTCCGAGGGGCACGAAGGGGGCCGCCGCCTCCGTGTCCGTCCCCGTCACCCCCACACACACACACACACAACGCCGAGAGGAAAGGCGCCTGGCCCCGGCCTCGACCCCCGGCGGCGGTGCGGGCTCCACGCCAGCCGCCCCCGCCGCCGGGGCGCCGACACGCAC
>RSEF01000006.1:9245428-9313052 GCA_003993805.1 Himantopus leucocephalus
AAAAAAAAAAAAAAAAAAAAGATCATGAGGCAAAAGGCAATAAATCAGGAGCGCCAACTTTGTGCATTCCCGTATATTTCAGTGGAACAAATAGCTCCTGGTACCAGAGAAGGTAATTAACAAAGAAAAAAAAATCAATTCATAAATCACCGTAAGTTTGTTCACAATGTTAGGATAACTTAGGAGACATAACACATCCGTAAGAACCCACAGCTGCCTGGCATCCCATTGGCAGTACCCCGGGAGACCGGGAACGTGTGGAGGTGTGCTCCTCAGAAGCTGTAGAAGAAACCACAGTGCCTTTGAGCCAAATGAGATCTTCATCCACATTTCAAGGTCACGCTACAACTGACAATAAGATCCTGCAGTCTTCCAGAACGAGCGAAAATTACACAAGTACAGAGAAATCATTCATAAGGGGTATGAAAAGAAGTTACAGGGACAACTAAATAAGTATTAATCACATCAGAACTCTTTATAGTTTTATTAGATTCCCTCTTGTTTAGCCAAAGAGTAATTTGAGATTATTACTGAATTATACACTTAAGTAGATTACATTAGTGTGCAACAAACCATAAAATATGGCAAAAAAAAAGCCAAGTTACATGATTCTAATAGGCTGAACTTGTGAATTTATCATAGAACACCAAAATATTAAGAATCAAGTATTTCCAATTTGTTCCAAAAATTCATGTCACAAAGTGCTGGCACCAGAATTATGGATTAGAACTCACTAAAGGCTATCGTTCAATGCTGTATGGTTTGTATGGTTGTTATCACCTGAAAATACCAGTAAGATCAAGTAATGTCCGCGTTGATGTCTTGATTCCCGCGGTTGGCTGCCAAGTGAGAAGGGCAGGACTTTTGCCCAGCTCCCTATCCCTCCACCAAGCCCAGTGCTGCTCAAATGGCTTTTCACGTAGACCAGGAGAAGAGAACATAAGGAGGAGCCTTGGCATATCTTCAGGGCAACTTCACTCCCCGGTCACCCCGCATCTCAGCTCTCCTCTTTCAGCTATTCAGCTTTGAACAGCTTTTTTTATCCATGTATGTTTTAGGAAGGTCAAAATGACTATGTTCAGATAGATAAGCGTACAACAGCCCCACAGGCTGCTGAACGCGTTTTCCACCTTCAGCAACTTATTTTCTTGGCTTCTGTTCACTTCCCCATTTCTTCTTTGCTTCCTCCCTCTCTCCTTGTTTCTCCGCAAACTGCTGGGAACTGGGGGAGCACTAAATGCTCAGGATGTGGAATAAGTCAACTCAGAGCCTCCAGCTGCAACAGAACGTAAAGTAACGGTGCTGTGGCCCAAGGCCTGAAGATAGCCTAGAAACTAACTTTTAGCCAGTCTGTGCCCTATCACTCTTCAGTAGGACTTCTTCCTTTCTCAGAAGCCTTTGCAGGTGTCACACAAATACATTGATTCCCCTTTCAAAGAGACACCCCCTCTGTTTTCTTGATAAATATTATGCAATACTTAAACTGAAAATTCAAAGCACCAAAATTCACACTTGAAAGGATTAGGGATGGTATGAATTGATGCATCTTCTGAAGAAAATGGCATAAGGAAGCCTATTCTCATAGATTACTCCAAGAAGGTCCTCTTTGAGCTCAGCGCCCACGGGCAACACCAAAGCAGAGATGACACGTTCAAGCTGGAGAAGTCCAGAAAAAACAAAATGAAGCAAAACTCCTCTCGGCTGAGCCCTAGGGAAGGAGGCTTTTCTTGGGAAACCTATGGCTGGCAAACTCCTGCACTGCACTCCTCCGAGGCCCCAGTGCAGCTTTGGCAGTAAATACGGTGGCTGACCAATTCAGCCACCAAGATCTACAGCCAAAGACAAAAAGTTGAGCCATCCCAACAAAGGAAAAACAACCCTGGCACCAGATATGACCTGCTGGGTCCATCCTCTTTCACTCAAATTGCACATTGTGCCAACATTAACAACCTGAGCCCACCTGGAAGAGGCAACTGGGTCCTGTCACAAAGGCATGGGAATAGGGAGATGGGGGAAACAAGACTCAGTTTTCTATCCCCTCAAGCATCAAGAAAAGAGATTTCCACAATGTCAAGAATCACTGCATCTTCCATCTTTTGCTGTAATTGAAAAAAAAAAAATATTGATGGTGCTGTTTATATCTTCAGGAAGTGGCTTCTATGGCTGTATACCCCACTTCAGCTGGGCATTTAATCACCTGAAAAGGCTGTCATGCATATAGTGTATAAACAGTATCCTTGAAATCACACAGATTGCTAAACAAAGCGGGGGNGGGGGGGGGGGGGGGGGGGGTGTCCCCAAATATTTTCAGTCCCACTTCCCTGAAAGTATACACATTGGTCAGTTGCAAAATTAAGATCTTTACTGAGAGCTATTTCTAACTTACAGGTTAGAAACGCAGCACAGCCTGTATTGGCAGTAATTGCACCTTCTCTGTACAGATAAATACTGCATTTAGAAATGGTTATTTTCACTTTGCAAGAAGGCAAATTGAGAGAGGAAGGCAAAATGACTTGTCACTGTCACAACTCTTAAGCAGAATGAATACTGAACCAGCTCTTCCTAAAATTCTGTGTTGTATACTTTTAGATTTATGTTACCTTTCCTTGGGAGATATCAAACATCCGTTTCCTCTGAATTCATAGAATCATATAATTGTCTAGGTTGGAAGGGACCTTTAAGATTATCAAGTCCAACCATAAAGCATTGCCTCATAATAATTGCATAATTCCTCGGAAATTTGGAAAGTCACATTCAATGTTTTCCAGGGTTCAGCATCAAAAAATTAAGAATCTATATTTAATAGAAACTTGCATCATTTGGTTTGAAGTTTTCCTAAATTGAAAATTCATAGCCAAGAGAAAACCAGTTCTTCCTCAAACATCAGTTATTTCTACTGCAAAGCTAAATTTTGAATTCCAGCTGCCTTACCTTATCTTCTACATAGAGTCCAAAGACTTTTCTTAATGCATCCTACCAAAAACATTTTCCTTGAACACCTGTTTATTTGAGTGGTAAGGCAGTTCTTGAGCACTGAATGGGACACAGGGTCAGTGGGAAAATGAGATTATTTAAAGACAGCTATTTAATGCGGGTGCAAAGGCTGCATGAAACACCTGGGGGTGCGAAGGTGCATGACAGTAAGAGCTGTGGTTGATGGAATTGCCTCCCTGGCTCTACCACTAACATCCCATATGGTGATTTACCATTACTCGCATCACTGACTGTCTACAGCCACCACAACTCCATCTGGGGCTGTCAACTGACTCCCGATCTTTTCCTGCATCCTGGCTTTCTCCACTTGTAAAAAGGCTGCAAATTTACTGCTATATTTACACTGCAGGTGAATGCAGCACCCCACCGTGCCCAGGTATTGCCTTCAGGACCGCCTGGATACCATCCTGGCTGTTGCTACAGCACACAAAGGAGGAAGATTTAAGTTTATTGCATGTGCGAATCACTGCAGCCCTATCTGCACTAGAAAACACTGTAGTTCACAGGGTGCCACTCCATCAGTGCTGACAACAGTAAGGAGCACTACTGAGCCTCCATGTGATGTTTCACAGTCAATTTGTAGCCTAGAACAGATGAATACTCGCAGCGCACTCCGATTCCAACATTTCTTTCTGTTCCAGTTAATGAGGTATCACCAAAAGATGGCTGAACAAATTAAATAAATATGGCCCTCAATACATCCCCTTCCTTGGCAGCTTGATGACATCTTCAGATATTAACCCATCCATATTCCCCCGTTCC
Organism: Himantopus leucocephalus; assembly: GCA_003993805.1. Lineage (NCBI taxonomy): Eukaryota > Metazoa > Chordata > Aves > Charadriiformes > Recurvirostridae > Himantopus > Himantopus leucocephalus. The sequence goes on from RSEF01000006.1 coordinate 9,249,185, forward strand.
TTCTTGTCACCCTCAAACACTTACCATTGCCTTACGCTTGAGCCAGCGAAACAGACCTCATGAGCGTCCCACATCTGTTTTAAACACGCAGTCGGCCATCTCAGTCCAGTGAAGCTGCAGGGGCAGGTTCTGCTGAGCCCTGGGACTCCTGCCCTGGAGCTGCTGAGGTGTGCTCACCCCTTGTGCTCTGCCGTGGGACTGGCCACCTCCCCCCAACTGGGGATGACACCATCTCCATCCAGCTGCCACTGCCTTTAGCTGCAGCCTGAGGGCAGAGCAGCGGTAAGAAACAGCCACTCTCGCTCCTGATGAGTTTACACCCTAGAGAGGTAAAAAGCAGAGGGTGGGGGAATAGAAATAACAAGGTTGTGGGTTAGTCTCCAGCTTTCCCTGAATACCTACAGGCTTAATTCCTCAGGTGAAACTTCAGGGTGCTGCTTTGGCCTTGTCAGATAACGTCCCCATCTAAAACAACCTCTTTGAATTTGCCTGGGGGAAGATGTTCTCAGTTTCTTCAAGCCAGAGACGGAAGATGCCATTTCCTTGGCTAATGGTCACTCAGTGCAGTGCAAGCACTGAGAGCAAGGACAATGCATGGGCTGCAGCAGTATAACATTTTCACAGCCATCCTAATAATGTTAGATCTCCATTCAAGTTTATTCCCTACCTTTCAGCGAGCTGTGGATGCCAGCTCGAGGCTTTGGTACTTCTCAGGAACCAGACTGAGTTTTAGGCGCAGTGCGGAAGAGATTCGCATCTGTCAGCCCTTAACAGAGCTCTCCTGGGACAACGCACAGTGTAACACCTGGAAGAAAGTGCCAGAACTGAGAACAAATTATTATTTAGCTGAGGGGATCTGCCTGCAGAACAACACTCCAGCAGGGATGGGGCATAATCAGAGCCTGAGCAGCCTCTGCAGCACTGATGTTCCTCCGGAAAAGGCCTGCTGTTCACTGGGCTGCTCCCAGCAAAGATGCTCCCTTTTCCTGTCAATTGCTCATACATAAAACCTGAAATCAATCATCCTTAAAAATGAATTAATTGCCTGGAGCAGTATAAAGGCCAGTAAGTGCTCTGCTAGTGCTGGTGGAGTGTTGGGTAGCAGTATAGCTGGGGGTGTGGGAGTGCCTGCTTCTCTCATGTAAGATCACGGAGCACCAACTTTGTGAGTTATCCTGTGTGTGGGTATTTTTGTTTATTTTTACCTAAGGCTAAGTGTTTGGCTGTTGCTATCTCCGTGTTTTTACAATTAGTAGGTTTCTAAGATTAGCAGATGGACAACAGTTGAAAAAAAAAAACCCAAACCCTAACTGAAAGCATAAACAACCCTGTGAAGGCAGTTATTACTTCTACAGCAGACTTTTATCTCAGTTTTAAGATGTGCTAAGGTCTCCCAGAATCTTGTAGAAGAGCTTCTTTCTGTGTTGGATGAAAGGTGTTTAAGCAGATCACTTTATGAGTAGATGCCATTACTGATTAAAAGAACAGGATATACTTAACACTGAAAAAAATGTATAGCTCTTCTTTGAATTAACTGGGAGCTGTATCAGGACTCTTATCCTCACTGGAGAGCACTGATATATTGTGTAGTAAAGATAAAAAAGGGAAAATGGGCAACAAGAGCTGGCTGGAACCTTCTATTCCAAGTGCTTCAATCCACCACGTGTGGGGTGCTGTGAGTACCTTTACCAACTCTAACTTAGGAGGCAGAAGTCTTATAATCTGAGTAGTACTCTGTACATAACTTTCCCAATGTTTGTCTCAAAACTTCTTATTAATCTTTAAAAAAAATCAGTATTATGAGCTGTATTGGTGCTGTTGTCCAGGTACCTTCCTGCTACTGAGCGCCTCCAGTTTCTGCATGAATTGTGTTGGGGCTGTGACCCCTTCAGTAGTAGGGGCTCTTGCTGACAGCAGATTCAGACTGAAAGCACTTGGGTGTTAGTATCACTTATCCTGACATAACTAGAGCAGGTGATGGTTATGGTAAGGAAATGGCTTAGTGTGCTGCTACATGATATACACAATAAAAAGCTCATGGGATGCTTTGGGGTCTGGAAAAGCTCTAAAGCTGAGGTGAGAAATAGCCAAGTTTAGCTATTGTTAAACTATGCAGCAGGTAGGGAAAGTGACTTCATAATGCCACTTATGGCTACTTTCTTGTCTGAAAAAAACCAAAGGTAGATGGCTCTTCTGAAACTGAGGAAGAAAAAGCTCACAGGCAATTACTTAAAAAAAGTGCTTTTAGCTAACTTTTCTTTTTGTGAGGTTCTGTAATATCCTTTCTCCTCAATTTCTTCTGCCTGTCTTACCCTCACTTTCTCACTACTCTGCTATCCAAATTGCTTTGCATTTTCTTAATGTAAATGTAGTATTTTCCCTTTATCTAGATATCATAAAGCACAGTTGTTTGATATCAACTTTGTCTAACTAGTAACTGTTGCATATGGTAACTACCCTGTAACAAGCTTTTCTGATTGCTGTTTTACTGTGATGCTGGTTCTTCTTTCCTCCTGCCAGCGAACTGGATTAAAACCAGTACACAGGGTTTTTTTGTATTCCAGCTGCCTGTCTTGTTGAGTTTCTGTGTCAGGAAAGGCTAACAAATTAGTGTTAATTGTGTCCTGCAATTCAGTAATAGCTATTATTTAACAATATTTACCTCTTTGGTAAGGATTGTCTTAATATTTCATAGTGTTGTACGGCACAGGATGTAAACAATGTTACTGATTCCATGCTGATCAAGTACAAGGACTTTCTTATTTTCCCTGGCACCGTTCTCCCAATTAAAACTATCACAAATTTTCTACTGAGCCAGTAACTTCTTCAACTAATTTACTGTTCTCATTAGGAGTGTTCCAGGGTCTGTCTGTCACATTTGTTCAGGCTATACTCAAAATTGGTCCTGGAAAAGGAATTGATTTAAGTCTGTCCTTACTGCAAGAACTGTAATGAAACATTACATCTTATAATGACAATCTGAAAAGGCGCAGACCTACATAAGCAGAGAGATGAGAAGGGACTTGTTCATCTTCTTGGAGTTAAGAGCAGAAGATTGTGTTTGATTGTTGCTGTGTCATTTAATTGAATGAAGAGATAGTCTGGGAGTCACGGACAGTTGAGGTTGGAAGGGACCTCCGGAGATTGTCTAGTCTGACCCCCCTGCTCAGAGCAGGGCCACCTACGGCAGACTGCTCAGGGCCATGTCCGGTCAAGTTCTGAGTATCTCCAAGGCTGGAGAACTCACAGTCTCTCTGGGCAACCTGCTCCAGTGTTCAACAGCACAGTGGAAAAAGTCTTAAGTGTAAATGGGATTTCCTGCATTTTGGTTTGTGCTTGTTGCCTCTTGCCCTTTCACTGGGCACCACTGAGAAGAGGCTGGCTCCATTTTCAAGAAAGATTCCAGCAACCACCCTTACTTGTATCAATAACATCCTGATTATTACCAAGTCCGTATTATACATTCATTATTGATTTTTGTGGTGCCAAAGGCATCCACGTCTCTGTCCAGACCCACCTCCCTGAGTTATCTTCTTTGGGTTCCCATCCCAGCAGTGTTACCTGCTCACTATATCTGTGTCCTTGCTGCCACTCAGGTTGCCTCTTGTGCTCCCATTGTGCTCGTGACCCAAGACTGGAAAAGGTAGAAGCAGAAATTGGCACTCTCAGTCTAGTTTGCTGAAGTTCAGCCAGCAGATAGCTCTCTTGCCTTCCACAAATCAGGTCTGCAGATGCAAAGCCCAGACCAGCTGCTCTACTGTACAAACCAGGGAGTTATCTCTCCCCCTGAGGTAAGTCCCAACTACAGGTAAAGGTCTAAAACTTTGAAAAGCACATACTCTGTAGCTGAAAGATCAACTGAAAGTAAACATGACTGAACTGGGAAAAGCCTTCTTGGAAAGAAGGATTAGTGGAGAAAGATGTGCTCAGTCCTCAGTAGTTGCAGATATCTGCATTGCTGTTGTTATTCCCAGTGTAACTGGCACTCAATCATGCTTCTTCATGTGATTATTTTCCTGTTGGATATGACTCCTGGACCTGAAGTTTCTATTAATTCTAAGAAATTAGTCTCTTCAAACTTTTGCCTATATAGGGACTTATCTGGTCCTGTCCCATACTATTTTGGAGGACAATATGCAGAAATACTAAGGAACGATCTGCTGTAGATTGTGCAGTTTTGTAACATTCAAAAAATGCTCTTAATACAACACCTGCTGAAGAGAATTTAGTAAGGTGTGTGCAGGTGGCTGCATGTGGGACACAGACCTGAACACACGGTGCACAGGTCTGCAGGAGACCTTCCTCCTTTCAGTGAGCAGTCTGAAGATGGGCTTACGCTCACTATCAAGTACTAAATCCAAGAATCTCATCGGTGCCAGAGGGAGTACTGTGCTACCTTTCCTATATTTAGATACTGATCATGCTTTAAGAGTAATAGCCAAAATACTTGTTAGCTCTAATATTAGAAGTAGCTGAAGGGAGGCAAAAGGAAGAATAGTAAGTGAATATAAACCTTTGTGTCTTGGTCCTCTATTTTCCCCCCTCCTTGTCATCTTTTTCCTTTTAATCAAAATGCTGTTTCCAGGAAACTTTGCTCTGGTATTACTGAGTTGCAGCAATAACTATATGGGAATAGTCATTATTTGACCGCACCTAAAGAAAGATGACCCCAAATTATAAAACATCGAGTTGCAATCATAACTGCAATGAGAGAATACAGTGTGCAGAAACTTCCCTGGCACAAGCTGGTATGTAGCTAAAAGCACTGCCTGTAACCTAGACTTCAGAAAAGGCCAACAAGTCATTTCTGCTGGCTTTGTAATCCCAGTGATGTTATTTACCTGAGGCAGACTGTAGATGACTGCACGGAGCTCTATTTGAGATGATTCAGAAAGGTGAAGGTCCAAAGTGGGTGGTGAGCCAGCCTGTGTGGCTGCACTGGTGTCCTGGACTGGAGGGTGATGTTCACTTTGCAGGAAGAGGCCTCAAATGGCTGTTATTAAACCCGTAATTTGGGACTCATATGCCTGAATAATGCAAATCCGCTGTCTTTCTCATCTGAAGTTACTGACAACAGAAGGCAAAATGGAAGTTCAAGGAAATGGTTATAACGAACACCACCTCAGAGCCTCGTGCCGACTCCAGTTTTCTCATGTCTTAGCCTGCTTTGAGCCCTCTGATTAAGTTATGTCCCATCAATTTAACACTTGTGTTTTGTGTTGTTAAAGTGAAAGTTTTTATACAAAAATGAGGCTGAAAGCACAAATTTTGTGTTAACCGCTAATCCAGCTGAGGTCTGAAGTTCTTGTTACAAGAGATTTAGTGGTGGTTACAGTTGTGATGCAACTCATCAGCAGGGAAATAAAGTAATGGAATATATTAATCTCTTTTCCAGCATTTGCATTAGCTATAAGGCTTGTTCTATGCTAAGGCTGATGGAAATTAGGTACTTGACTTGTATCTGAGAACCAAGTGGATTAACCATGTAAACTTCACAGCCACTCAAAACCATGAAGGTGACTTCATGTTTCTTAATCCAGCTGATCAACACACTTAATTGTTGAATATCCATCACTTGGGAAGTCAGTGGTCCTAACTGCTTTGGAGATGAACTGCTGAGGTTCCTGAGTTTTGGGTTGCGTTTTGGTTTTTTCCCCTGTGTGTTACATCTGGCTTCATGTATCTTGGTGAATTGTTTTTTCACATTTGGGGGAGAGGATGAAAAAAAAGCACGTGGAAGAACTGTGTCCATGCAGGAATATGGTGGGAAAGGGGGCTAAAACAAACCAGCTCCTGATTCCCATGTTTGACTTGTTGGAGGGTGACTTTCAGTGTCTATTTTTGATGGCTAACAGTTCTTTCTAGCAATTTCTGGGAGACAAGGGGTATGCAAAGAAGGGTAAACGTCTGTGGGAAGAAGTTTTGATTTGTCTAGACAGAGCTTCCTTGACATAGCGTAGATAATTGCTGTGTAGCCTTCTGCAGACTACCAGCTCAGAGCAGCTTAAGCAGCAGTGTATTTATGCCTGTTAAACCAGAAGTTCTGCCTATTGTTTTTCCTGCCTTCATCACTTTCCACTGCTATAGTCCAGCTATGTTATACCAGGACATTAAACATCCAGCATCCAGAATGTCTAGACAGGCTGAAAGACTGTCTGTGCTCCATTTTTTTTTTTCAGAATCAACTTTCCTAAAAACTAAAAGGTTATTTGGAAAGAGAAGGTGGCAGAGTTCCTAGCATGAGACACATCTTCGGGCTGCCTTCTGAAGTAAGTACAGAGTAATGCAGTCTGGTAGGGATTTCCAGCAGTGCACAAAATTCCTGTGCAAGCCTCCCCCTGCTCCCCAGAGAGGCTTCAAGCCTTTGACAATTATTGCTAATGTCTTAAACAGCTTGCACTTGTGTTCTAAGGATACGAGGCTACCTAGAAACATAACCTGCTAGCTGGTAATGTCCTGTTAAAATAACAGAGGAAAGGACTAAAGGGTGACTTCCTTGCCACAGAAGATGGTAAAAATCTTTCGGAGGCAGAAACAAATGGTTTCCATTTAAAGTATAGGACCTGTGCATCAACAGACATGTTTTGCTGTGCACATGTGCTGTTTTTAGCAATGCTAAATAAGCAAGCAAACAAAAATGCCCTGCTCTTTTTCCATATAATTTTCCATATAACCTTTGTTATTTTTTTTCAGCGCTGACCTTAGTCACTCTCCATATAGGAAGAAGCAAGTACTCGTTTCCTGCAGGGTGGAAATGAATGTTGCCTCTAGAAGCTTTGTAAACTGTGGAAGTTGGATACAATACAAGGGCTGATGATCCTGTTGCTGTTAATCTGTCTGCACACTGTGTATGATTGTGCTATATGTCATAGAAGCCTTAAGCTTTGATTTCAGACCCCAGGATAAGCCGGAGAGGCTTTATCAGAGGTGGGGAGGAAGGGAGGGCAGCCAGCCCATACAGTGTGGGCTGCTGAACCCCTGTGTCACTTGCAGGACCAAGGACACGAGGCTGCTCCTATCCAGCCATGCCTTTGGGGTCCATCCCAGCTCCCTCTTTCCTGGGTGGCTGAAGATTCCTGGTAAGCCTTATGCTAACCCTTTTAACTTCCAGCGAGAGAGAACAGCATCCTTGTGTATCACACAATCACAGAACGATAGGGGTTGTAAGGGACCTTCAGAGATCATCTAGACCAACCTCCCTGCCAAAGCAGGTGTAAGTGCTTAATAACCCATGCTCTTCAAAGCAAAGTCAATTTTTCTGTATTAAATATACACTTCAACAAAGCCTTTGGACTGGTAGCCAGGGCATTGAGAAGCAGCACACAAGAAAGATACCTGCATCAAAAAGGACAAGCAACTGAATGTGAGCACCCAATATGATGGAGTGGCTAAAGGTATAAATTTTGTTACCTCTAATAATGAGAGTATAAGGTAGGTGGCAAATTTATTGTCTTTTGCCATTCGAAGTCGTATAGAGTTAACAGAAATCTAGTTACAATGTCAGTATGTGAAAATGCTGGAAAAATTTGGGGATAGGGCCAGAAATCTACCATAAAGTATATAGGGACTAGGAAAAAAAGTCATTTAAAGAAGCTTGAAGTTTAATTTGTCAAGAGATTGAAAGGTGACTTAAGCATGCATAAATCCTTGTGGAGATATGAGCACGAAACAGCTCTTTAATCTATCACTTAGAGCATAGCAAGAACCGATGACTGGAAACTAAAGGCAAATTCAAAGTTTAAAAGCATGTGCCCAGTTTCACATAGGGAAAAACAATTTACTGATGAAAATTAAAAAAAAAATCAATGTTCTGATGCCTTCAAATCAATATCCTTTGTCGGCAACACCTCTCTGAGAAAACAAAGGTTATCTCACACAACACACAAATGAATGATTTCTGTCTTGGGTTTAGATCAGATGAAGTGATTTGATACTCCTTTCCAGTTTTAAGACCTATAAAAAGAGATCTCTTCCATGCTTTAGGTGAGACTGCAGAGAGAGGACAATTCTTGGGCGAAAAGGACAGAAAGCATCGCTCCAAGAAAAAAAAACCAACAAAACAACAAACACCACATCAGGGTATTATATGATAAAACAGCTTCCTTAAAATGCATTTGGTGGTCAGTTTTACAGATCCTGTATTAGGATCAACATGGAAGGCATAATGAAGTCAGCTGGCTGAAGACTAACTTTTGCTGTCCTGGCTCACGGCAGTGGTCCAGCTGAGTTGCTCTCCCAGCTAATTACACTGTGCTGCACTGGAAGGGTGGGAGGGAAGGAAAGAAACCTGATAGCTCCGTGTCCTTTGCTGGCAGCCTTTTGACTTGCTGGATAATGTGTGATGTAGCCCTTCAGTTCTCAGTACTGATTAGGCTGTTCTGCAGCTCTGCGTGTGGGTTTGGGCCCTGCGTTGCAATAGAGAGTTGGATGCAATAAAGGGAATCTAAAGGTCTAGAAAGTGTGCCATAAAATGGTTGAATAATTGGGACTGCTTCTTCAAGGGAAGATGTAATAGCTTAAGTACTGGTTTTGGTTTTTAAAGTTGCTGCAAAAGGAAATCGACAATTTTCCTTCCATGCCTGGGGTAGATGGGGTAAGAAGTCCTGAATACCCCTTGACTCAGCTTAACTTTGTTACTAGGAGAAGCTTCCTAGCAGGATAATGAAGGACTAGTAAATAAATAGCCTAGAAAAGTGTGCCATCTCTGTTGCTGAAAGGCTTCAGGAACAAGTGGACAAAACGTCTGCCCAAATGACGTGGGCTGATCCTGGTTTTGTTATGCAGCAGGTAAACTTGCGGTCCTTTCTGGTTCTAAGATTCTTATTTTTTTTTTTTTCCTGCCTTTCTTGGGCTGATGGCCATGGGCTGGTGCACTGTTTAGCTGGAGGCTATGACTTTCTGCAAATGGATACTGTGCTGAACAAGGTTCTAAGTGTTGCCAAAGAATGTATATCTCCTCTTCATTTTAAGTAAAATCTATCAGCCAGTTCAAAAGGCAAACATTGTTCCCTGATAAAATGCAGCTGGTGTGCATATGAGCTTAGTCAGCAGACTATAAAATAGCATAAGCTTTCCATAGTGATCAGAAACATCAAAAGCAGAAAGTGCATTTAAAAAAAAAAACAACTCCAACAGATTGCTATAATTATTAAATGTGATGCATCACAAGTAGTGATGGAATATAGCTGAGATGATATTACCCAGACAGGAAGGAATAATATGGCTTTGGTCTGTGTCTCTGTATCCAGATTTCAAAACCCAGAGAGAGGGTGGACCATCAGATACCAGAGTATGTGTAGCCCATCATTTAAAATGGATTTGCTTGCATGAGAGAGGCATATATTTACTGTAACATTCAGCCACAGCTTTTGAACAAGTTAACAGCTTTAATGCCACTCTACTTGGGAACAGGGGAAAAATAAACTATACAAATCTGCCCAGCAGACTGCCCTACTGAGACGCACTGGTGTATAACCCCCGATGTGTGGTTACACTTACCACAGGGTATAATGTTTGCAGGTGCATGTGCAATACATGTCAAAAACTTTATAGCTTATCAAAGCAGAAGTAAGGGAGCAATAGGTATGGCACTACTGCTTTGTGAGAGTCTCTCAGGTACTCTTGATGATCTGGAAATCAGCTCCTCTGTTGCCACTGCCTGCCCGTGCGAGGCTGCATCTCGCATGCCTTCAACTCCAAATGGAAGCAATAAGGTAGGATGGACATAGGACTGCTGCCAGGAGAACAAGTCTCAGAAGGAGCTATTCTGAACTTTCCCCTTCCTCTTTAGATCACGTTTCCCTTAAGAAAAAAAAGAAATCCTAAGGGGTGCTCTTATGTTTCTGCTAAGAAACAGGGAACCAGAGCCATTTAACCCATTGCAACCAGTCTTTAAAAACTGATACAACCAATTAACAGTTGTGTGATAACCCTTTTCACAGCATGGTGAATTTTTTAAAAAAAAAAAGTAAGCAGAGTACCTTTTTGGTATTCATATGTTTAATCAGATTCTGTCTGAATTGCCTGGTTATATTCTATTATGCTGCACTCAAAACAGGCTGGTGCTGGAGTGATGAAAATGCTTTGGCTTTATATTGACAGGAGGGCTGTTCTGGATTTCTTTCAGTGGTCTGTCTTGGCCTTATCTGCTTTCCCTTACCTATTGCTCACTGAATTAAGAGTGCTAGACATCATTCTTCTGTAGTCTTGAAAAAAAACTCACTGGGCCTGTTCTTGCATTTGCTAACTTCTCTACTTGCATAGATCTTTCCTTCTACTATGCTGTTCAGTCATCCTACAACCCCAGTTCCATGCCTTTTTAAACTCCACATTCTGTATTGTTTAAAATTGTTTAAAAACTAACCCAAATTGTTAGGGCCCCAAAAGTCAGGAAACTAACTGGAAGAACCCCCCCAAAATATGAATTTAACATTGTGTTGCTGTTTGAGTTTTCAGGCTTTGCCTTTGTAGGTATATCTGCTAACAAGAGCGGAAGAAATTAGTTAAAACCTAAGAATTGTATTCATTAATATAGAAGAAAGAGCTTTAAAAGAAATGTCGGACTGTGTGTAATAAAACTGTGAAAACAACAGTGGTTAAACCTGCCAGATTTCAAAATTGGTATTTCTGCATTTTTTTTACTTTTTTCTCATTACTTTGGATGCTTCACATTCCTAATTTTGGAATGTTAATAAATTTCACATAAATATATTTCTTAAAAAATAAACTCAGGGCTTCTTGCTATACTGTCTGTCTCTGTACTGTAAAAATCACTTAAGACACAGCAGTGTTAGACACCAACTGGCTTTGCTGTGTTCTCCAGTGAGATGCTGCACTGGAAGGCTGGAACGCACACATGAGCAAGAAGTGGCACATCCACAGTTTTGTGCAAAAGCTTCAGCTGCTTTGATTTCATAAGACATCTACAGCGTTGCCCAATGATGAAATCCCATGAAGGCAGTAGAACTACTGGGCTGTTTGGTGATCAGAGCCTACCTTTGCTGTCACTTCATGCATGGGAAAGATACATGAAGAGTTAAATACGTGAAGGTAGCATAAACCGTAAATTTCAAACATATTCATTAATACTCGGTTATGGGAATCACACCATCTTAGAGTATTCTAAGAAATAAGCACCTTCACCCATTCTGTATTTTGTTGTTTCAACAAATAAACTGGTATAATCTGTTCCATATTCTGGCTCCAAAATTACAAACATCTCTGGTATGATTCAGTAACTCAAAAAATTCTGTTTTTTTTTTTTAAATTGTTCTGTGTTTGAGACTCATTTAGAACCTACTAATATAAAACAGCAAAGTTAAGAAAAACCCAATGTTGTCATTAACATGCATGCATTTTTAGGAGCTGCATGAAAATGGTGCTGTCTTTGGGGATCTCATCCTCCTACTGCAGGGGACCGAATCCCACAGTCAGCAGCAAAAGCTCTGTCAGAAACTAGCTAGCATCTTCCTAAATGTTGTTCAGTTGCTGTTTTCACAGCTGCAAAGTGGGAAGAATGTTTGTTTACCTGTAAAGGAGGTGAAAGTTAAACATCAATGCTTGTATACATACATACATTGTATTATACCAATGAAGTTCAAAGAAAATTGAGGGCAGGTGACCTTTACAAGTGATTTTCCAAACACTGTTAAAACTATTTAAAGCAACTTTTAACTATATTAAGTGGCTTTTGTGGGGGGCTTAAAAATATCCTATAATGAGATAGCCATAAGTATCTTCCTTACAAAAAAATAGACAGACATATGAGTAAGACACCCCAGGTTGAAATAAGTACATGGTGTGGATTTAATTGCCATGCCGCTCCCTGTGTTTCTGCCGTGCAGGAGCATGGGTTATCATTCTGTGTGAACTGGAATACAGGGAAGTCCCTGTGGCATCCTCATGCCTGTCTGCTGGGGGCCCAGCAAACACCACCCAGCTTGTTGCACTGAATTAAGTCTCAAAACATTCTATGAAATAAAGCGTAATCTTCTTAGCAAGATAAATTACTCTTAGGAGCCATCTGCCTTTACCTTTTAAAAAATGCCTCTTTAAATGTAAATTTAGCTTTCCACCAGAGACAGTATTGCCATGGCAACAAATGCAAGAAAAATAAATGTCTTTATACAAAATAAAGAATGGTTTTTCTCTTAAGCATACTCCATATGAAATAAAACATGCAGCTACGGAATTTGGTATACGCTATCTTGCACAGTAAAAAAAGAGTATCAGTCTTTTCCTGGAATGGTTCTCTGAGACAGCATCAAACACACAATTGCTTGCAGTAAAGAAATCTATTGTATACTTATTTATACAAGATTTAACCAGGACAATCTGCTATAAACTACAGCTCTCATCTTGCAGTTTGCTCTAGATGGACTGGAATACTACAAACTTCAGCAGAGTGTTACACAGGCAGCAGGATCCGCCTCTGCATAAGAGTTTACAGAACTGGAATCTAAAATGTAATCTCTCCCATGTAATTTATATTTCAAATGCTTTGCCGTGCAAGTTTCCTTTGTACAGTCTACCACTGGAGAGGTTTGTTATTCAAGGAGCGTATAAGTAGTGGTTCAGATTTCTCCTTTCATTGAATGCAACCAAGAATGCATTCAGGTTAGGCCTGTTTCAAAAATAAGATTGATGAGTGGTGTGCTCTAAATTGCTCGCAAACAATTTCCTCTCTACTTCTTTCTGCACCAGTTACCCCCTACAGAGCTCAAGGTAAGGAGAAACCCAAGATGGCCAATATCATTATTTTCAAGACCCAAATCCCTGCATGATAAAAATAAAAATTATTTTTGTGTTATTGTATACTTTCCCATTTCAAGCTTCATATTTCACAGTATACAACTATAGCAACAGTTTTCAAACACTGCCATTGTTGGAATGTTCTGTGCCTGTTTATTTAGCTCTTCTTTCTTTCTCAAGTCACTCAGCCTTTTGACTGCATGTGTTATATTTGAAGGCTGCAGAGAAGTGAAGGTGCCTGTGACTGGGTTTTACTGGCTCTAGTAGAGGAGGAATTCTGGCACTTGTATGTAGAACAGAAACCATCCTGTGCTTACGTACCACCTCTCATCTGAATAAGACAATAGCTTGTGAAGTTTAGGCCATTTTTCCTCACTGGATGGCAGGAAAACAATGCATTATCCCCACATAAAGACATGTTGAAGAACTAATTTCTGCTACAGATTATGATGCCAGCCTTGGCAGGTCACTCACCATGGAAGTCAGCAGGGGTGACGCTGAAAGACATAACCTCGTCGTCTTCTACCTTGACTGCTGAGTGGCACGTTCAGTAGTATCAGTATCTATCACTTCAGGTATCACTCTGTTAACGTTTGTTGGTGTCAGAAGAGTAAATTTGGATGTTTCCAGCAGTGGCACGGGCACAACTTTCTACAACCTCCTCTCCTGAGAAAACATGAAGCAGTCCGTTTCAGCAAAGTGTTGTCCTACTATGTATACAGTTCTGCAGGAAGCGTAAATCTGGTAGGCAGAGATGGATACCAATGGATGAGCTATGGTATCAGGGAGTAGTCAGCTTCTCCTGCATGTCTTGACCTGCCAGACCATAGGCCTGGACTGGGTCACACTGTGGACCCTCTTGCCCAGTGTCCTGCCTTGGGCAGTGGCCCATAACAAGGTGTCTAGGGACGGAACAAAGGTAACAGGGCACACGAGCACTAATCCTTCCCACGTGTGTCCTCATGGTCACGTTAAGTTTTGGATCACTCACAGGCAGTGGCCTGTGTGGCCCACACCAGGACGTGTCCTTGGACAGCCTTTGCGACTTTAAGGGCTCGTAAAGTAGCGTGGAGGAGAAGCACTTTCCCACAGCGGGTCGGACAGGTGCCGGTAGCCCTGGGGAGCCAGCTGGGCCCACAGCTCTGCTCTGGAGGGCTGCAGCCCGTGGGAGCCGGGGGACGGCTGCGCCCTTATCTAGCCCCCCCAGCACCCATGGCTTGGCATCCTCTGTCCCACAGGCTGGGTCAGCAAGGCCAGCCGTAGGGGACTTAGAATAGAATTGAATCAAATTAAATCGAATTGTTTTGGTTGGAAGAGACCTTTAAGATCATTGAGTCCAGCCGTTAACCTAGCACTGCCAAGTCCACCACTAAACCATATCCCTCAGCACCACATCTACACGTCTTTTAAATACCTCCAGGGATGGTGATTCAACCACTTCCCTGGGCAGCCTGTTCCAATGCTTGACAACCCTTTCAGTGCAGAAATTTCTCCTACTATCCAATCTAAACCTCCCCTGGTGCAACTTGAGGCCGTTTCCTCATCCTATCACTTGTTACTTGGGAGAAGAGACTGACCCCAAACATGGCCACAACGTCCTTTCAGAGAGCTGTAGAGAGCGGTAAGGTCTCCCCTCAGCCTCCTTTTCTCCAGACTAAACAACTCCCGTTCCCTCAGCCGCTCCTCAATCAGACTTGTGCTCCAGACCCCTCACCAGCTTCGTTGCCCTTCTCTGGACACGCTCCAGCGCCTCAGCTTGCAGTGAGGGGCCCAAAACTGGACACAGTACTCGAGGTGGGGCCTCACCAGTGCCGCGTACAGAGCCGAAAGTGTTGAAACCCACGTTTTGACGGCCCCTACAGCAAAGATCGGGCAACGCGCCGCCGCCGCCACCGCCTCCCCTCACGGACCGACCACCCCGCGCCTCCCCCCGCCCCGCGCCCGGCCCGGCGCGGCCGCCAGGGCGCATGCGCCGGCCCGCCGAGCCAATGAGGCGGGCGGGGGCGGGGCCGCCGCCATTGGGCCGGGTTGGCTGAGGGGACGCGCTGCTGTTGCCGCCGCCGCGGCTGTCGCGATGGTCTCCTGGATGATTTCGCGGGCCGTCGTGTGAGTGCCGGGTCGCGGGGGAGCGGGGCGCGCCGGCCCGCTGGGGGGACGGGGAAGCGGCTCGTCGCTCGGGGCGTGGGCGGTCCTGGGGCTTCCCCCGGCGGAGCTGGGCCGGGGCCGGTGCCCCTTTCCTCCTTGCCCCTCAGCTGCGCGGCCGCTGAGCCGCCGTTGGGCCGCGGGCGGCAGGGCGGCCGGCCTCGCCGCTCCGGTACGGCACGGCCTGGTCTGACCTGGCTGCTCCCGGCGCAGGTGGGGCGGGGGGCGGCCCCCTCCGGTGCGGCGGGGGGGCCGCTTGGGTTGCCGGGGCGGGTGCCTGGGCCGAAGTGCCGCCGTGCTGCATCAACCGACGGCTTAGAAGTGCTGTGGTGAAACAAACCACTCCGCTTCTAGGAATTTAATCACTTCAGAGCGGTTTCTGCCATCGCCCCCCACCCCCCAAAGGGGTGAGGTAGCAGGAGGGGCGGTTCTGCCCCGGAGTGACACTTGTCTGGCAGCGGGTGAGCGGTCTGGAGGCTCAGAGGGTCGTTGTGCTCCCAGAAACGACCGCTAAACCAGCACCGGGCTCCTGATGGGCACAGGTGGTCTCTCCTGGTCGCACCGTGTCTCCCGCTGAAAGCGCCTGGCTCCTAGGGCTGTAGAGCTGAGAAGCTCAGGCCGCTGGTGCCTGTCACACCTGAATTGTGAGCGTTGCTTGTAAATTGATCCAAATTAACCTGTGAAGTCTGTTTGGTAACTGTTTTCCTTTTTAGCTTGTGGCAGAGCTGAAAGGGCTAGGAGAGCGCTTGGGAGTGTGAAATGGGGGTCTGTGGTGAGTATAGGTCATCAGCTGATGAAGAGATAGACTGGTAGTGTGTATTGTGTGTCTCTGTAAAGTTGAGTTTTTGTCAACCAAAAAGGCACACTTTCTGAGGTGAAAAGTATCATCTTATGCGTTGTCCAAGTTCTATTTGAGAAAGAGTAAACTCCAGTGCAACCTCTGGTCTTTTTCTTAGGCGTTGTGCTGTTGTTCATGAAACTGATGGGTTATTTTGTTCATTTGAATAATATTCCCTAACAAATGTTGAGTAATATTTGAGCAACTGAGTGTTCCTTGTGCTCCTTGCTGAGTAGCTCTGTGACTGTGGGGGCCCCAGTGCTTATTGGGTTGCTTGAGCTGAGATTTGCTGTGTGTGACTTTTTGCCAGTGAATCTGCTCACAAAGCAGTCCAACAACCATCTGAATTAGTGCAAAGTATGTAGCAGGATTGTATGACCCAAAGCAGGGCGTAATAGGATTTCCCTGTTTTGTTGGTGACAAACGTCCCCCTTAAGCTGTCTGGTGTAATTTAATCTGAAAACTTTATTTGTTGTCAGGAAGCCACCTCATACTGCCACATACGTTCTCCTGCTGCAGTCTGGTCACCTAGATAAGTAGCAGTTCTCTCCCTGCCCTTCCTGAGACTTGTCAGATAATTGAAACTTGCAAAGTAGAGAGTATTGCGTTCCAGGATTCACAAAGGACGACATTGGTTTGGAAGAGAGAAGCTGTAGGAAAAATTGACAGACTGTGCAAACAGCAATGTGGTCTTCCCACAGGCAATACACAGCACTAGAAGGAAGAGACATACGCTGACTTTCTGTACATCAAATGTAGCTGCTGAACCTGTTTCTACTTTGTTACATAGGCGCACCAAACAGAGAATTTCTATTTTAACAACAACTTAGGCTGCACTGGTTGTAAGGGTAATATCAGTGATGCTGAGCACCTCAATTTCGAATGACCAGATTCTTGTGAAGTTGTTTTGTTTTTTTTTCTTTTCCCCATGAAATGAATTGCTAAGGGTTGTATTTGCATTTTGCTGATTAAGTCCGCTGGGCCTAACCAATAGCACAGGGAATGAAGAGAATAGCTACTCCTATCCACAGATTTATTGCAAGAGGCAATAAATGTATTGTACAGTTCTGCGTAGTTTGGTTTTCAGGTTGCCATTGGTCACTCATTTGTGTGCCCTAATTATTTTTCTAAAAAGTGAGTCCTTAATATATTTATAAATCTTCTCCACCTTCTTGTGTCCTTGTTTCCTAGCTGTGGAACTTAACTAGTTTGCCAGTGTTCAGCTTTCCAGGAAGGGGGAAGTGTTCAGTGAGAACTCGGACAGCTTTGAGACTATTGTTTGACTTTGCTTAATAGAGCAAAATTCACGTGGAAAAGGAAGGTGGGAAGTAGCACAGAAGTAGACGTGGTGTGACATAAGACGTCTTCATTTCAATGGTCTTGAGACTGTCTTCCTTGTCGTCTTCTCTCAGTGTCCATTATGCTGTCTTTCTCTATTTGATCTGTTTTCCTTCCTGGTCTCTTTCCAGACATACCTGTTACAGTGGCTTTGTTTCTCTGACTTGTGTGTCATGAGTTTGGAAGGTGTGTACTACCTTTTCCTTAAACACCATAAAAAAGATGGAAATATTTTTAACCACTACGTAGCTGCTAAGACCTGAGGTTCTCTTTTACTTATGTAGTGTTTTAATTTTGGTGTGGTGACTTCCTGTTGCATGTGAGAGCTATGGATATCCTATGCTGTCCGTAGCAAGTCCAAGAAGCCCTGTTGTTGTGTTTGGGCAGCCATCAGGAATACCTGTTGTCTTGACTGGTGATTGGAAGGAGCAGCAGTTGTTTTGGCTGCAGCAGAATTCTTCTCTCCTAACTGACCTACTATTTTTCAGGGCCAAAAGAGCAGCAAAATATTAATTTGTAGGTATGTCACAGTGCCCTCTGCTGACTTTTGACATGGAGGACTTGTTCTGACATGCATATCCCAAGCAAACTGACTTCTGATTCAGTTTGAGAGTTTGCAATTTGGGGTTAATCACCTCTACTAAAACAGTGTAGTTAAAGCTTTAAGGAACTAGGGAATGGAGCTGGTAGAAAATTAGAATTCTGAATTGCATATGAATTGTCTCAGAGTCATGCACAGGAAACAGGGAGTGGTTCAAATTCATAGTTCCACGTAATAATCTTTGGCAAACCTTCATTTTAATGAAATCTTCTCCCTTTGCTCTATAAATGCTATTATACTTAGGCATCTAAACATGTGAAATACCTTGTACTAATTGCATGTCTTCTCCTTTCTGTCAAGAAGCAGAAGACTTGAAGCACATAATTAAAACATCTTTTCATTTTAAAGTTCTGTGTCTATGGGGTGCTGCTGTAGCAAGTATAAGTCGTTATTAATTCTAAAACACACTGGCTATTGCAGCAGTTTTCAGAGTGATTACTCCAGGGTTTTTCCTTTTTTTCACTTCCAAAACCAACAAGAAGATAATTTCTTTGAGTCTCAGAAAACTTCTGAAAGTGGTACACCTTGTCAAGTTCTTAGTCTTTAATGGTGGGAAAAGCTTTTTAAATTTGTGGCTGCCCATCTTGTTAACTTCTAATAGAGCCTGTCCCTGACTTTTAGTCCGCTTTGATTGCTCGTTCTTCTCATTTGTAAGCTCTGAGCAATTGTGTACACATCAGTTGCTGAGACAGTATTTAATAGTAAACACGCTGAGTACTTGTCAGTCACAGCCTGGTATGGATGAGATCAGACTATCTTCTTGTGCCAAGCAAAGATGTGAAGCATCCTAAATACAAAGTAGATGGCCATTTTGTTCTTGCAATCTGTTAAAGCAGACTGTCTGCTGTAATCTGTTAACTTTTTTTCCCCTTCCTCGCTTAGAAATGAAAGTTTCCCCCATCTGTGTTGCTTTGCAACACTCTCTACCCGCATGTTTAAGTACATGTTTTGTTTTCAGTAAAGTTGGTCAGCAGTCGTGACTGTTGGAAGGGAACGGTAGTGGGCCACAGGAGGATGTATTTGTCTTGGGTACTAGTAGTTACTTTTCTGTCTGTTTGCGCTTATAATGCCTGCCTTCCCCACCCCTGTTTTAGAGCTTTGCAAGGAACAAAAGATGTACAAGTGAAAGATTTGGCAAGCATTCCTTGGTTCTCATAATAGATTATAAATGTAACTACATTAAGTTGGACAAAGACTGGGGCACACAGGAGGTGACCTGAAGGTAGGCAGTCATATTAGTCTCTTTCAGCTTTTGTTACTTTACAGATTGGAGCCGTTTCTTTCATTGTAGTTTCCTCAGTAAGGAAAGGTTCTCTTACTCTACTTTTAATTCTTTTGTTGTTGTTGTTCAACACTTCCAGACATCCAGATTCCCCTAGTATTACTAGACACCTGAGAACAGGTGGCTGAAGCCATAGCTTCTGTATTGATTGGATTGTCATCAGGACTATCTGGTTTAGTGTGGTGGTGGTGTTTTGTGTAACTGTGTATGCTTTGTTTGTAAACCTGGATTGTGTCTTGTTCTTGGAATACATTTTTTTAAATTAAAAGCAATAAGTACAAAAATATTTATCCTTTTGTTTGCTAATCAACGTGCTGTCAAACATGTTGTCTTGAAACAACCATAATTCATCAGATGGAATTAAGTAAAGATACCACCACATGCTGTGAGGAATGAATAGCTATCTACAGCCTTATCTTCAAGTTAGAAGAGCTGTTTGTAGGAGAGTTTCTTTGACTGTTTGTAGCCTGCTCTTCTCCTGACAGGATGGTTCCAGCTGCAGTGTGAAGGATATTGAGTGCTGATGGATGCTGAGTGCCTTCCCCTATTCTTCCATTTTAAAGGCCTATAAATTGCTGCTGCACCTGTGGGGAAAAAGGAGTTGCTGTCATAGTGTGAATGACTGAGATGGAGAGATGTGGTGAAATGTCTGTCTGGCCACAGAACTGCAAAGATTCAGTCGCCATGTATCAGTTATCCTTGGCACTTCATGCTGTGCTTAAACAGATCTCACTGTCCTGTTGCTGGGAGGGGCCATCCTGCCCTTCACCCTCTCCTCATGCTCTACTTTCCACAGGGTCCAAAAGTTGTGTGGCCACAGGGTCAGTCTGGTTGTTTTGTCAACCAAAATGAAAATACAAAAATTAGCATGCTTGAAAGAGGTTACTCTTTTGTTAGTTGCTTGAAAAATGTTACTCTCTTGTTAGTTGCAGCGAGCTGCACCAGAGCTGCTGTTGTGTAAGTGCTGTGTTGAGAATGAAGAGTTGCAGGACGGAAACGGCATTGGTTTTGGCATCGGCATATTACCAGACTGGTTAAAATGTACTTTGAAACTGCATTCTTCACTTGTACATTGCTGCTTATTCTTTCTTGTGGTGAAACTAGTTCCAGTAATAGTGGTGCAGCTGTTCTAATCAAACAAGGTGTCAGATTTTTTAAAGGGTCTTAAATTTTATAGGTTGAAATCTGTAAGCATATGTAAGTCTAGGGATTAAGTATATTGTCTTGTCTGTGTGAAAGTTTAAAATTATTTACATAATTGAGCAATGAAATCATCAGAGCACTTCAGCTTCTCAGGCAATCCTAATATGTACAACAAAGTGTCTGCTTGCTCCACTTGACTTGTATTCTGTAAGTTAGTGTGATGTGAAATGACTAGTTCTGACAATTTGTTAGGAATAAGTGTCCCCATTGCCTGCCTGGCACACCTTTCCTTAAATCAATGTTTGCTATGCAGTCTAGCTGCTCTTTTCTCTCCCATGCTGATGGGATTGTGTAGATGCAGAGCATGCGTGGTCAGTGTTCACAGCCTATGGCAGGCGGGTGGACTAAAGCTTGCTCAAAACAGATGGAGCACAGCTAGAGGCGTTCTGTGGAGTCTGACGTTCTTACTTAATGATCTTGGCATGTACTGTGTTACAAAACGTGCTGAAATCCACATCTGTGTCCTATGCATTGTAGATAAAGAAATATCAAGAACTGCATGGTCTGGCACAAAAGGGTGTTTCTAATTAAAACAAACAACCTCCCCTCTTGCATATTCCACAAACCAGTGTCTGCTTTGACCGAGCATATTTTAGGCTCTTGAACGTTTCTGCAACCTAGATGGAACGGCTTGTCTTTCCTGATCATTTCGTATGTAGAGCAAACTCCTGATAAGCTTATATAAGGCTGAGGAAGATCCCAAGCCAAATTCTGATATATATATATATATTTTAAAAAAAGTTGCTTTGGCTCAATACTTTTAATCCTTGGTAAGAAATTATTTTTAAAAAGTATGTAAAAACATGTCTGGCAAAACCTCCTGTTCTGGTTCTTCATGTGTAAAGAAGGTTTCTGTAAGCTTTTTGATCCTTTTTATTCTGCTTTTGAAATTTTTGAATTTCAAAACCTGTGCTATTATGTGAAAGTACTAGTTTTTTTAGAGAAGAAAGTATCACAGCTGAAAACAGTACGATCTCTCTGTTATGAATCTTTCAAACTTTAAAGACCTGCCAAACTAGATTGGGGCAATTTACTACTGGACAAATGAGATAATCTTTCCTACCTAGACTCTATACACCTTATTGCAGGTTTTTTGCTGACCTGTCTGACTCTAAACATGACTGGCCTCAGTGGCACCGAATAGCCAATCTGATGAGATGCTTTCATATGTAAGGGGAAATAAAACACCCCGTAGGAGCTAACACTTTATTGAGCCTTTTGTCAGCTCTCATTGTCACTTTCCAGTTCAGTTTATCACTGACAAAATAATAGGGCGTTACTTCTGTTTCTGTTGTGTTTTATAACTAGTCTGCAAGCATTGACATGGAAGTAGGTTTAACTTAGATGTATGTTTTCTGTGTTTATCGTCTTTGAAATATTGCTCACATCCTGAAGACAGTTGAAACTTGCTTACGTATCCTGAAGACAGTTGGAACTTGCATTTGATGTTGAAAACTAGGTGCAATTTCTTTCAAAAGCCTTTAACCTAGCGTTTAAAAGCAAGGATTCACAAAGCAGAATTTTTTCTGAAGTGAGAAGTCTGACATAATGCTTTACTTCTGCTAATAAAGCTGTTGGAACTTGCAGTGCTTGAAGGGGAAAATCAGAAAACTGTTTGTGCTTGTACATTCCTACCACTGTCTGCTTTTGTTATTCCCCCCCCCTTTTGTAACTCATTGATCAAAAAAATGGAAAGGAGACTGAGGAAAATGGTCACTAGCTTTAGAGATAACTTAATTAGTTTTTATAGTGTGGTAACATTACCTTAAACTGTAATGTTAAAAAAAGTTAATTCTTTGGCTTTGTGCTCGTATTCACTTTTGTCTGTTAATCTTTTTTCCCAGACTAGGATTTTGTTCTACAACACATGGTTTCCCTTACGTCTAAAAGCATGTCTAGTGTTACTCGGTTGAAGTGTATTTACTATTTGAGTGTTTTAGAAGCCAGAGAAGAAGCTGACCTATTCACATTTTTCAGCAGCGACCAGCTTAAAGTTTACGTGGAAGACAATATTATCCACAGAAACATAAAAATACATATTTTAAAAGGCTGCTTTGGCAGTCACTGGTTTGCTATAAATGCAATATAAGAGGTGTTGGTTTTACTGTTCTGTATATAGAACTTCGGTAGTTTTTTTTGAATGCTTGAGACAAAATCAAATTTACATTTGTATAAAGAGGATAATGTGAATCAGGCAAATTACCTTTCATTGGCATTTAGCAAATGACATTTCTGAAAAGGCAGACTTATTCCCTTTGTATCTTCTGGTTTCTTAGCCTGTTTATGTATTAGCAATCAAGCATATTTGTGTTAACAGAATTCTTCTCTCAAAAATGAACCTTTGGTTAATTAGCATACTGTGCATTATCTGTTTTTAAGAACAAAAGCTACCCCTCAAACTACTTTATTAATGCGTGAATCTCTAAAGAAAAAACAATACATGTTTGGGGTTCAGAAGGGAGGAAGTGAAGGTATCTTTTAGCATGGTATTTTTGACATTAAGGTTAAGTTACTAATACAACTGTATGAATAAGTTTGGTGGAGACTCTGCATGTTGTCTGTTCTTGACTTGGTGTCCAACAGTGTATCCACAGAGTTCTGTAAGTACTGGTTATAATTGAAGAAACACGTATACTTTAGAACGGCAAGTCCAGATGTTATCTCAACAGTATCTGCCAAATAGAAATTTCATAGAAGCAGCCTTTTCCTGTGTACTATGGGGAAGTTTGGTTTTTGCATGCTCTAAGAGGCTTCAGAAATACTTTTCTGGGTCATAAGATTAACAGAATTGTTTGGAAATCAGGGATGTTAAGGTAAAATTGAGATGTAAATACCTTCTGCTGATCAAAAGCAAAATAACCCAGCTGTCTGGGGAAGAGATAAGACAGTCTAATTTCTACTTCAAGAGTTAGAGTTGTTTGAGCACAGAAAAAAGTGCAACTGCACTCTTGTCTTTTTGTAGCATTTTCTTGGGAGAGGCAGGACCTTGAGGCTGGTCTGGTTCTAGGTTCTAGAATGTGTAACGATTTCAGTAGGAGCTTTTGGGGCCTTTGGGTTATGAACCTCCCTTTTCTCTCAAAAGCCAGCGAGCTTAATATTCCATGTAGTGTGGCATGTAACAGTGCTGGATACTTTCTTTTGATTTCTTTTTTTTTTTTTTTAAAAAAAGAAAAAGCAACCTATGTGATAAATGTATGGTTACATGCAGTGTGGTTTGTCTTTCACTTACAAATGGCTCAAAAATAAAATGTGGTTTTCCTTGGAACAAACAGAAGCAATTTTTAGTTGGGACCACTCCTATTTTAAATGTTAGTTTCCTATAGCTAGTCATTTTGATGTTGTCGGTGCTGCAAAAAGTTGAGAGAAGATACTCTTAGAGCAGCAAGCAATAGCATGATTGTTGATTTTAACTTGATAGAATCTCCAGAATCTCTAGCAAACCAATGTAAGGTGAAAAAACAAAGTTGACAAGGTAAGAATCCAAGTGAAAATCAGTTTTTTGCTAACTATATGGCATTCTGAGGTATTGGAGGGAATGAGTCTAGACTGTAAGTGATGACTGAGTTGAGGATGGGGAAACTCCAGTGCAGTGGCTAGTTTTAAAGCTACTTTCCAAAGCTGAAGAAAGCTTTAGATTCCAAAAGTGGTTGAGAATGAACATGACTTTATAGTCTTGGGAGAATATAAACTGGTTTTCCTCTAATATTGAAAATAATATTAGAAGTACTAGATTACTGAACTCCCATAGTTGCATACGTCAGCTCAATTTTTCCTTATGCAGCTGTTGATACAATAGAGAAAATATACTTGAACACTTTAATACAATCAATTTCTCCCCATCTCATGCAGTTGAGACTTGGATGTCTATATTGTGCAATTATGCATGGGCACCCTGTCATGACTTCCATAGCTTGATTGAAGGTACTATAACTTAGGGTAAATACACCCAAGTTAGCACTAACAAAGAAAACGCTGGCCTTGGATCCTTTCAGACAACCAAAAATTTCTTTTTCCCCATTGCTGAAAGAGATTACTGCCACTTAAAATACTGAGTTGTCTTGCTTTGGGACTTAGATATGTTAATGAGTGAGGCTACTTTAAACATTAAGTACAGTTGCTGTAATGAAAATGTGTTTTGGGGGTTTTATTCTGGAGATGTGGTGTTCATTTATTTTTGACAGCATTTGTTCTTATCAGCTGTGAAACTCCTGTCACTTAATTAGTATTGCTGTTCTTCAGCTAAGCTATCTTACTGCTTCTGTTCCAATTTTGTACTGGGTAAAAGATCATCTTCATGTGCAAATCCGATTCTTACCTGGTCATTTCACCAGGATTTGGGATCTTTGAGATCTCCAAGAACTGAACCTTAAGAATGTTAAATGTGTTTAAAAATGTGCAAGAGTTGGCAGTACTGAGATGATAGTATTTGCTTTATTCTTTTATGTTAGCTTTGGGTCTCCAAACATCCATCTGTTTTTGCTTGTTTCAAAACTTACTGTGGCATGGAGCAGAGCAACCTTTGAAAAGGAATGGTCACTGACTTTACATGAGTTAATTGAAGTTACTGTAATTAACAATTTTTCAGTGTACCAGTTAGATTAAAATGGAAGGTGTTTGCAAGGTCTCTCCTGGGTTCTTCTAGAGTATCCTTGATGTGAAGGACTTCATATTCTTATACAGAAATTAAGACCTAATTAAAAAATTGTAGGAGCTTCCAAAACTATTTTGAAGACACTAGACATGCAGCTAAGAGTAGTAAGAAGGTAAATAAGAGAGCTGGTAACTTTTTAACTTTAATTTATCAAAACCAAGAAACTAAGTATCAAATGCATATGTAACTTTAAACCTCATGACAAAATTAAACATCTCATTCTTGAATTTGTAATGTTCGTGTTAATCGTGTTCAGCACTTCATCTGCATTACATTAGTGATGTCTTTTAGGAGCTCATCAGAAGTGTCCTAAATTGAAAGGATCATGTTGCTCATGAGAACTGTATGTGTAGGTTGTAGAACCTCTGAGACTAGAAGTGTAAAGAACTTTTCAAAAACAAGGAAGCTCATAATTTGTTTCTCTGTCAATCACTTCTATTATGTAAACTCTTTTAAAGCATAATCACCTAAAATAGAGTTTATGCTATGTGACAGTTTCTTTGAACATCCATCAGCTTTCATCTTTAAACTTAAAAAATAATTGTAGTCTTAATTGTGTTCTTGCTCACCTGCTCCATGGACTAAGCTTATTCATGCGTGTACTAAATAAAAACAGAAAATATCTGCTGAAAACTAGGGTTGGTTTGACCTTTTTTAAAAAAAGAAAAATAACAAATTAGTCAATTGTTCTTTTCTAAGTGACATCTTTAATCGAGCTGTCATTCCTTGCTGATCATTAAAAAAAAAGCTCAGTTCAGTATGAGGACATATCTTTTTCTTTGAACGAAGTCATGCCAGACTCTCTTAAGTGTGTGAAAAGTAGATGCAGTCATTCATTCCTAATTGTTGGCTAGTTCTCAGTGTTCAGTTGTGCTCTTGCCTGCTGCTACAGGTGGCTGCTGTGGGGCCACAAATACTTTGCTTCCATTGGTAAACAGTCACAGCAACAGGTGAAACCAGGGACTATTTAAGGTAGATTTGAAGGAAGATAACTTACTTGAGGTTTAAGTAAGGGTGAGCAGCTTTGGAAATTAATACTTCTCCAGCAGGGATGAAATGCTGCTATTGAGCTTGAGGTAAGAGCTGGGTGAAAGATTTAAGTTCTGTAATAAGGGTTACTCTGTATTGAAGGACTTCAATGTTTGCTCTTTTTCACGTGGAAGTGTTATAGGTGCATCTGGTTTCAGTTCCTCGGTGTGGGTGCTTGGAATTTATGAGCTCACCTGCTGACTGTTCTGCACACGTGGTGGAGCTTAGTAAGTCTGTAAACAGGAAATTGTACGGGGATAGTCAGGACGCTATTACAGTAGTGGTCAAACTTGTATGTTAAAATAAAGTGATGAATAGGTGGGCATGCAGAGAACTAACTAAGAGTTTTGTAACAATTTCTATTTCTACTACTTTTGCTATTTTGCTTTCCAGTACTAGCTTTTTGCAATTTTCTGCACTACTGGGTTTGTTGGGCCCTTTGACTGTATGTGTTGAACAGGATTTGAGAGCTGGTGGGTGTGGTGGTGGTTTTTTTTAACATGGTGAAGGTATCTCAGGACTTACACCCTTCTGTTAAAATATGCCTAGGCTATCCAGCAGCACAAGATAAGTTGGTCAGTCCTGGACACAAGTTTTGGACACTGACTCCAGACATAGACATAGATTCTTCTAGTGAGATTGATATGCAGTAGCTTCTCCCCAAGTACTTCTGCACTGTATGTGATCTATATGTGAACAAGAGGTGAGTTGTTTCACAGGGTTTGTGTATTGGTAATGCTCTGTCAACTCTGAGAAGAGAGTGACTGGGAGAGCTGTGGTGGTAGAACAGCTTGTCCATGTGAAAGACAGTCTCGAGGCTGACTCCTTAGAGAATAGCCTGGATTTTGCTTTGGGAGTTGCTTTTTAGCAGTACCATGTTCCAGACTGCCGTGGGCCCCTGAGGGAGGGCTGTTATGACCCACACGCAGTGGGTTTGTTGCGGGCAGAGTGGGACTCAAGGGACTTGTGCTTGGGGTATATTGCTGGCTGACTGAACTGGCCTAATAGGCTGCAAGCCGTATGTAGGCTGTGAGTTGGAAATTCAAGGTTAATTCTCACTGAAGGAAGTAGCACATCTAATGTGTGTTCAGGGATCAAGTTAATTGTTAATTAAGACCTCTCTCTGATATTTATTGTGTTATGTAGGGTTTTGTAGTAGCAAGTAGAATGAGTAAGAGGCAACCTAGAAAATGCTATGAGTTTCCAGTGCTTTCAACACTCTTTGAGCATATGGAGAAAACAAAAGGCAATTTTTAGGAGGATGCATTTACAGGTGAATTTTGCTTAAGGTAACATCAGGAGAGGGAAATACTCTTTTTGGACTCTGCAGAGAAAATGGGTTAAAGGTTTGAATTTTCTCTTGACATCTAAATCTTTTTTTCTCTTGAGAGAAACCTGGTGAGCCTATGCAAATAAGCAATCCATCTTGCTGATCTGTCTTGCCCATTAGTATGTCAGTACTTCCGCATAGATTCCAGTATAGAACATCCCTTAGAAGATTTTTCTAATTTTTTTGCTGTGCTCTTTTTAGATGTCTTTCAAGGTTCAGGCAGGGCTGTTTACCATGTTGAGAGAACTTGAAGAGTATCTGGCAACAGGTTCCCTATTTTGGGGTAAGTCAATACAGTAGTATTCCATAAACACGAGTCAATAGGATACACCTAATGGAGCTTTGCATTGGAAGAAAGGTTTAATTGTCTCCTATCAGACTGCTTGCAACTACTATACTTATGACTTATTAAATGAATGTTACTGACATAGGAAAGTCTCGCTTTCTAGTGGAAATGGCAGGGTGGTCACTTTTCTGCTTAAAACTTTAAGGTGACTTCCAACTGCTTGAGTAATTGCATTAGTTTTGATTATGTTGTGCTTTGGAAGAACATGGCAGTTGCTTTGGAGAATTCCAGCTTCCTAAGCTGGAAGGTTAATAGCCTTCTTGCTGTGCTCAAGAATGTTCCTTATTCAGATCTGTCAGTGCTTCTGGGTATATTCTTTAACTGTTCAGACTTTTTTCCTACAGCTTCTGGGGATATTCTCTATGTAAGAATGCTATGAAGATTTTAACAGATCTGTTTCTGATCACATTCCTGCCTTTTGGTAACTGTAATTTGCTAAAGGAGTTGCTGAGTTTGTTTGCTACTGTTAGCAGACATGTTCCCTTAATAGGATTTATGTGAAATCTCTCTTTGGAAGTCTCCCTGCTCCTTCCCCAAGGGAGGGGATGAAAGAAAAAGTAGGATATAACTTGGTGTGAGGTTCAGGAGTTTATCCTCATGCTCCCCTGTCCATGTAACAGACTAGCATTTTGGTCTAAGTGTATTCTTTGTAATTACTTGAATACATAGTCTTTTAATGTAGACTGTTATGGTTAGTGCTGTATATCTGAATGTTGTCTGGTAGCAAAATGGAACTAAATTCTGTCAAGTGCTGGAGATAGACTTTGTTTAGTGTAGTGCCTTTCAAAAACATTCAGGACAAAAAATCCAGGGTGAGCTTTTGTTTGTCTGGACATGTAAAAACCCAGGAGATAGCTGGCTTAGTCTAGAACTTACTACCCAATTATAACCCTCAGAGGGTGTTGGTGGGCGTGACTGGGGGTCTTCCTTCTTCTGTTTAATTGCAGGTTTATTTTTTTCTCCTGAATAGGATTCTTAAAGATACTCCTTATTGCCTTATCTTGGGCTTGGACTATTTAGTTTCCATTAGCAAACTTCCCTTTCAAGAGGAATCTTGCTCAAGCTAAACCTACTAACTGTAACATGGAATAGTAATTATAGTTCATATAGAAGCAAAGTAATACTAACAACATCAGAACTAGTTTCTGCATAGATACTGCAGTACAGTTAAGGCTTTCATATCACACACACAGCTGGGGGTCATGTGTATTACTGCTGGTATTTCCGTGGTGTCTGACAAGCTCTTAGAAAAGCTTGTGTGAATTTGACAGGAATGGAAGATGCTCCTATTGTAACCTGCAGGTAAAGACTAGGTATTGGGAAGGAGAACTGGGCATGCTCAGCAAAGTTAGGAAGTTTATCAGGTATTTATATTCACTTCCATGGTTTTGTAGGGGGGTGGGGGGTGTATTCTCCAACCTACCACATGCTGTCAAGTGATCCTTCACGATGTAGGTGCATACATTAACAAATATGCGTGCACTGTAGATGCACACATTAACAAATGCCTAGCTCTATATCAGTCTGTGCCAAGACACAAGTCTGTCAGTGGGCGGACAAATCGGTGTCATCTCTGTTATCAAACTTGTTAAGGAAAGGGAGCTTAGCAAATGGCATTGTCTCCAAAGTATCTCATATTGAACGAGTTTCCTGAATGGCTTTTACTATAAGGGAACACTTGTGGCCCTTGTCTTTCTGCATTTCAGAGGAACAAAAGAATAAAGTGCCAAATGCTATTCCTTGCTTCAGGCAGTTCGTTGGCAATGTGAACAGACTGAAATCTTAAATGCACTGTTGGTTTCATGGCTTAGTGTTTTGGGAGTCTGGGTGCAAGTAGTCTTTTTCAGTGACTTGATGGCTTTTATTTGTATTTTTTTTTAAACATTACCTTTAGAGTTGTTTACTATCCGGGTTAAATGTGCTCAGTGCCAGAGCAATGTGTGTACAGGTGACTGATTTCTCAGTTATCAGTCAAATGGAAACTCAGTTGCTTTGCCTCAGAAATGAATTTTTCAAGTAGGTGTGCTCTTTAAAGCTATTTAAACTGTAAGACTAGATTATGTGATAAGGCAGACAGTAGGTTATGTTTGTTTTAGTACAGCTATATGGATACACAAGTACATTATTTTATTCCTATTTCAAGGCTTTTTGATACTTTTTTTTCCTTTGTCTTTTGATCTTAATCTCCTGGTATATTTGAGAAACATTTCTCTTTAAATGAGCAAAATATCTGTAGAGGAAGTGGCTGTACCAAAAAAGGAATACTACATTAGTTGCTGAGTACAGCTGAAAACCTGAAATGGCTACGCATACAACTGGCAGTAAAGTTACATTGGTAAGCAGGATTATCCATATCTACTAGTAAAATAAAGTAAATGACATCACGTTCATCTGAAATCTGTTTCCATCTGTGGAAACTGGCTTTGGTTTTGCCTGCTACATTAGTGCAGTGTGCTGATATCCAGTGTGAAATACAAACTGCGCTTTTAAAAATAACACTGAAGCTTTTAAATTTGCAAAGCCTTGGAATAATTGGGCACATCCTTGAAGCAAGTGTGTTGTATAGTTACTGTAGAAATACCAGAGGAGGGATGCATTTATGCATAGCAGTAGGTGTTGCTAACAACTTTGAGATTTTTGGGGGTATCGATGCAAACAGGAAAACTATTAGAAGATGCTTGGCTATTGTAGCTTTCTATGTCAATGATACTGATTGTGCCCAGGCTCCCTGCTGCTCCTGTTCTAGGTGTTTCTGCTTCAGTCAGCTGCAGCGATCTCTCTTTTGGCTGTATACTAATCTATCGTGTATAGATGAAGGGTGAAAGTGAATTTGCTGACCTTCAAATACGCTCACTGGCAATGGGTTGGCTTTTCTACTGTTAAATTGCCTGGTAGCTTTCATTAAGATTAGATGACTTTGCCCGTGTGAAGGAAGTAGTGATGCTAGAGTTGGCAGCGGCATCATGCCACACTTAAAAATGTCAGTTCTGGCTGTAAGGAGATAAAAACTTCACAGTACTAGTTCCTAGTATTACTGGCTAAATGTGCTGATGTTTTTCATTCTTAGTCCTATCTGCCCACTTTTTGGGGACAAGCAGCAGTTTTTCTAACACTTGCATGTTGTAACAGTATTGAACACTTAATAAGTAATAATACACTGTGGTGTTAAATTTCTTATTCTTTGGCTTTAAAAGTGAGTTCTAGAAGACTTCTTTAAAAGAAAAAAGTGAGTACTAAAATAGGGATTTTTCTGACTCTTGATTTCACCAGTATTGGGTAACATAAAGATTCGCTAGATGGGGAAAACTAGCAACCTTTTTTGTGTTTGTCTCATGCTAGTGTTCTTGTTTAACTTGAGGTCTTCTTTAGCTTAGCTTTATCATCTTATTGTTACTGTAATAAGCTTTCTGCTTGGAGATCAATTGTTTCTGAAGCAGTGCTCTCAAAAAAATTCCATTCTGTTCCAGTTCTTGTTTTTACCAGATTTTAGAGGATGACACATTCAGAGCATAAATTGCTGTTTAAATTTAAAAATATGACTTCTTTTTTTTTTTAAACAGAAGTGGTGCTACTTGACAGTAAAGTGAGTGGAAAAGTATAGACCAAAAATCTGTTAAGTGAAAGATTCAAACTGTTTCTTTCATATGCTTCATAGCAATAAACTTACATGTGCAGGCTACTAGGAGCTATTTAAATAACTTTTGACTATTTTTTCAGAATTTGGGAGAGGTGCATAGATGAACAGTAACTGCTGGCATATAATTATGCAGCTGTCTGACAGTTGATAGCGTTTATGTTCAGGAATCTCTTTTGTGTCTTTTCTTTGAATAAAGAAATTTCTGCCCTTAAAGTCTGTGTTATGTTACTAGGATTAACAAGGCTTTCCTTATCTCTGATACTTAATGGTTATAATTTCAGCCAGAAGAACAATGAAAAATGAGAGCCATTAGAGCTGATGGGTTACTGAACAGGGTATTCCACAGGGACAAAAATGAGAGGAAGAGCTGTTGTCTACAGAAATTCATCAAAATGAAGGGTGTTTGATCTCATATTTCTTCTGTTTCCAAATCTCCTGTTCTTTGGGTGAAGTGGGGTTTTTAAACTTTTGTTGTCAGGCTTTTCTCCTAGTTGGGAATAAAACCGTTCAGGGTGTTTTGCCTGTTGCTTTTCTTGGCCTTAGGATGAAAGGTCTTTGGATTGTAGTAGAGCTTTATTTGGATAGGCTTCTACAGATTAGTATGCTGAACTGGAATTCAAGTAGTCTGGACTCTTTCAAAAGGCAGTTCAACATCTGAAATGCGTAGGTAAGCTCTGCTGCAGTGGAGTAGCAGCTTAGCCTACGCATGTTAAAGAGCTTCAGGATCCATCTTCTGTTAACTCCAATTTAGCATGAATTGTGAAATTATGAGCATCCTGGTAGAAGTTTTAAACTGTTGCTACGGTATACCAGTTATGCTTTTTCATATCAATATTGTTTTAAGTGATCTGCAGTCTGCCATCCCTTTCTGCTACAGAGGAATCTGATCTCGTGGAGACCTGCTTGAAGTGTCCTTCAGTTCCTCTGGTGCTATCAGCTATTAACAACTCTGTATGGGTAAAGGCGCAATGTATGCAAAGATTGCAAACGTGCCCCAGAAAATTAGTTCAGATTTAGTCTTGTGGAAGTAAATGCATCCTAGAAAAAAAACTATACGTGATTAACTAGATTTGACTCTTACTTATAATCAGGTAGTAATTTATATTGTCCTAAATTCAATTAAAACCAATTGTTTTTCTTAGAGCCGCCTTTGTTTTTTAAAGGTAAGAAAATACACAGCTCAGTGTCTGAGAATTTTTCTGAAGTTGAGTTTTATAATTTTTAAATTAAATAATGAGGAAAATATCAGGAAAATATATACATATTACACATCCAGGAGAGGATTGGGATGTAGATGTGAGATTGATACATTTGACTGTGTCCAGCTTTGGGCTTTGTAATGCAAGAAAGGTGTTAATTTATTTGAAAAAGTTCAGTGGAGGCCACCGAGATAGTCCCAGCACATGACTTGTGAGGAAAGTCTGAGTGAACTGGGTTTGTTCAGCCAGAAAAGAGAAGGCTTTGGGGCAACTTATTAGCAATCTTACTTAACTATTTGGAGGTTAGGCCCATTCTCTTGCTGTGCTACTTAGCCAAGAGAGTCAATGGTTATATCCAGTCAGAACCAGAAGTTTATAACTAAAACTTGGTGCTAGCAGGTTCATTAAGCATTGGAACAGGTTGCCCAGAGAGGATGTGAAATCTCTCTTTGGAAGTCTCCAAGACCTGACTGGCTGAAGCCTTAAGTAGCCTGGTCCAAATCTGATGTCGAGCTTGTTTTTAACAGGAGATTGTACAAGATCACTTCACAAGGCCCTTCCAAACATGAAGGGTTCTGCAATTATGCTTCCATAATTTTATTCTCTCCCTTCACTTGTGGCAATATATCCCCCAGCCTCTGCAACAGGCTTCCTTCAATGGGTAACTGTATCTTGCACTAAAACTGGAGAAACCCTCTTTCTGTGGTATCTGTGATGTTGAAGAAAGTATCTGACCTTTGCTATCAACAATTCCATTTTTTTTTCTGCTTATTATACTATATGTTAACTGTTGGAGATGACTTTGGTACTCTAAATTGTCTTCCTACCAAGAAAAAGACTTCTGCCTACTTATTAGAGTGGTGCTTGGAAGATGGTGGATATCAAACTGATTAAATTCAAACTTACGTTGATGTCTTGTATACTAGGAATATTCTGTGGTAGACTTTGCAAGTAACATCTTGTAGAAGATGAAGGCTCTTGCAGTAGTTGCGTAAAAAAAAAAAAGTTACAAGTTCTAAGAATTCTTTCCTGGGTCTAACAGTAAAGTAAGGCTTGGTAGCATAATGCAGTCTTCTGCGGTGGCTCTGTAGGTAGAAGCACTTATTTAAAGCTACCTGACACAACTATAAAACCTTAGATTTTAGTTGATTTAGTCTGGTAAACTTCAAGCATTTGAGCTAAAATCTTACATGACAGATCTGTCCTAGGTGGAGTCATTAAAAAAAAAAACAAAAAACCACGTGATGCATCTTCTTTCACCTGTGAGAAGTTAAATTACTTAAGAGTTCTGAACTTCTGTAGAAGATCTCTGGATATCACTACAAGTGTAAATTTCTCCCACATAACCATCCTGTGCAAGTTGTAAGTGATACTGCAGAGATGTAGCCAGACTTTGCTGTAATTGCTGCGTTAGGCCAGCTGGAATGAAGGGCAGGCAATTGCTTGACTTCACAAAGTGTAACAAGCTGGTGAAATAAAAGTTTGGAGCTCTTGCTTTTGTGAAGGAGATGGCAACTACTGCTGTTCAATTTCTTATAAAGAATTGGTGCCCTAGTCTGTGGCCAAGACTCTTACTAGAAAATACTGTGTTGTAACAAAGTTGTGTTAGAGCAGATCTTTTTTTCTGGTCCTGCTCTCAGCATGGATTGCTTGGCACCCTCTCACCCTGCTCTGCACCTTACCTTTGATGAATTTTAGCACAACTTGGCTGTCTGAATATAACCAGATTAATTCCCACTTGCCTCCATTTCCATGTATTGCTGTTGCAGAGTTGTAGCAAAAGGAGCTGAAATTATGTAACTCTTGTTGTCTTAAAACTGCTTTTGAAGAATCTTCTGGTAATCTGATAAAAATTACCTACCAATTGTTGTTAGAGGCTTTTGAAGTGTGATAGCACTGCCAATGTGGAAACAGTCTTCTGGTATGGACAGACTGCAGGACTGGTTTTGCTTGCAGTTGAACCAGAAGAGCTACTAGTTTTACATTATCTATTAGAGGCAGTCTTACGAAACTATTTGCCTTCAGGGCATACAGCCTTTTCTGTTCATGTTGCTCTATTTTTGTGTATTGTAAAACTTCCTCCAAGCAACCTATAACACTGATTTTTTTATTTTTTTTTTTCAAGCCAGAGAATGGAATTTTTTTATGAAGTTGGCTGTGTTGCTGTAATGATGTATTGTTCTGAAAGCTCTTTTTATATTCCAATAGGCTGGTGTTTGGGATGCTGTATCCTGCGTATTACTCATACAAAGCTGTGAAGACAAAAAATGTGAAGGAATATGTAAGTCACATTCCTTTTAATTGCCTAATTAAATGCCTCTCCTGACATAAAACTGTGAAATTTTCATTATGCAGTGCAATAAGTCATATGAAAGCTTGAATTGACTATCTTAGTATCAGATGCAACACTTGTGTGAATCTAGTGGTAATGCTGTGATTTTGTTTGGAGAGCTTAAGTTACAGTTTCTCAAACTTTTCATAGATTTTGCTGAAATGTGTCCAACATGCTATGCTGTATACAAATATTTTTAGGAGGATTTTTAAATGTAAACCTTAGTGTTGGCTGCATTTCAGTGAAGTGCCCAAAATAATGCACTTCTGGGCACAGGGGCAGAAAAAAGGATTCCAACACCTGTAGTATAAGTAATGACAAATTGATTCTCAGTGACCACTTGAACAGTAGCAGCAGTTTAATTGTCATTGTATAGAGCTCAAAATCTACCTGAGCTAAGGGTAGCTCTGGTTAATCGATTGTTCCTTAGAGAGGAGAAAAAATGTAACCAGGGAAGGAAAAGATTTGGTTAAGGTGATGTGGAGGAAAGAAGCAGAACAGACAGAAGAGTAAGGTGGAGAAAACCACAATTACTGTAGTTACTGCAGTTTAGAATTAATCTGTTAAATTATTTGCTTTTCAGTGTGAGCAATGATGATTACCACAAGAATGTTACCCAGTTGCAGTCACAAGGAGCTTTGGTCACCGAGTTACTTCCCTGTTTTAAGAGGCGGCCTAACTTGATTTCAGCAACTAACCTATATTCTCTCCTGAACCTTGTTCTTAACTTGGCTGCCTGACTCAGAATGGCGTCAGTGCCATCAGTTACTCTTAACTCGGCAGCTGTAGCTGTGACCTAGTGCTGCTGTCTGCATGTACGATGTCTCCACTTTGTACTTGGTTGTAGTAGTAGAATGCAGTAGCTGTTCTTCCTCCCCTTGTATGTCTTACATTTAGTCTGATCACTCTATCAAGGCTCCAAAGCGGACATCATATTTATACTTCTGGTTTCTGTGTACAAGCTGATTAGAGCTTATTTGTGCAGACAGAGCTTGTGCCTGCTAGTGCTAAGCTTCTGGGAGAAAAAAATCATCAAAAATAAGAGAAGAATTTCCTCTGTCTCATGCTTACTTTACCCTCTCAGGAAAGTACATAATGCAAAGAATTTATAATCTGCTTTTCCTCCCTGCTGGCTCAAAAGGCATCCACAGGCTAAGTAGAGGATAGTTTCAAACTCTAGGACAAGAGATCACTTTAATTTAAGAGGTTACCATTGCCTCTTGCAATATGTTTTCTAGAAAAAGAAAAGTGGTGTTTGTAGAATGCTGAGATTTTGACTCTTATCTCAGTTGTCCAGTTAGCTATGACTCAGCTGTCTTTCTTGGGCATCCTTTTTTAGAGATGCCTGTCACTTACACAAGATCTTTCGTAGAGCCTGGAACCAAATTTTTCCAACCATGTTTTTTCATTTAATGTGAAAACACTACTTTTCAGTCACCTGTGGTCTTTGAGCAGTCCCTGAATTTGCAGTTGCATACAAAATGTTCATGAGGCTGAGATGAACGAGACTCATCACAGTGACTTTTTCATTGGCAGGGAATTACATTGATTCATCAGTGAATTACCACTCCATTGCTGGTTGGGTTGAGTGTCCAGATAGATCTTGGGGACAATCCATGGCTGGTCACTTTCTTTCACAGAGAGCATGTAGGTTTAACTGCAGCCTTCCAAATGGCACAGCTCTGCTGCCAGTCATGTTATAGCCCATGCAAAACTTTCTTTCTAGGGTTACGTGTGGCTCAGGAGCCATGTTTTTATTTGCTGGATTGCAAGAGCTTTGTAACAGTGAAATTTTTGATTTAGCCACTGCTTCCACCAGTAAAAACCAAGCGAAAAGTAGACATACTGACTTGTTGTGTAGGTCATGATGCAGCAAATTGTTCAAAGATTATTTCTGGGAAAAAGTGTTGCTGCTGGATTTTGAGATTTAAAAGACTTACGGACTTCAGTTCTAGAAATTAGGATCTGTGCCTTTGAGGAGATTTATTTGTTCTTGTAATTACTCTGGTTTAATGGAGTTGACTAAGATCTTTGAGGAGCTTTTTCACAGTGTTACACTAAAGTGCTTGTAATAAGCATCTGAAATGTAGTGTAGAAGTCTGAATGACCAGTCTTCTCAAATCCTGACTTGAAAGGATGTGCTTCAACCAGAGCCAACAAAGATGAGCTTAACACTTGGATGGTAGGAAAAAAGGTCAACAAAACAAATCTGTAATCACCCTTTTAACATAAAAAGCAAAACTCAATCAAAGCTTCTCTAACTTCATCTTTAAGAATTAAGGAGATGATAGTTTCCTGGGCAGTGTCAAATATGACCTTCTTTACCTGTTTTGTTTTCTGGTATGAAAACCACTGTAAGTCACTCAGGTTCATTTGTAAAGGACACTTTGGTACCTCATGTGTTAGTTGTACCAGAATATCATTTGACTTTTGTTTTTGAGGATCTTGCCCAGACTTCAACAAGACTCCTGGCAGATCTCATGTGCCCTTTTGCAGAGCATTTCTTACTGTTTCTAGCAGCTCAAGAGAAACTCCACTTCTACTGTTTCTAATTGGAGAAACAGATGTTGATTAAAGAATGAGTAGCCTGGATAAAATATACTAGAAAAAAAATCAGTCTTGCATGGCATCTTAAAAATTGCATTGCATCACGCTTAGGCTGATGGGGCAAGAGTGGATGTTAATTTTATTTTTATTCAGGTGTTGACTCTGGTTCGTGGAAGGGTCACCAGTCTAAATGTCACATGGCCTGTCAGAGATGACTTCAGCTGTTGTGTAGGTTTGTTTTAGCTTATTCAAGCCTGAAATATCTAAATCCTCCGAGAGATTGAAGTGAAGAATGTCATCACATGACTGAGTTTCTTTTCAAATTGAAATGCAGAAAAGCATTTAAGATAAATGGGTCTCAAGTTGACAGAGGAAGTGGTTTTGAAGTGTAATGCACAGCTATGAAATCGGCAGCAGTGTAATGTTAGGAGTACTTACTTAAGTCCAATTCAAAAAAAAGATCGCTTTAAAAGTGAAGATTAAATCTGAGCCCTGTCCTCTGTAGGAAAGTGCATATATATATTCCTCCTTTTAAAAGAGGGTACCATGAATTTAGGACTTGAACTAATGTCTAACAAATGTGGTGTTTAAAGCTTTGTGGGTATACCAGAAGAGTTACTAGCCTGTATATCACAAATGAAATAAGGTTACTGCGTCTGGGTGCAGGTGATGCTTTTCTTGGTTTTTTTCTTCTGTTTTTTTCTAGTCATGATAGTGTTGGAATTTAAAGAACGTGTGGGCGTTCAGCTAATATGAATAAGCAGTGGTGGTTTGCACTGACCTATTTTGGAAATATCAGTGGCCAAATGCAATGTATTTTAGGGAAGACAAACACATGGAACTAATTCTATAATATTTATTCTGAAAGATGTAATCAGTTTAGACAACCAAATCTGAACAGATGTTCAAGGTAAATGAGAGATTTAGTTGACTATTACAAAACAGAACTGAAACTTGTGTTTTAAGAGCATTGACTGGTTTCAAAACAATGATGTATAGTGTAAATCCTTAAAAGCTTTGACAGCTCTGAACTGACTGTGCAGTGGATAGTGTATTCTGTGAAAGGTGAAATAAAAATTCTTACTGAAGATGGTGTTTTAATTTTCAGGTTCGCTGGATGATGTATTGGATTGTGTTTGCTCTTTATACAGTT
Organism: Himantopus leucocephalus; assembly: GCA_003993805.1. Taxonomy (NCBI): domain Eukaryota; kingdom Metazoa; phylum Chordata; class Aves; order Charadriiformes; family Recurvirostridae; genus Himantopus; species Himantopus leucocephalus. The sequence goes on from RSEF01000006.1 coordinate 9,287,563, forward strand.
ACTGAAACAATAACTGACCTAGCAGTCTCTTGGTAAGAGCCTCCTTTAACAACTCTGGATGAAACTATATTTGTTTCTGATGTTCTTTGATTTGTAATGATTTAAATTGTATAAAGAAGTTGTGCTTGTTGATAGCTCTTTTTTTTTTTTTCCCAAAAAAGATCTCAGTGTATGTGAAGAATGACATCTGTTTTCAAGCTTGCTGTACTGTCACTCGAAGTAGGGACCATAAAACTTCCACCTTTGCTGTAGCAACTGAATAGGGGAGTGGAAGTCTTAAAAGTTCCTATAGGAAGGACTATAATTTCTCTGTGCAGGAATGTATGATGCAAAGCAAGTGTATTAACTGTTTCCATTTCTTAAATGACAGTACAGTCAATTAAAATAATTACATCCATAGGTCTATAATTCTTTTATTTTTTGTCTAATATAACTTGTATGTGAAGAATCCTATCTGCTAATACGTAATTGTGTTTTTTGAAGAGATCTCTTCATGATGATTAATTACTATGCATTTTCTTATTGCAGTTGTTAATTTCATGCAATCTTTAACTTGTTTGTAGGTTTCCGCTGTACTATGAACTGAAGATAGCTTTTGTTATTTGGCTCCTTTCCCCATATACTAGAGGGGCAAGTTTAATCTACAGAAAATTTCTCCACCCGCTTCTTTCTTCTAAAGAAAGGGTAAGAAATAACTTCTTATATTTTTAATGCCTAATATGGAAATACCATATGCTGAAATACTAACTGTTGCTAGATACATGATAAAAGCAGATCAGTGTGTTATTGGTTTGCCAGGCAGCATGAACTTGGACTAGCAGAGGCAAATGCATGTGACTGCCCACATATATGCTTCCGTTTAACTTGCATGAACAGACAATGTACTACTTTCTTTTGACATGAGATAGCTTGGTGTTCTCTGGTTGACTTAGTGCACTTTGGGGAGCCCAGTTGAGTGGAAGTGATGCAGTTTGACTTTCTACTGGAAGAACATGTGCAGTACTCGCTGTGCAGAAGCATGAATGCAGTTTTAGCAACAGCTTTTAATGTTACCATTTTTTCTAGCATAACCTAGTAATAAAGCTTCTGAGGATGAATGACATCAGTGACTTTCTGGTGTGCAAACTGACAGCATAAGAGGAGAGACTTACTACTGAGATTTAAGGGAAGACCAGTCGGCAACAGAAAATACGCAAATAGAAAATAGCTAAAGGATATTTAGCTTTAGCCAAAGTATGACAGGGCCACAGATGTCTTTAGCTGTTTTTCAGTATTCTGTTTGGATGTGTGGAAAGAGTGATTAGCAAAGGTGTGAAGACTACCACTGAAAAACCTCACAGTACAGAAAATAGCATTCATAAAGGTCAGTGCTGGGCTTGGCCTTTATTAGGCAAAACAAGTGGCTGACATGATTACCACTGATATGAACAGTAAGGTCATCTTGACCTTCTGAAGGTTGAACTGTAAACAGTTTGCAACTTTGTAAGCTAAAGGGATTTTTCCCTGTAGTCTGCTAGCTGTTGTGAACTACCTTGAAGCCTTTATCTTCAACTCCAGGCACCTACTACAGCTGGGGATAAATGTCATGACTGTATTGTCCTTGGTACTTAACTATGTCAAAGCTCTGGATTCAGAATTTCTTTGTGAGACGACTCTACCTTTTTAAGGAACCCTCTGATTTCATCTTAAGCGTGTTATTTCTTGAACAACTTCTGTCTGACAAGTTAAGCTTACTCTCTGTGAGGAACTTCCGATGTAGCTGCAACGTCTCTGAGCTGGACGAAAGTGATCTATTTTATCTTTTTATTTGACCAGACATAATCCTTTTCTAAATGAGAGAGTATAAGTGAATGAAACATCAGTATACAAAGGCAAGAGTAATTGTCCCATTAAATATTTTCTTAAAGATTTCTTCTGCCTTCTTTTATTGATGGAAAAATAATACTGTGGGGTAATGTGACTCTCTTATGCACAGCCCTCTAAAACTTAAGTATGTTTTGCTTTTAGGAGATTGATGAGTACATCGTTCAAGCCAAAGAAAGAGGCTATGAGACCATGGTGAATTTTGGAAGGCAAGGGTTGAATTTTGCAGCAACTGCTGCAGTGACAGCAGCTGTAAAGGTAACTTTCTGCTTGTATTAATTGCTTTTGTCCTTGATATAGAGTGGTGTAATTGTACTGAGGATTTGCCATTCCTAAACAAAAAGATTAATTCTGCAAATGTATTGAAAACCTGGAACACAACTTAAGGGTTGCAGCCCTCTAGTCCTCCTCATCCTATGTTTGTTTGTTTAAGATGGCTTGTAGTTATTTCTTGGATGATGGGAATCTGTTTACTGTAGTTCAAAAGATACCATGCAGTTTTCTATGCAGGCTTTTGGTAAAGATGACCATTGTTTCTTTTCTGTCTCTGTTGTGCTTTCTTGTTGGTAAACAAACTATTTAAAGGATTTCTGGCTTTTCTGCTGTTTTTCTCCAATCAACTTGAGGTAACTCCACATATGAAGTAAGGCATGAAAGATTACTACCACGGATAAAAGTTATCTTGACACAATTAACTTGTTTGCAACTTGTTGATTGAATTATTAAATTAATACACTAAGCATAAGCTTGCATATCGCTGTTTAGCATACTCTTGCTTTGTCATGTAATTTCTGTTAAATCATGAAGTAACCTGTGGTTGTTCTCAAATTACTTTCCTACAAAACTCATGACCTTCAGTTGAATTTCAGGGGGTTCTAGGTCTAGGAAAACAAATACAAGCTTATAGGTAAGATTCTAAGCAACTTGTGGCCCACCAAAGGAAGTATAACTTCAGGCAATGTGTATCCTAATAGTCATTTAAACCAAAACACACACACACACACAAAAAAAAATGTATGGAAAGAAAGATGTGTATGTCCTGGTTAAATGATAGTCTTAAGGCAATCAGGATTAATTTCTTCCTAGGAATAAATGAAACTGCGGTGTTCATAGTAACAGGACTGAAAACCTGAACACTGTTAGTAGGTTACAGAAAGCAATGTAGAGATCCCTGGCTGTCAATGTTAAGTAGGTACAGCTAGCATTTAACTTAAATTTCTGTGCTTGTTTGTGAATTTCTTGCTTTATAAATCAAAGACCTTTCTAAAACCTACGTTTTTAAATGCTGTCTCAAAAAGGTCTGGAAAAATAGTCATGCATCTCTTGTTTGTTCATTTTCTCTTATTTTAAATATATATGTGGGTGGTAGTATAAAAAAAATCACTTTTTGCTTAAAATATGGTCATAATGAGTCTAAAATAGTGAGACTGTGATTCAAGATGATCACTGGTTCTTTTTTTGTTATTCAAATTCTTAGTATTGCCTTGAGGCATGAAATAACTTAGGATGAAATAGAGTACACCTTTAAAAGGATGAAAGTCTCCAGAGTGAAAGTAGGTTATTTAAAACAAACAAACCCTCAAAGTACTCCACTGGGAAAAAGTTTAAGAACGACACTAAATGCTAAAATGGAAATTCTATGCCAGACAGCAAATCGTAAGTTATGACAATGTGCACCTGTAATGATACTTACGCTCTGTGTGTCTTCCTTATGCCTGGCTAAAGTTGAATATTTCCTTGTTAATCCTATGGTGTTACAGAAATATTGGGGGGGCAACCAAAAAACAAACCAACCCATTGCCACACACAAATATCTCCTCCCACTTTCTTCTGAAATAAGGAATAACTTTCTCATAAATGTCTGTGCTTAGATTTCATTGCTATTCAGCTGTGACTGGCAAGATGCCTGCTTTATTTGTTAAAACTTGTTAAACATGCTCATGAATATTTGTACAGAATTAGTTCAGTGCAGATGAGATGCTTGGGCAAAACAACTATCACAATACCGAAGACCTAAAATAGACATTTTTAAAGAGTATGAAAGAGGAGACTCTCTGAAAATCTTTATTTTGGCATGTTAAACCTCTCTTAAGTTTGTCATTCCAAAAAGCTGAGCGTGACTACTCCATGCAAGCAAATGGAGACAATGCATGTGTTCTTGATTTTGTTCCCTGTTTTTCAAGAGTTGACTGCTGCCTCCAGCAGGTGAAAAGATTATCCTTTCAGTATGAGCTGGTGGAGCATGCTATAGGATTTCAGGAATGGAATCCTGTTAGTAGGATCAGTTTTGATGGGAAGGAGACACACTTTAATCACCTTTTTTGACACAGCAGCCATGCTTATTCTGACATACCGTATCTCAAATTAGGAGTAGAGAATGTGGGAAGTTAAACACAGGAGGAGGTCCAAAGAAAGCTTCTGTTCACTAAAGTGTCCAAGCAAAAGATGCTATGATGTCTGCTTATGCTGACTTTAGGAGGGCGGTAAAATTGCTTGAGAATTCTCTGGAATATTTTCAAGATCAAGTGTGGGAAAGAGCAGTTTTCTCCAAGGGCTGTCAAAGGAATATGGGATTAGTATTAAGAGGCTAGTTGGCTGTATAGGGCAGGCTGGAGCAGCCAGCCATCCAGGTCAGTCTACCGAAATTTGACATAGATTGAAAGGTGCTCTGCTGTAGTTAAGTTAAAATGTAATTGGCAGGAGTCATGGCTTATAGCTTACATTCCTATACTGATATTTTTAGCTGGTACTAGTTAGCCACTGTTCATATAAAACTTAGTGTTTCAAAAACTGCTAAATGGCATACATTGGAAAGTTAAATTGTGTTATTGTCATGTTAATTTAAGAAAACAAATCTTTGCAAAATCCTGATTTCAGGAGACTTAGAGATGAAATATGGTCTAGGCTGACTTTTATAGTTTACTAATAAAAATTTTAGTTGGCGTATAAAAGAATCAGCAATAAGATGCCTTTAGTGATAGGAAAGTTTTTGGAGCTCTTTCAGCTCAACAGTATATGGATTTGTGGAAATTATGTCCACAACACTAAGTTTCACCAATATACTGTGTATTTTGATGCATCTGCTTTCCAGATCTTCTCAGATGCCAGTTACCTGTACATTCCAACTTTGGCCAACGCATAAATTCTGACTTCTCAAGCTACTAGTGAAAACTAGTTTCTATATCGCCGTGTGCGGGATGGCTGCTAAATAAGCTGCGAAATGCACTGTCCTTCTTTGATGTCACAAAAGTATTGTTCATTTGTAAAGTATTATTTGGTTTAAAAAAACCCAAACAACCAAACATTTCAAGGGCTGTGTTTCTGCATGTCTTTTAGTTATCCTGAATCTGCTGCCTCTTGGCTGGTTGAATGTTACTCTAATGGCCTTGCTCAGACTTCCCCTTCTTCCCACTCACGGCATGGCAGAGGAAGGAGGTGTCTTGCAGCCAGCTGTGGCGTACAGCCGGTATCACCATGAGCAGCTCAGCTCACCAGCTTTCATCCCTCCTCCCTGCTGGGACTGCCTGGCACGCTGCAGAGGTCATTCATGGGACAGCAGTCCCTCTCCAGGTTGAGAGGGAACAGAAGTCATTCCCTGTCAGCCAGGATTGGATCAGGGAGTGAACAGCTGGGAATGTGGACGCTGCACACTGCAGCTCTGTGGTCACAAAGCTCCCAGCAGCTCTGTGGGCATGCAGTCCATTGAGAACTTGACCAATGAAGGCAAGCAGCTTTGTTTAGTGATCCTGATCACTGAGGGGGTGCAAGTCCAATTTAAACAACAAAAAAAAAAGAGTCCATGAGGCAGACATACTGTGTGGTGTCCGTTTACAGCAACTTCCCTGGGTTAAGTATATAGATGATAAAAATACATGCCCAATAACAAAATAGAGAAGGGCATTTCATATATGAGGTTCAGCTGATGAGACGGCATACTAATAGCTTATTAGAGTCTGAGTAATCTCAAAAGGAGTCCCTTAAGTAGGCTATATTTATCAAAAACTAGATTTAGAAACCCATTACAACTTAAATTAGTGCTTCAGGTTGGTCAGTAGTAATGAATGTGGTCTCTGAAAAACATTCAGTATGTTTTAGGAAATACTGTGGCATAAATAAGCAGGCTTATTCTTCAAGGCTTGCATTTTGTTTAACACAAGCTTCACAGTTCATCTCTGTCCAATGTTCCTTTACATAGAAACTTGAGCACTGAAATTGTTCTCTGCTTTTTTGCCTGCATTGTAATTGTAAATGTGCGTGTCTCAATCTTCTGTGGTGTAGTTTAGTTGGCAGTCTCTGGGCTGGATGCAGCCCACTGTATTTCTTCTTTACTGACAGGAACTGTTGAAATAATGGGACACCAGTGCAGGCATGGCAACTGCTCTGCCATCTTCACGTGAGCAGCATCTTGGGGCTGTGTGTATGGCTGGGGAGCGGTGATGGCTGCTGCCACGCTCATGGCAGGAGTGTGGAAGAAAGAGATCCCCCTTCAGCTCCACATACAATTGGATTGCTTTGCCTTCTGTTTTGTGGGCAAACGTCTTGCTTGCAAGCTGTGGCTAGTCACTCTCTGAACCTTCAAACAAGATATCAAAGCTCTTAGTGCATTAATATTCTAAATGTGAATGTTACTGTCACACTTCTTGTAGTAGAGGGTAGGTAATGTCACATTTCCTGCAGTAGAGGGTATTAAATATTTTTCAGCCAGACTTTCTTTCTGAGCTGATAGTTATCCAGATCCTTGTGGAATGCTTTGTTTCAGTAGGAAGCAATTATCTGCTTCTTTTGAGCATGAGAGGGTGGAAGAATCTTCCTAAATCTTAAGTGCTGTATGAACACGGTGGTGTGTGCTCAATGGTTTTTTAACTGTAAAAAAAAAAAACCACCAAAACCAAACAAACAAAAAAAACCCCCAAAACAACAACAACAAAACCAAACCCATACAAAATGCCTTGAAAATTGTCCTCCAATTAGTCTATGCAGTGGTGTGAAGTAGAAATCAATCTTGATTTGGCTAGACTGGATCTTCCCAGGCATGGGATGGAGGCTGCATTGAGGCAGGAGAAGACTGGGTGGGAACAGTAAGGAATACCTGCCTAGGATTAGCATAATGTGTGACTGTGTGGTACAGCAGTGGTTGTGCAGCCTCCATTCCTACTGTGATTCTCAGGCGTGTGTGCTGCATCTCTTATTTGTATATGCATCCTTTCAAACTTCTTAATATTTGCTGTGTGTAACTTGAGTGAAACTTTCCATCTTGGCAAGTAGTTTTGGAATGAAGGGCCCATTGTATGAATCTGTTATATCCTCGCTGAATGAGGCAGTGCTCCACAGGAGCTCTAACCTCATTGAGCGTGCAGTCTGGTTAAGGGCACAATGTTATTTCATGGCACGTAGTTTGACTTTTTTCCCCTGTGAAAAACACAATTCTGTATCCAAAAGCTGTGCTGATAAATAAGGCTTGAACATTCCCAGCTTGGAAATAGTCCTCTATATCTACAGTGGAATACGAAATACAAGCTTGTAATGTGACTTCTTAGCATGCTAGTTCTTATAATTTTAATTACATTGTCTTATACAATTTCCAAATGTCTTTTTGTAGTACATCACATGATGAATGAACTTGCTGTGCAACTGTTGTGCCAGTGTGTCTTTCTGTACTTTTGTTTCTGGGAAAATCCAGCTTCTGTCATTATTTTATAGTAGGTTCTGTACACACTTAGTGAGTGGAGTTGTGCTGAATTTATATAGATTGTGCTGAGAACCAACTGGGTCCATTTTATACATTCATCAGCGTTCAGTGACTGAGACCTGAGTCCATTTGCATCTCTTCAAGCAGAGGATGCAGACTGATCAATAGTCTTACATGTTACAGCAGATAGTGTAAGATGGTACTTGTCAGAAGAAGCAGTCCTGTCTCTTCAGTTATCTTTTCTTTAGTGTCCTAACAGCTGACTGCTAGTTCTCAGGCATAGCTCATTCCTGATTTGGTTTACTGTGCAAATACTTTTCAAAGCAAGAACTGGAGTAGTGGAAGGGCAGAATTTCTGCCTTAAAGCAGGACACACCTGCCTCAAATAAGCCATTTTAAAGAATACAATTAAGTTCAGAATTTCTACCATAGTTCATACACAGATGGTAAAGTGTCAGTAGTGCATATTAACTCAAATGCGAGGTGTAGTTGTGTTCTTGAAAACGGTCAGTCATCCTACATGTGTGTAGGAAGAACTAGAAAAGTAAAGGCTTCTACTTCTCTTATAGGAAACCCTTTCTTCATCATTGTTTAGTGGCAATGTACAAATGGTGGTGTGAGAATTAAAATCGGTTCCTCTTGCCTGTGTAGCACACTGTCTTAGCTTTATATGCTGTATAAATGACTAGGCAATTAGAAAATGAATATTGGGTTTCAGCCACTTCTCCCCACCCCCCCCTCAGCCTTTGGTGGCCATGCAAGCTTAAGGAATATCACTGTCTCTTCACTTTACGTGGCTATTTTTAACATGGAATAATTTAGTGTGCTGGTCTACCATCTGCAAACAGTTGTTGCCATGAGAGTGGGAACAAATGGCTGCAGCCAGTGGCCCAAGATCTGCCTGACGCCAGTACTGTTGCAGAGAAGGATGTGTGGAATTGTACCCAGATTTCTGCTACTGCTAGCTAACACAATGCTTAAATGAGGAGTTTTACTTAAAAGCTTCATTTGTAAGAATGAAAAAATCTTGAACCCTTCCTGAAAGTGGGATTCATGCACAGGCTTGTCAACCTTCCTCTGAAATGGTTATTTTTTGCCTCATATGTCAGAGAGGGAAAATTAAATGTTATTTTAACATGACATTGAGTAATGCGCTTGTCCTTTTGGTTGCTTATACAATAAATTAAGCTTCAGTGCTTTAGTAATAAGATCATCTGGTGTAAGATGAAAGATCTGCTTGACGACCCTTCTTTCCAGAGGGGAACTTTCTGTATGTCCCACATAGAAAAGATGTAAAGACAATCAGAGAAGGGAATACTGATGTTCAAATGTGATCAACTGTCCTTATATGTAGCACTAGATTTCGGGTTGGTATTATGTCAGTAAAGCTACATCAGTAAGAGAACCTACTAGCCTGTAGCCCAGGCAGGACCTCTTTGGTTTGCGGTTTCAAGTTTCTGTCAACTAGAGCTTTTGTAGTGCTGCCAGTTTCTCAGTTACTTGAGTTAATGTTACAGAGTGTATTTTTAATGCTTTTTTCCTTTCTTATGCATATTCATATTTGTAGAGGATAAAATATAAAATAGCAGAAATCTTTATATATCTTCAACCAAACTTTTTAAAACGGAAGCGTTAAAGCTGCTGTCACACTCTACCTAGCACTGCTAGAGAAGTATGATGTTTGAAGTGAATTGAGCATTTCTGATGAGGTTTTTTTTTTAAACACTTCCCCTCACCCAAAAAGCTTTTATTTGCTCAGAATAAAGGAGTGAAATGAGACATTTGTAATGAAATTGCTAGTTTATCCGTAACTTTTTTTGTCTAGGAGCAATATACAGTTAAGCTTGGGTAAAAGCAATACTTAAAGCAAATGTAGATCTGCCGCATGCTTATGTTCAATGAATTTTGTAGTGCAACAAGGAAGCATGGGCTTAGACATCTTAACCCAACTTGAACAGCAAAGTTAAACCTCTGCTTTGTTTTCAAAGATACTGTTGTTATATTTCAGAGTCAAGGTGCGATAACTGAGAAACTGAGAAGTTTCAGTATGCATGATTTGACTACTATACAAGGAGATGAGCCAGTAGGACAGAGGCCCTATCAGACATTACCAGAAGCTAAAAAGAAAACCAGAGCCTCTGCAAGTGAATCTTCAGGTAAGTATCTATCTATTTTTTCTAGCTAAAAGAACAATTCGCCAAAGACAAAAGCAGGAAAGCAGAAATACATTTACCCCATTTAGAAATGGAAAAGGCATCAAAGAATTCCAGTGCACTTGAACAGACTTGAGCAAGATAGATTACAACAGTTGAGAAATGCTCCCTGAATTATTTTCTTCTCACAGCCACTAACAGTGTAGTCATACTGTACTTGTTACTCCTATCTTTGCCAATTAGCAGTGATAATTCCTTGCCAAAGTAAAGCATAATTGGAGGTAAGATAATATGTGATTAAGTGGTGTTTCTGTGACAAATGTACAAAAAGTTAAACATGAAAATTTATGGAAGCTCAGTAAGTAGGAAGAGAAAATTAATGGAAATGAATTCAGTAGGTCTGTAATGATAGTTCAAAATGTAAAATTGCTTGTGGTGATTGCAATAATGAAGGCATTAAGTCGTCATAATGGACTGATGCACATCAACACCCAAAAAATGGTGTATGGTGACCAATATATGTTTTTGCAGAGATATTTTATTAGTAGTCTTATTATTTTATTATATTACATATTATTATCATCACTTTGCTCTTGAGCCTGTGATGCTTGACGAAAGGTTTCAGTGGGAGGCTGTCAATTGCACCTTTTTAAATGGTGAGGCTACAATGTAAAGTAGTTGATATTTCCCACAAATGAAATAGCTTTGGTCTATTTTTTTCTTTTTACCTAAACCTGTCATTTATTCTCCATCCCTCCATTTTGGGGAGCGGTGGTGCTTGTGGAGCACGAGGAATTCCAGGAATGGAATGGTAGCCCATGGTGTGTCTGAGGAATAAATGGCTGCCTGACTGGCCCTAAGCTGAATTTCTAATTGAGCCCAGAAGGTATCCTGTGCAGGTTGGTGTAAAGACAGGGGGTGCTGGCCAGAGAGAAAGCCCATGAATTCATCAAGAGTTGTGTTAGGGATGATGTCACTGCAGCTGTTGTGCAGGGGCCCTTCCTCAGGAACAGAGCATTAGTTATCTATCTGAAATAGATTAAAAATGCTCAAAATGCCTTTTTCAATTACCCGGGTACAGATTATACCCTGTAAATAACCCCTGGTGGTGAGATTCAATCTCACATGTCAAAATGCTTTCTTAGAGCTAGTATAACTTAATTGTTTCTACTTCTAGACTCAAATCTAGTGTACACTTCTGTTTTCTTTGAAGTTTCTTCAGCATTAGAGACTTAAAAAAACCAACCAAACCATGGTAGATTTAGGCACACTACATAGCACTATTTTGTTGCACTTAACAGAATATTTTTTGTGATCTGAGCTGGGAGTTCCTGTGCAAATCAGTTGAAAAGACCTAGTTGTAGAAGGACATTGATCAAAGGATGACTGAGCTGCCAGTGTTCTTGCTGTGAAAAAGGCACATGTGATTTTGCATCAGAAGGGGTGTTACCAATAGAGATAAGGAAGTATTGGTGTCATTGCAAACACCCCTAGTCAGAAACTATATGAGTAACAGATGTGATCCAAGTGTTCCATGTTGAGAAAGATTAATTGAAACTGTATTGGAGGCAGAGACATGTTGCAGACCAGGCAAGTCTGCCTTAAGTAGCTGTGGAGTAGGTGAATGTGATTCTATAAGCTGTCTCGGAGTGTTACACCTTGTACGTTCTGCAGTGGCCTTATAAAAGGAGAGCTTGGCAGGGGGGAAGAACCAGATTACCTTCGGGGTGTTTATGGTACATCTACGATGGGGATTCAGGGCTTTTGGACCCTAAGGATCTCTCCAGTGTGTGTTTTTAAGCAGTTTGCGCCCTCTAGTGAGAATCTTTGTGAATAATTCTGTCCTAATTTTGCTGGCTGTAAACAACCCTTAACAATACTTTGATATTGTATCTATCTGAAAGGAACTTTGGTATTAAATATGCAGAGAGATGTGCAAGTATGAAGAAAGATCCAGTGAATCACAGAACGTCTTATTTGGAAGAGACCTTTAAAGATTATCTAGTCCAAGCTCGCTCCCATGGAGATTGTGGCTGAAAATCTTAAGTACTTCTCAAGATGACCACTGAGGTTTTTGCAGTTCAGTGTAAAGCAGAAGATGGTAGCAGATGGGTTGTTTAACTTTTGACAGTTAAGGGACCACTGCATTCCATATCTATGGAATGAAATGGCTTGTTACTTAAAACTGGCACAATTGTAAGTAACAAGCTCCTGGCAGACTAGATGTTTCACTGTTTTGAAACAGCTGGCAGTTTGACCACATCGTTTAAAAGAATAAGGGATGTGTGTTAAAGGTGAAACTCATGGCTTTCTTAAATCTAAAAGTTTCAGCTGCTTCTTAATAAACATTTTTATAAAACTATTTTTAAAGGTTACAAAACTCCACTGGAAAAAAATCCTGGAGATGATAAAACTGATGAAGAGATGGAGGGAACACATTCAGAGGATGAAATGTTTGCTCAGAGAGGCCTTCGAAGAACTCAGAGCATGAAATCTGTGAAAACTATTAGAGGCCGTAAAGAGGCAAGTATAATCTTAACTAAGTATTGAGTTTGTCTTTAACAATGTACCTTGAGATTTTTAATAATGCAGAATTTTTTTCTTAATCTTAGAGGGGTTATCAACGATCAGTGGGTTGTATAATGCTAAATGGAGAAGGAAGTATGTGATAACAATATCTAAGCTTGGAGCTTTTGTACTTTGGGGCTTTTAAGGGAAATGAATGAAATGAACTAAGCAAGGAAAAAGGGAGGAGGAGATGAAATAGACTCTGTGCTTGTAGTACTAATTCTGACACCATCAAGCCCAAATTCCAGGAACCGCTCACCTTGAAAGGGGTGTAGATAGCGATATTGTCATCTGCATTTGCGTCTTGGTTGTGCACACTTAAACATCTGCAGTTTAATGGAGTAAAGAAGATTCAGAATTGTTTAGTTCCCATAGACATATGGCTTGCTTTGACTTGTAACCCACAAAGTGAAAATTCTATGTAGGATTCAAAGTGCTTTATATTTGTGTGTGTCACAACATTTAAAGATACTTCAGGATAAACATGGAAGCTCACAAAAGTTTTCTGGTAATTCTGGGAAAACAGTTGAGACTTACCCTTCTTGCCCAATTCTATTGAAACTGTATCTCGTTCAGTCGTAGGTAGATTCTCTTACTGAAAATGTGGAGTGTCGAAAGCACATTTAAAGATGCTTAGTAGCTTGGATTAGTGGAAAGGTACATAATATTTCTGCCTGAAGTGATCTCACCTCTTCATTCAGTTATCTTTTTTTTTTCCCCCCTCAGATACGGTATGGATCACTGAAATACAGAGTAAAGAAGAGACCCGCTGTGTACTTCTAAGTTATTGCACAATGCCTGCAAGACAAACTGCTGTATTATAATAACTTGAATTCAGTGCGTCGTGTTAAAGATCTGTGTATGATTCATATAATGAGTATGTATGAATGGGTATGGTAGGACTTGGTTTTATGAACCTAAATGGTTGGATAAAGTATTACTCTGCTTTTCTGTAATTGCTTATTGTTTAGGCTTAAATCTGGACAAGTTACAGTATGAATTTCAGCACTCCTTAAATGGGAGTTAAACAGCCTTTTTCCAGAGGTACTGAACAGACCAAAAGAACTACAACTCCAATTTAATTAACAGAAGTTGTAAGTGTTTGGAACTTGTGAAAATCGAACCCATAGTGTCCCCAAGTTTACATGGAAAGATAGGTATACTTGAAATATTTTGCTGAACTACAGTTTCTGAAAAGGCCTTTGTGTAATTTAAAAATGTACAGTTTTTTAAAAATGTAAAAATGGACAGTGGATGATGGTCGCGAAGGAAAAGGAAAGACAAGGTAGATATGGTACATCCTTAAGATCATCTTCTTGCATCATATTGCCCAGCTTAACGAACTTATACTAATAGGTGCAAACTGGGGGTACATTTAGCACTTTATGCAAAACTGTATAGTTTTGCACACTCTTACTGATTTACAGCTGCATATGTCATTTTAGTGACTTCAGTAGGTTAGACTTATCTTTTGAATGCCAGCAATTCTTGTATTTCATGGTCTTTTTAAAATTTATCTTGATTGCTTAAGCACACTTAGGATGCTGTAGATAATTGCTACTAACACTTAACAATATTATCAGGTGCCTTTCTATGTATTACAAGGCTGTGTGGTTTTTTCACCTGTGTGTGGGTGTTTTGGTTTTGTTTTTTGTTGCTGTTTTGTGTCTTTCTTCCTCCTTCACCTAGAGAGATGTAACATGATTTAAGTCAGTTTTTGGTTAAAATTGTGGTAAGTAAAACTTGTAGCAATTCCAGTGATAGACCTCAGGGATCTGATCAGCATATCAGCTGTGTATTAAAGTCATGCTGACAGGAAGGCATGTATGATAGATTATTCAGGCCCTGGTTTGGTTTTGCTCTGCATTGCTTTAAGAATGAATATATATATATTAGAACATGTATGTGTGTATATGTCATATGTGGATTCTAAAATTGGCTTTGTAGTGCTTTCTTTTATTGCTGAAGTTATTACTGAAATATTTACATACAAATAGCTTTTTCTAAAAGTCTAGCTGATTTAGTCAGCCATTTTATTAACCTAGAGTCCCATGGCATAACTGTTTGCACAGAGATTAATTTTGGAATGTCATTCAAGACAGGGACTTGTCAAAATGACTTTTTGAGGTCCCCTTTGGTTCTAATTTCTGTAATTCTGAGAATTAGGCTGATTCTAGTTTTCTGTGTGACTATTTCTACTGTGGATTCAGGGGGAAAACACCCACTTCTTGTAGATAGTATTTTATTACTTGGCATGAGGAGAGATGGCATTACTTTTCTTGAAGAGAAAATGGCATGTGATCCCTCTTACCCTTGGATTTCAGACTCTGATCCTTGGACGTTCCCCCAGGTATGACAAGTCATCTGCAAGTCTACTGCAGCACTTTTAAACATATTCTTAAGGCTGGGGTCTGCTGCAGTTTTTTCCTTACATTACAGCTATAGTGAGTTCACTGCTGGTAGGCACTTAGTGGCCTGTTAATACATATTGGCATTTGAAGTAGTCTTCTGGAGACTTTGGGCCAGGGTTCGAATTGTATGGATAAAAATGCAACTGGTCTGTATTAGCATTGTGTTTCTCACTTGCCATTGTAAGCATTTGTAAGCCAAGTGCAAAGCCTTGGTCAAATATAACAATACTGATGGCACAGTGCTTTTAGCATCTCCAAGGAAGTTAAATGCTGTAGTAGGAAGTTGCAACAGTCCATAGGTGATTAAAAGGCCAAAGCCTGTATTACTGTACTCAAAGACACAGTACCAGAAGACAGGAAGGCTGTTCTCTCCTGAATGAGTGTAGTGCAAAAATGCCATCCTCTAACCAGAACTGCGAGTTGTGATCTAGCTTTTTTAAGAAGCTGTTGTCTGTGGGGAAGGCAGTGATCAGAGAGGCAGCCTCCCCGGGGTGTGGTTCATCACTTGTGCCCCAGGAATGTTTGTGCTTCTGGTCTGTTTCCCTGAATGTAGGGAAAGGCTGTTTGTGTGTTAAGGTATGTAAGATGTTAAAGAAAACTGAGGCTTTTGTATTTGCATCTCACCCCTCTTTGAAAATTAGACTTACCTGGGCCTTGGGTGGAATCTCTAACTCTTACTCTCCAGTTGAGCATCCTCTTTGAGCACTTGCTGCCACATCTTGCTTTAACTCATCATGTTTGTTTTATCAGCAAGCATGGCAATAAAATTGTCATCTTTCTAGAAGTCAGAATCCTGCATGAAGGAGCAGGGTAAGCCCTTCTTTCAGAATTACAGCTCTTGTTACAGGTTCATGTGGATCCTGTTTCGGGGGTTGTGTTCTTTCCACGTTTCCAGGACTAGAGATCATTTGAGTAGTGACCACACTTGTGGTCAGTAAGTTGCTCTATGTGTTGTTATGTACTTGAGGCTGTAACTTCTGGCAGACTTAACTTGCTAATTAAGTAGTGACGAAGGCTAAATAAACTCTCCTTTTTCTGAACTATGCATGGAGCTAGGAAAGCTGGCAGTATTATTCATATTCATTACTGTTTGCATATAAATGTACTTGTGATCTCTCAGATACTGTCTTAAGCAATAACTTCCAGTGTTTTCCTAGCTGTTTTTTTCAGTCTGATATCTTACTGTACAATTCTTTTCTTGACAGCTTGATTTTGCTCTTTGATTTAATTCATCCTGAAACTGGTTCACTGTAATATCTTAATTTTTTTTTTCTTGTTGTTCATTGTCAGCTGATGCTGGGCAGGGCACAAAGGCATGATTAGCTTTCATCCCAATGATATGTATTTCTTTCTGCTTGTTGGATTTAGTTTAGTTTGGTTTTGAAATACTACACAATCTTTTAAACTTTGTGTACAGGGAATTTTCAAACATTTTTGCCTTAGCAACTGCAAAAGTGATCTGTCTAGCTCTTGCCAGTAAACTTCTTGAAAAAATGTTAAACAAAAACCAAGATCTAACTTAACGTTCTCTTTGGTTTTGGAATGTAAAATGTAGTTCACTTCAAATTATATAATCTTATGAACAAAGTGGCTTCTGAGAATTGACTGACTGCCATCAACAGGACTGCTAATATAGTTAAAGAAAAACTTACTTAGAGGTTAAAGGTACTTTAAAAGAGAGTATTCATTTCTTGTTCAATCATATAAAGGTTTCAAGCCTTTCCAAAATATATCTGAACTGACTGGGATTTCTTAGCAAGAGCCTACTGTACATATTAAAATACACAGTTTGAGGATTAAATTGATGGCCTCAGTTGCAAGTAAACTTAGGCCAGACTCTGATTACAAGGTAATTGCCAATATTAGCTACTTAACGCTAATTGCTTTGCTATGTGAAAGTAACTGAATGTTAACCAAGATACTTTTTGCAAACTACAATGAATTTTAAAATGAACAGAAGATAATTTGGTTAAACAGAATGGTGGAGTAAATGCTAGATGCATTTAACACACTGTTCATGACAAAAGATGCATTTTATTTTTGGTGTTGCTTTTATTAATGGGAAGCTGGTATTTTTAAATATTTTTCTACAAAAATGTGTATGTGCAAAGGCAATACTTTAACATTTTTCAAGAACTTATGTTTTTAAATGCTACAGACCAGAGACTGTCTACACTAAGACCGAAGTTAGTAGCTTTAAAAAAAATGCAATGTAAGCTTTACTTTTTATATTGTAATAATAACTTGCTGTCAACTTGTTTACATATTTGTAGGAGGGAAAGCTTCATTATGAATTGATACTATCTTTAATAAATGCTGCTTTGAGCAGGATGATGCAGTGGATATTTTATTACCTGAATTATGATTGACAAAACAGTTACTATGTAATCTGTATTCTATTATTTATTATAATGATCCCAGTACTGAAACAACCTATCTGAATTTTGAAGAGACTTTTAAAACTGTTCAAAGTATGACTAAACTGTCATTGAGGTTTTGCCATGGATCCTGATGCTGATCTAGACTTAAATGAAACTTACCCTGCTAAAGGCAACTGGAAAATGCTATAGTGCTACCTATTTTGGTGAGATGTGCAGTTTGGAGTCAACTCCAAATAAGACACTTAGTCTCCCAAGAATGTGGCTTCCTGGGGAACTGTTGGATTTTGTTTTAATTAAACCACTTCTAACACTAGCCCCTTTTTTTATTGATGCAGCTTTACTGTTGTTTGTGCCAATAAACAGATTTTGTTTTGTATTTCCTAGTCAAACCGAGTAACCCAGAGATGCATAGGTAAACTTAGGCCTTTTCTTTTTCAAACCTCACTCCAAATAAGTTCTTAACACCCTGAGTAAAACCCAAGCAAAAAACTTCAGTAACTACATTTTCTGGACCTTTTTTGCAAGGCTTCCTGACTTACTGCCTCAAAGGAAAAAATTTCTTGATATAGTTAATTGAGGAGAAAGACAGACTTAAAACCAACTATTTATTGCTATTGTCTCCTAAGCATTAGGAAAATACTTCCCAGAAGCACAGACTGACTGCACGGGACCTTGCAGTGATTCCATTCTGAACGTCAGAACAATTCATATGGTACAAACCCCCCACCTACTGAAGAAATGGTGGATGTCAGAAAACAATGCTGATCTCTTCGCCCCTTCCCCCCCCCTTAATTGTTCAACTAATGTTTAGCAGATAGCAGGAACATCCGTGAATGTGGCCTAAAAGTTGTCTTCCTGCTGCTTAACATGATGCTGGGGAATGATTGTCTGATGATTCTGAAGTAGTGCTACTACGTATGTCCTAGGCTAAAATCTAGAGGAAGCGGATGCAGCAATGGTGACAGTTTNTGTCTTCAGTTTTTTTTTTTTTTTTACCTTAAGTGTTGTGTATTTTCCATACTAACGTGGGAAAACAGATGACTGAACATGAGGGGGAACCTAATTGATTTTGTAAGATCAGTAGACTTCCAAAATTATTTTCGTCCTTTCTGTAGATCTGTTCAGGAACAAAATGGGAGCCTGTCTTGTTTGCATCTGCCTGCCTTTGCCGAGGTTCAGCAACAGATCGCTCTGTTTGAACTAGGGTAGGAATCATGAAAGCAGCTGGAGCAGGGACTATAAAGACTTCCAATAAAACCTAGGATTTCACTACCGTCTGCTAATGTACGGTGACTACATGGATGAGGAAGCTCGGAGATGATTTAGTTGCTTTTATCCACACTGTCACAGTTCCAAGGTAAGCAGCACTTTGACCCTCACTTCGCTCTTCCTGGGCAACATACCCACAGTGTCGCGTGGCACTTGCTGCTTTCTCGGTGCGCTGTGCCCTCCCATCCAATCTTTCCAATAATTTTACTTCTCCTGGACTAAGAATACTAAGGGGACGTCATCCTAACTTACTGCCTCAAAGGAAAGAATGTCTTGATATGGCTAAGTTGGGAGAAAAACTTTTTGGAAAAAAAAAAACAAAACCGCAAACCAGCCACCAAAACCCCACACAAAACAAACAAACAAAAAACCCCAAACAAAAAAAAAAAACACAAACAAAATAAAACCCCTGTATGAAGCTATAAGCTGCATCTTTAAACGTAGTGCTAGGAAAAATGCAAGCATAACCATGTGTATTATAGTCTTGAAGGAATTACACCAAAGAAGGCCACTGTGCTTTTGTCAAACCCCTTTTCCCCAGGGCTAATTAATAATAGTTAATGTCTCTATTCTTAATACTGGCATTGCCAGCTTAACTGGAGTTTCTCCTGTTGTCCGCAGGATGTGGAGATTTTTAAGTGCTGCTCTGCAAACTGGACGGAAGCCACGGGGTGAACAGAGCCTTTATGGTAGTTTAATTAGTTTTATTGAATGAGCAAGCCGAACTGGCTCGTTCCGTGGGTGCGCAGTTACCACTCGGGGCAGCTCCAGCAGCTGGGGGGGGGCAAGGCTACGGGGCAAAATCAGCCGGTGGTGGCATCCTGCCCTTACCTACCCCAGATTAAACCCTGATGAAAACCCCCGCTTCTCTTAAAACTGAGGCGGCGGAAGAGGGCGAGCCGCCCTGCGGAGCACCGCTGTGTGGCGGGGCGGTGAGCGGCTCTCCCCCGGCCGGGGGTGGGGGGACGGACCCGCAGGTGGGGGCGGGCGGGGCGGGGCGGGGCGGGNGGGGGCGCGGGGGGGGGGGGGGGGGGGGGGGGGGGGGGGGGGGGGGGGCGCCGGCTCGGCGCGGCGGCGGTGGCGGCGGCGGTAGCGGCCGGTCGGGCCATGGCGGTGGGGCTGGAGGAGGCCTTCGGGGCGGCGGGGGAGTTCGGCGGCGGGCAGCGGCGCCTCACCGCCTTCCTGGTGCTGCTGCAGGTGAGGCGGGGCGGCGGCACGGTGGTCCGTTCCCCCCACCCCGACCCTGCGAGCCGCCCCGGGCGGCGGGCTCGCTCTTCCGAGCCATCGGGGTTTTCCCTGCGTTGTTCGGGGGTGGTTGGGGTTGGTTTCTTGCTCCTCCGCCTCCCGGCACCTTCCCCCCCCNCCCCCCCCCCCCCCCCTCCGGCCCCGGTGCCCTCTCGGTTCGCTCCTCCGTGGGGCCGTCGCGGCGGTGGCTCGGGGCGGGGGGGGGGATGGCGGAGCCGCCCGCAGCGCCGCGGCGAGCATCGCCTCGCAGCCCCCCCCCCGGCTTATGCCCGCTTCCCAAAGGACCTGGGGAGATTCTGTGCCTTTTGCAAGTTGTTTTTCAAACCTCTTCCCGGCCTCAGTGCGGTCGTACGCGCCTAACTTTTCCAAGTTTATGAGCTGTTTTCCTTACTTCTATGCGTATCTTCCGCTTTTTGAAGAGCGGCTTTTAAACTTCTGCAAAGTGGAAGGAAATGGAGTCTAACCACGGCAACTGGTTGTTCTTTTTACTTGGTGTGGTTTCTTTTTTTTTTTAAAAAAAATCTCTCGTGAAAAGTGGTATGCAGGGTGCTGTCTTTAAATAGCGTCCACACCCCCGCATGCAAACATTTATCTGTTTCACTCGCTTGGTTTCTTCATAACAGGCTTCCTCCTCTTAGCGCGGTTCTGGGTTTTCCCTTAAAACACTGTTGGGAGGGAGGGAGATTGTGCTGATTGCGGATTTTTGTTTATAATTGGTTTCTGCGAGAACATCTAGGGTAAGCACAGGATAGAAATGGCACACTAAAACAATGTCCAACCAAATCTGCCACCCAAAGGCTTGTGGCCCAATGAAGGAAGCCATTCTACATTCAAAACTTTTCCATCGATGCTAACTTGCTGGAAATCGCCAATATGTGGATATGCTTAAGGGTAATGTTACTTTAAGTTAGAAAAAATAAAATCACATGCNACCAAATCTGCCACCCAAAGGCTTGTGGCCCAATGAAGGAAGCCGTTCTAGATTCAAAACTTTTCCATCGATGCTAACTTGCTGGAAATTGCCAATATGTGGATATGCTTAAGGGTAATGTTACTTTAAGTTGGAAAAAATAAAATCACATGCAAAGCCTGGAAGACATTAAAAACATCTTGAAGCTCATATTGATGAATAAATGTTCTCATAAGGGTTTCTTTATGAAAATCTCTTTTATTCCTCCACATTCTAATTCTCCTAATCATCAGGTTAAGGTTTCAGTCTCTGCAATGGAAAGAACTGGCAGGGACTTTTAAAAATATAATCTTATATTTCTTTTTTTTTATCTGTCACTACAGGTTATATTCTTTGAGTATAGTAAGTAAAATTTTTGTTTATAATAATAATCTTAGTCTAAGTGTTAGATCTCGTCTGTGAAACTAGAATGAAGGTGTTAGTATCTTCCTTTCCTGTGCCTGGCTACAAAACTGCAAGAACAAACTGAACAACTTTGCAAGAGGAAGGAGAGCACCAAGATGAAGCTTTCACTGGAAGTGCACCAGTATCTCTGGAGTGGTACCTGCTGCTTCCAGCTGCCTGGATGATCGCATCTGGGATTTAAATACAGTAGACAGACTGTATTTTGTTTGTTATGCTGGGTAAAGGGAAATTGCTAATTGTTAGCCTAACGAAGAGCTTCTAGTATTCCATCAGGTCTCCTTGGGATCATTTTGGGTAAATGATTGCGTCTTATTTTAAGGTATACGTGGCTTGTCAGTCAATGCTTATTGTGCTTGTGGGAGCTGTGCCCGAGTATCGTATAGACCAAGAAGGAATTGCAGTGAGCAGAGCTGAGCTTGCCAAGCACATCCATTTTGCGGACAACTTCACGTCTATAGTAACTGAGGCAAGTACTTCCGTCGCGCCTAACCGTTTCTTTTCTTCTTGGGATTTGTGCCACTAGTGCAGGATGTAAAAGCGCTTGTAAAAGCTAAGCAGAGCTTAGTGTAATGTTTTGGTTGTACTATTAAAATTGTTGGAACCCACCCATCTGGCTTTCTTACTTTATTATTATTTTTAAATTTGAAAGGTAAACTAATAATTTAGTCTACACTTTCTTAGCATAAATCTAATGCTTATTAATTTAGGTTAAACTTTCTTTCTTTTATTTACTTTGTTTTCAGTTTTCTTTACCTTCAGATGTTTTTGGAAGTCATTACTAATGAAGAATGATCATTTAACTACAGTTTATAACTCTGGAATTTAGGATAAGCTCCTCTTAATAATCTTCTAAATTTCTACCAAGAAAAGGTTCACTTTGTCGTGTCTGCACAATCTGCTGTGCATGTCAGCTTTACCATGAGTTGCCTTAGCTTCTCACAGAAGATAAAGATTTAAGCTAGTACGAAAATGAAACTGATGCACCACATGTCTGGGTATTTTAGCATGTGGTGAGAGTGGGAGATGGAACAGATTGAGGTTTGAGTGGGACAGAAGCTTGATCCTTCATCCTCGTGCCTTGTGAACGCCATGCAGAAGGCTGTGTTTGCTTTTTGCTAGTCCCTGGGCTATAATCACTCAGGCAAGCACGAGTGACCTAAGTATTGCTGCCAGTGCCAGAAAAAGGACTGCGTGGGTGGCTTGGCTTGTAGCGTGAACTGTCAAGAGTTCTGCTGACTGAATTCTTGGAGCTGTTGTCAGTAAACTCATATAAGACAGGTTAGCGCTTGGTGTAGCCGGTGCCAAATTTTTTCTTCCTTCCCATTATCCCAAATGTGACTGTGTAATGCTTATCTTGGAAAACTGTAGTGGGTAGACATAAGAAAGAATGATGTAATATTGGATCATATCCTCTGTCAGAAACAGATTTTTTTGATTGCCTTGTTTTCCAAGATCACCCTTTCAGTTTCAGGCTCTCAGCAGGACATGTGATATGGGGTAGTGCTTAACTTACAATTATAAATCAGCAAATTTTAACTAATACTGTGTTTTTAAATGTAGAAGTCAGTGTCCTTATTTCCAAAATATGTAGTAATTCTCAAGACTCATCGAAACAAATTTGTTTCTATTCCTTTCAGTAACTTTAAGAATTTTTAAATTATATTGTTAATTGTCTNATTTCCAAAATATGTAGTAATTCTCAAGACTCATCGAAACAAATCTATGTTTCTATTCCTTTCAGTTTTTAAGAATTTTTAAATTATATTGTTAATTGTCGTTTCATGGAATTTCCAGATGCTGGCCAACATCTTGCTGTATGCTAGCTGTCTAGTAACTAAGGCAAACTGCCATGTGGATTTAAAGCGCTGAGAGGATGTCTGTTTTGGTGATAGCAAAATTGGCAACCTCTTTGTTGGCAAGCTACAGTTAATTTTGACAAGTATTTAACAAATTCCTTTTCTACAAATAAAGTAGATAGAATAATCTGTGAAGAACATAACTTAAAAGAATGTGTGTCTCGGGCTTGTTAAAATATGAGCATCTTCCTGACACGCTAAGCAGCACAAGTAACAGTTTGCAATCTTTTCTCTTGCTCTAGCCTGAGAAAGGAAGCTGCTTTTGTGAAGTTTATTTCCTTTATTTTTGTGATGGAGCTTAAACCGTAAATATTTTCAGTTCTGTTCTAGTTTGGCAGGGGCACTGTTCTGCTCTGGAGTGCAACAAAACTTCAGAGCAGTTCTTTAGTTCTGATTCAAGAACTAATCATTGCAATTAATTTTGGCATAACTAAGACTTCGTAAATAATAGCTCAGGCTTGGTTCATGGAAAACACAGTTTTTAGAGTTGCTTCTTGGTCTAGCATTAACTCAGTCCCCTGCTTTAACAAGTGATGATGCTTAGGAAGGTGAATTCGGGAGTGTCTTACGTTTGGTGTGGAAATGGCCCTTTACCTTTGAGAAGTTGATTTTTACAACCGTATCCAGGAGCATAAAGTTGTTTTGTCTCTTGCATCAGCCTGAAACACTCTGCAGACAAGAACTGGGAGTTTGAAATTTGTATGCTGTGGAGTGCTAGCGTGGAGAAGGACTTATGCCAGCAGTGCTCTGTGCCTTGGAGAGCACATGCTGTGATATTTTTATGCTTGAAGTTTCCTGAGGATTCGTGCCCAGGAATATTTCATTGTTGAAGTCTCCTCAGAAAGTTAAGAAACCATAAGTTTCGGGGGCATATCTTTATCCAGTGTGGTAGGGTAGAATCTACTACCCAGCGAGGTATCGTAGAAACCAGCTGCAAATGCTGGTGCACGGGAGTTTTACCTTCCCAGAGTATCCAAAAGTCACCCAAAACTGAAGTGCTGGAACACTGAGTACATTGGACTAAAGGCATCCTGAGAATGTGTTAAATCTTGTCCTGCTCCCGCAACCTGCGTCTTGCAGGCTGCTGGATGGGTAGACTACAGGTAACTGGTTGGTTACTGGGTGGATGGAGCCATGTCCTCTCTGTACTTTGCCATGATGTGAGTTCTGATTGAGTAAAAATGTGTGTTTCTTGAGATGGTTATAATTAAAAGTTTCAGTAAATTCCTAATATTCTTTGGGGATCTGTATTAATTTAAGGCAGACGATGCTTCAGGGCTGAGGTCCTAGTATGCTGTGTTGGATTTTGGTCATGGGCCTCTTTCTTCCCTTAGTCTCTTTATTTTTTTTTTTAAACCTTCTACTTCTTAAAAAAAGCAAATGGGATTAGCATCCTTCTTCCTTTCTCCAAAGGGCATACTGCATATGACGTTTAAAAAGTCAGGATGACACTCATCCACTTCTTTGTAAGTAAATTTTCCAGTAAATACACTAGGAATTATCTGAAATACTCAAATAATGATTAAATATTTCTTTGGGTAAAGCTTTCATTGAATTAGTTAATTTTTTTCCTTGAAAATCACTTAGGATTTTCTGGGTGTTGTTCTTTCCCACGTTCACGATGTCAGCAATGTTTATGTCATCTCAACAGTGCGTTTCTGAGTGTTGATTCTCCTTGTTGGTAGCAGAGGGGCTGCACAAGCTCTTGGTGTGCCTCACCCCATCAGGAAATAGCGTCAGCTTCATTCCGATTTCAACCCGCTGTCAGTTCATTTTCTTCTCTTCTGACAATTTTTGGTTATGCTGTCTCAGTTTAGCTTTAGGATGAGGTAGAAAGTACATTTTCTAAAGAAAACCCATCATGTGTTTCTAACTTTTGTTTGATTATAAATGCACGTGCACAATAAGATACTAAAATATCAATGACTAGTCAATAAATAGTTCTTCGAGTTTTTATAAAACAAGGATATCTTTCCATAACCTCTTCCTCCTTCTCTCTTGGGGGAAAGTAGAGAGTGATGTGGGAGTCTTAGGGAGGAAAAGGTATGATTATTGTTAGCTTACCTATCAAACTTTGAACAAAACCTTAATTGGATATAAAGCAGGAAGGGGGAAATGGCAAGAGAATAATTTTGATAGATTTTTAATATTTTTGAGGAAGCTAGCAACTTGGTGTTACTACTTTTAACAATAAGGAGATTCTTTTTTTGACAGTGGTACCTAATCGAGCAAGAAGCCTACAAAGTAAGCCTTGCATCATCCCTGTTTTTTGCTGGATTGCTTATTGGAAATATCACATTTGGCCCTTTGTCAGATAAACTGGGCAGGAAACCAGTGTATATATCAGGTAAGATTGTTAAAAGGTTCTTTTTAAGCATTCTACTTGGGTAACATCATCTCCTCCTTTTCTGCCTGTGGCCCACCCTAACCGGAGGCTGTCCATGGGTCACCTGCTCCGTCAGTGAGATGGAGTCAATGATCTGTAAAAGCATTGCGCTCAGAGTAGAGCAGCGCTAAAATTGGTTAGTATGAGTGTGCTGCGCAGCATAGCAGCCACTGGAATATCAATGGGAGATGAAAAATAACCTGGTTTTGCCATGACTGTCACTATTGGAGCACAGTATTCAACACATTGCTTAACAATATTGTTCCCAATAAAAATAATTCACGTTTTTTTTTT
>RSEF01000006.1:9313152-9340636 GCA_003993805.1 Himantopus leucocephalus
GCTGACTTGCCGTGGCTGTGAGCACATATCTGTCTCTCACGTCTTCAGTTACCTCATTTTACTATTTTTCTTATTTCTTCTCTGGACTCCTGGGGATGTATGAGACAGTTGTGGTTTAGTTATAGCTTTCTGCTTAATATTTTTTTTAAGTACTGAATTTTCTTCTTCTCCTGGGTTCACTTTTTTTGACTCACGCCCTCTGTCTCTCCCGCCCCTCCTTCCCCCTTGCCCTGTTGTCTCTCTCTGCTCTTCCCAGCCTTTCTCCCTGCAGGGCCAGCCTCCCGATGGACCGAAGAGACAGTCCGTTTCCTGCCGCTTGTCACTCTAGGTGCTTTGCTCTAGTTCTGCTCAGCTGTTGAGAAAGAGGTGCTGAAAAGCTGACCACAGGCTGAAGGGGAGGGAGCTGCTGGATGCAGCTCAGCAGTGTTAAAGAAGCTCTCCTCCTAGGTGCTGGCTGTGAGCTGGGCTTTGCGGGCAATAGCTGAGGGTTTCTGGGTTAGTACAAGATCTCCTGTCTTAGCCCGCAGAGGGTTTGCTAGGCTTTTGGAGTTCAAGCTGGCCCCTTATTTTTAACATATATGCTTGTTCATCAGAAGTCTGCTGTAGTAATCCTCTGGTTTGCAGCTATTTCTGTACTGAACTCAGTCCTTGTACTTTTATAACTTCCAATTTCTGTTCCAGCCTGCCACCTATATCCAAGATTACCTTTATAGGCTGAAATAAATTGCTCACTCTCAACACTTCCCCTTCCTGTCCTCAGGTTTTCCCTTTAGTCTGTAGGTTCCTGTTCATTTCTTGCTCTCTGCTACGTACCATCCTTTATTTTTGAAAGGGGGGAAAAAAACCCCAACCTCCCTGCTACATTATACAAAGCTATTATTCTTCATTGGGATTGCATAATATACTTAAGCCAGCTGGTTCATAAGTGCCGTAAAGATACCTCATAAAATTGCTATTTTATTTAGGTATATCGTGGGCTAGGAATTTCAGGCTTCTGCTTAAGAACTTTTGCTGGTGGTTTCTGTAGTCACCATTTTCACCTTGTATTTTCAGGTTCGTTAACTAACTTGACATTTGCAATTGGCATTGCTGTTTACGCTTTCCTGGGTTACTGCGTAAGAGAATGGCGCTACCTTGCCTTGGTATCGAATACTCCGGGGGTCATCTTCCTCCTCCTTTCTTTGTAAGTGGTTCACGTGCATTAAAATGATAAGAAAAAATATGCAGCAATTTAACAGTCACTTTTTCTTGTCATCATTCAAGAGAGTGGTATAAACAAGGATCACACTCCTCTGTATGGTTTTGTGAACCAAGCCAGAGAAAAAGCATATTGTGAAGGAAGAAGCGGTTTTAAATGAAGCAGAAGGTCAGGGTTACCCAGAAGAGAAGCTTGTGTTCCTGCATGCTGTTACAGTTGTGGTGGCCGGCGTTGTGAAGAGCAGCTGTGTGCCAGCTGTCCAATAAAACTCGATTACAAATCTGCTTGGGGAAGGGAAGGCCTGCCAGAGGCTGCGAGCATCAGCCAGGAACACTGCCTTCTGCCAAGGAAGGGCTTCAGCGCTTGAGAAGTTTTGGAAGTGATCCTGGAGGGATATTAGAGTTACTTTTCATGAGACACATGCGTGCAAAGGGAAATAAGTGAGAGCACTTGGAATTGCCTTTTTAGCATGATATGCTACGTATCTGCTTGCTTTTGAGATGGCTTGTGTCTGTTCCCAGCACTGTTGTGCTTGGATGCTCCCATTTAGAACTCCTATGTGGACATTATCATAAAAGTGATTATGAAATGCGTCAGTCTTAAGGGAGTTAAAAGTGCTAGCTTTGTCTGGCCTGTGTTGTTAAAAAATACTCTTTTAACATATCAAGTAATACATACGCTTTGTATACTCCTGATCGCTAGTTGAAGCTGTAGAAGAAATAAAAGAATTAGTGTAGTAGGCTGTCTACACACTAATACAGGGAGTGTGTAGCATACAGCAGAGACACAAAAAAAACCCCAAACCTTTTACTTCATTTTTTTAAAGTTTCAATTACTTTTTAGATAGATCTGCTCTTGAAATTAAGTTCTATTAAAGAATATGCCAAAAAGGCCCCCTCTTCCTGTAGTAAAGGAAAACAAAGCCTCTGGGCCTAGAAAAGAAGTTCTGCGTAATATATTTTCCTCTGTGGTGTTCTGTTTCTGATGAAAATAGAATTACTTCCCCCAAATACTAAAAATACTGGGATCCTCTGAAGTAATGAAAATTTAGTTTGGTTGCAGGATGTGATCTCCATTAGGAGTACTAGAGAATGTAAAGGTTCAGTTAAAAATATTCCATTCTTTATTTTATGGCTCATATAAAAGCAGCAGCACACTCTACAACCTGAATAAAAGAGAAATCATGAACTGAAGTTGTGATAAGCAAGGATATTCCGATTATACTTGGGAATAAGATTTAAAACTTAAGTGGGCTGTGATGAACTAGTACTGGAGCCTGACAGGTAATTCCCCACTAATGTTTATTTTCTCTTCTCTCTACTCCAGCTCAGAGCCCTTCTCATAATCACAGAATGGTTTAGGTGGGAAGGGACCTTAAAGATCAAGTTCCAACCCCCCTGCCATGGGCAGGGACACCTCCCACCAGCCCAGGTTGCTCAAAGCCCCATCCAGCCTGGCCTTGAACACCTCCAGGGATGGGGCAGCCACAGCTTCTCTGGGCAACCTGTGCCAGTGTGATAACAAAGTTTTGTCCAGGCTGTTCAGTTAATTGTGATCTGAGATGCCTCCTGGATAATGGTAGAGTAGCATTTCCTAAGTCAGTTCAGTAGAAGTCAAGATTTAGATTTAAACGCCTCTAACATGATGGAGTGCTTTGCCAAGCATCTCCAACAATCCTTCTGTAAGGTTAACTGTAATATTACTGTTGTACATGGAATTTAATGTGCAGAACAGTACAAATAGAATGTTTTTCTCTGAATTTTTTATTGCTACTTTTTAAGTTTTGATTTGCAAAATGGAAAGACTGACTTTAGTGCTGTGTTCATAGGAATGAACTTGTCATTGCTGATTTTCTGTTCTTTCCTATTAGTATGCTCCCAGAATCCCCACGATGGCTGTATTCCCAAGGGAAAATGGCAGAAGCTGAAGATGTGTTGCAATATATTGCCCTTGGTAATGGAAAAGAGAGATTAAATTTAAAATTAAAACCAAGCACAGGAACTTTGCGAAAGGATGAATCAGCACCTGGTATCCTTAACTTAGTAAAACACCCAGTCCTTCGGTGGCGAACCGTCATACTGATGTACATCTGGTATGTAATAACAAGATGCTGAGATGCTGTGAGTCAGACATGAGGAAACAATTAAGATTTTCATTCTTTTTTTTTTTTTAAAAAAAGTTCTGTCCTCAAACTAAATTGTAAATTTGTCAGTTGATGGCAATCTAAAATGATGTGTTGTAAAGTTAATGTTTCGTTATTAGTGCTGCTGTGTTTTATTTTTGGTGTGTTACTTAGAAACCGTTTCAAAACCTACTAAGAAATAATCTGGTGAGAACATAATATTTACATTGAGTGAAATGAGAAGCTGAAGCAGAAATTACTGAGAGGATGTGTATTTGAACCAGTCTTAGGAAGAAAAGGGCTACATGCGTTAGACAACTGCAGAGATCTAGGGTAAGAATAAGCGGTAAGAGCCCAAAAGCACGTTACACAGGTTCAGTGGAGGAAAACTGTTGGCAAGATAACATACAGATAGCACAGATTATATTAGGTGCTGTCCTGAAAAGTGGTATGACTTTGGGGGAAGGGGGAAACCACCCTGAAGCGCAGGAGGATGTAACATAATATATTAGCAATAAATGGCAGTGCAGAGGGCACCCCTGGAGAGAGGAGGGTGTTGGGTTGGTTGTTGCAGCAGCAGCTGTTGCAAATTGGCTTAAGCTAAAATGTGTTGGAGGAACAGCTCTTCCAGA
The DNA here is from genome assembly GCA_003993805.1 of Himantopus leucocephalus. Lineage (NCBI taxonomy): Eukaryota > Metazoa > Chordata > Aves > Charadriiformes > Recurvirostridae > Himantopus > Himantopus leucocephalus. The sequence goes on from RSEF01000006.1 coordinate 9,317,105, forward strand.
ATGCCAAGAACAAGTTTTCCCTTTAAAGTTCAACGTCATTTGTCAAGATGTAGATGAGAAAAATCAGTAGTTTGTGTGGGGTAAGCAGAGATGTGCAGGATGTGGGAGAAGTGGCAATTGCAACAGTTGAGCATCAGCTGCTTCCAGTTAAGCTTATTAGATTTGCTAAATCACCTAGGAAAAAAAACAAGCTAATAGAAAATTCTGAAAGTTGTGCTGTGCATATATAAGAGCACTTGTTTTCTTTCAAGAAGTTATTTTGTTTAATTAAATAGGAACTACTCTCTTTGCCTTATTTCCCTTTTGGGGGGGGAAATAAGAGTTCTGTTCCTAGCATGTAACTCAATATAGCTCATCCATAACTCAGCGTAACTTACCTTTTAAATACCTTCTTAGCTCTAAAGACTGTTAGACCCTAATTATGTTAGTAATAAAACTTTTATGGTTATTTTTAGGTATGTCTGCAGCTTTGTGTACTATGGACTAACTTTAAATGCCGGTGAATTAAGAGGAAATCTGTATTTAAATGTGGCTCTTTCTGGTCTTGTAGAAGTTCCAGCATTTCCTCTCTGCATGTTTTTTATTGAGAAGTCCTGGTAAGAAAAACTTATTTCCTAGTTTTCTGCATATATTTATAGATAGCCTAGAAAAATGTTAACATTTTTCTCAGTAAGGTACTTTACTATTTCTCTAAACAGTGTTGATTCTTTGGGGATTTGCTCTGCTGCAGGGCTTTCTGCGGTTAACTACAGAAATGGGACTCCAATTTTCTACCTCTTCTCTTTTTTAGTTTTGTTCATCTTTTGAATTACTCAAGGGATGAGCTTTTCAATGATTAATGTTATTAAAAAAAGGTTTGGTCTTTATGGAAAAAATGTGAGTAGCCTAGTTATTTAAGTATCTATAGCTTACATATCTCTTAAATATTTTATTCAGAATGACTTGGGTTTGTACTGCCTACCAACTGCAGTTGAAAGCAGTTCTCAGCATTGTTCACTTTTACTTAAACGTTTCAATGAGAACTTTGAAATGAGAGCCGTTCAATTTTCATTAAGGCATGGGTGATCGATGTCTGTGTGTTTTCATATCCTTCAGTGTATTTGGAGGCCATCCTTTATTTTGGGTACACATTTCCAAAGGCCAAACAGTCCGGCAACCCAGAGCTACTCAGGGTTTCATGTAACCTTCAGTTTGGAGTATCTTTGTAATGATGCTTTTGGTCTCACTGAGGTCAGTGGCAAAACCCCCATTTTCTTCAGTCAGGTGAACTCACCTTTTGGGTTTTTTGGGCAGTAAAAAGCTGTAGCTCGGTCAAGCTAAAATGCAAAACAACCAGCCAACCTTCACCTCAAGCCCAGAAACCTGAGTCAAGGACATGCATTTAAACTACAAACTGCACAAGTCCTTTTCTATGTTGTTGGGTTTTTTTTCCTCCATTGTAATTTGTCAAACTAATTGTAAATTTCAAGCTTTCGGTTTCCTGAAGTAAAGATATGTGTAGTTTTAGGTGCTTAATGTAAAACAACGTGACAAGCCACCTGCTGTATTTTCAGTTTGAGTGAGCAGTATTCTTAAAGTGTAGCTTTTTTTGTTGCAAAAATGTTTAGAAGATTTTAAAAACAAGTATTGTAGGTTTGTTATAGACAAACTGTTTCTACTAGTATGGGGCAATAGTTAGAAATAGTTGTGAGACTTCATGAAGTAACAAGAATGTATCGTATTTCTACGTGCCTGCGAACTGTTACTAAGAATATCTTTATTTGTGGTTCTTTGCAAATAATTATGGAATATTTAAATATGGCAGATGTGGAGATGGGCTGGTGATTTTCTATCCTGTCATCTTCTCTCTTATTTTAAAACACTAGGCAGTAGAAATAGCCTCTGCTTATTTCTGTGTGTATACTATTAGACAGGAAAGCATGCAAAATAGTTTTACTGTGTGTCCTAACTGCGTATATTTATGCAAAGTTGTAAAAGAGAAATACAGATTAGGAAGCATTAGAATTACACTTTCTTGACTAATATGAATTTGATCGTTGTGTGCATGCCCTCTAATACCCTTTTGGAGACAGCGCCCATTGCCTTGCTCAGTACAGAGAAGGAAAAAAACGTCAGAGTTCTTGTTGCTGAAAGATGGGTCCTTCTCAAGGCTACAAATTCAATAGCTTAAAAATCAAAACTTGGCTAGAAACAGGAAAGCTTTTGTGGGAGGACTTCAGTACACAGAACTAGGAAAATAAGATAAGATTTGAAGCACTTACCAAGGTACAATAGACTAGTAATGGTTGTTCATGCTGCTGTGTACTGGAGTTGGTATTTTGCAGAGAAATTAAAAAAAAATACTACAGGACTTTGTTTCCGTCTTTATCTGGGTGCTCTTTTCCTTCTAGGTCTGGAAGACGTAAAACTATGACATGTTTTCTGATATTTGCGGGATTTGCCTGTATATTTACCATGTTTTTACCAACAGATGCTGGTAAGTATGTACTGCTGCTAAAGTAGATAGTTGTTAATTCAGATAAAAGCTGACGGAACAACTTCATGAGTATTTTGTGACTGAGTATATCAGGGCCTAAAGCCCTATCCACTTATACCTCTCTCTGTCTCTTCCTTCCAGTGCTGGTCAGGGAGCCAGGGTCTTGTCTATATTGCTTTTAACTTCTTGCAAGCATAATTTGACCCTGTTAATTGACTAAGTTTGTTTAACTGCAGCCCCTTGGCTCTTTGAAGGTCAGGCCAATCACCTTTTTGTCTCAAATACTGACAGTGCATTCATTTATCACTATTAAGCAGTTTACCTGAAAATACTGGATTTAATAGTCAGTGCTACGTTAGTTTGACTGGATCTTGACAGTGTGAGATGCTCAGCTTAATTTTACATTTGTTTTGGTGGCATGTAAGATTTATAGAAGTAGGAACTGAGACTTTCCTGAATTAGAAGCTTAATTCACCATTAAAAAAGCTAAACCACTAAAAAGCTTTTTTAAAAAAATATTTTGTACTTAAAAATTAGAAATGGAAGTCAGAATTGCAGTATGGAAGCCATGGGGATGGCAAGAAGGTTGCTGCCTTTCTCAGTCTCGTGCTGTGTGTTGCTGCACTATGCAGCTGTGAGGACGGTTCATGGTAACAGTGGAGTATCATCAATTATAGTTCACATCTCAAAAGATGTGTTTTTTCTAACATTGTCGGTGACACCCACATAGGTTTTGTATGTTCACTTTTCTTTCCATTTCAAGTACAGTTTTTCTGTACTAATCTTTATCTACTCAAAACTTATGTCTGTATGACAATAACAAATAGAAGTTGCAGCTCTCTGCCTGTATTTTTCTTAATATTGCTTCAGTAGACNATTTTTCTGTACTAATCTTTACCTACTCAAAACTTATGTCTGTATGACAATAACAAATAGAAGTGCAGCTCTCTGCCTGTATTTTTCTTAATATTGCTTCAGTAGACATGCTTTGGCCTTAACGGTGTTTTGACTGCGGAGCACCAGGGATGTGATTGCAAGGTAGCCTTCTATAGGCTGTGTTTATCCTTAACAGTTATAAATGCTGTCTAGCATCCATTTCACATCGATTTCAGAAAAGTCTCAGGAATTAAAACAGACAGAGATAAAATATCCCGTAATCCTATTTGCCATGCTTGTGTTAATTCAAGCCCTCGGATGTTTTGTTGCCGCTTTTATTGAGGCAGTTTCTTCCTTTGTTCCAACAACTTTGCTCTTTGTGCTGCTTTTTATATATTTTAAAACAAAATGAAAGAAAAGCAGTAGTGACTAATTGGGATAGGGTAATAATTCCTGAAGAGTTGCTAAGTTTCAGGAAATCTTCTGCCTTTTCCAGTTGACTTGGCTTTAACCCTGTTAAAATGTCTTACTTTCCACTGTGGTAAGAGTAAAGCTGGTTCTTGGCCCAGAGTGATCTGTGTCAGTTAAATACAAAGAAGTTCAGCTCTAAGCATGCTGAAGATGAGTCACTTTGGATGAAATAAGGGTTGTTGCATCTCTAGTCTGACCCTCCTGTTACTAAGGAGAACACTTCTTACGTTTGTCTAAGTCTGCATTCTTCCGAGTGATTGATTTTATTACAAGGGATTTAAGATTTTAATGAGATATTGGGCACTTGCCTTTCATGTCTGTAACCTTCACTCCATTTCTAAATAACTCTGCTAACTTGTGAATGAGATTCTGATCCAAGTAATTTCCCCTGTGGAATAAGCCAAGAACATTTCTGTTATTAAAGATGTGTACTGAATTTGAGACTAAAAATCTCTCAATGGTTAAACAAAAATTGATACATCCCTCGGCTCTCTCTTTCCTTATCACTTAGAACTCATCTATTAATTTGTGTGAGTACCAGATCGGAAGATGGTGAGAGAGTGGCAGCAGAGGGGGAGAATGGAGTTGTAATATTTTCTTTGAAAAGCTGCTCTAAAGCATGAAGACATCTTCTGCATTTTGTGTATGCTTTATACTATAGCAAGCAAAGGAGACTTCTAGTCTAGGGGTAACTAGATTTTAACTTTCATTTGGATTTATCTGCTTCTGCTGAACACATAATAACGTTTTGTGACTTTCATGGTATTCTTTCCACTGAAGAAGGAAAGAAAACTTGCAGTTCTTTAAATCAGTTTTGTCTCAGCTTTTGTTAATGTTGGGTATTTCCTTTTGTGTTGAACTACCCTTTCTTGGTGGATATTTTTTTCTGAAGTAAATATGAAGACTCCTTTAGTTTAGTAGAAGTACTGCTTAAATGAACTCTTACTCATGAAGACGACAGCCAGAGGGTGAGTCTACATAATGGCAGTGCAAATGAGACTACTGATGGCATCAAAACGTAATCACAGAGTAACTCATTTGTTACCATTTCCCCACATTTTACTTCTCTAAATTCCAAAGATCAATTAATGGAAGATTATCCCTTATCAATAAAACTCAAATGCATGAATTTAGTAAGAACTTACACTTTGCCTTTTACCAAAGCTTGAAACAGTTGCCCTGATTGTACTGTTTCAGGCAGAATTGTGTGCATGCCACTCCTACTGGATGTTCAGGTGGAAGGGTGTTAGACAAAATAGAATAGAAGTGTTAACGGTGCTGTGTGGATGTGCTTGGCTGAACCTAGCGAGTGACCTATAAATGGTCACCAGAATCCTTACAGGAAAAAGCGCATTTCTGCTTAATGGCATTACATTTTATAGATGTATAGAAAATAACGGACTGTTCTCCAAGAACTGCTAAAAATATGTTCCGAGACTGAGGAAAATGTAATGACTGTGTCTGGGCTTACTTACACAAGGCAGCTGATATGCAGTGAATTTCCAGTGTGCTTTTAGTCCCTCAATAATTCTGTACGTGGCCAGCCTTCAGCCTCCCCTGAGGGAGGGAACCTGGAGAAGAGGGTGCACTTTAAATTCACTCCCGAGCTTTGGAGTGCTAATTTCTCTGTCTAGACAGACTCTTTCTTCTGTTTTGATAGTATGACCAAAACTTCCCAAGTGCACTAATGCTACATTTCTAATACATGGATATGTAGTGTTCAATTTCAGTCTCCCTGGGAGAGAAACAGCAAGTTTTGAAACACATTTGAGAATTACAAATCTCTGATGTGATGAAGACTCGCATCATGTTTGGTTGATGGAAGAGAAGGGATGTCCCAGCTTTCTGATGGCAGCCAGTAGGGCTCTGAGGACCAGGTTCACACCTTTGCATCTGGCAACTGTATGTAATATTCCAGTAATTGCTGAGCAAACGGAGGACTTGGATGAAAATGTTGCATCTGTTCTGCATGAATTACAGAAATAACTGCAAAAATACATCACGCTTAAAGAAAATAAATTTCTGGATTTCAGTTTACATACAAATGAATTTCTGCTTCAGCTGAAATAGCATCTAACTTCATCAGATGGATAGAACTGCAAATATTCAAGGGAAAAATTAAAAGAAAAGCATTTGAGAAGCAATCAGACTTTCCCATTACTTAATCAACATCATTTGATCCAAACCAAAACATGCTCAACTCAGTGCTGAGGAAGAGAACCTGGAATACAGCTAATTGTAGCATACGTTCTTTTTTTCATGCTTAAAATATATTAAATTTTCTTTTTATTAAAACAGATGGTGCCAACATAACCATAACCAAAATCAGGATAACAAATCAGGTTTCTTTTGGACTCCAAAAGATGCACACGTCAGTTTAGCCAGCTAAACTCTGTCTGTTCGTACACTGGGCTGCATTAGCATTTGTTCTTTCCAATTACAAAGCTGTTGCGTTTTAAGTCCTGAGAGGATGTCCTTGGGGAGCAAATAAACTGTTGAGGTGAATTAAGTTTTATGGTTTTAATCTAATAAATTAGTCCAGGAGGCTACGCTGTCTGTTTGTGCCTGTCAAAAACGCTGTTACCTGGTAAGTTATTTTGACTGCAGAGCTAGAAGCGTTAGCCCTTCCGTTTAGAGCTGTGATAGTTGTATACTTTCCCAAATAAATGGGTCAGATTTTCTTGGTCCTAAATATAATTTTATGGATCTGTTATTACACTAGCTCTTAAAATGGTTGGGAAGAACTGAGATACTGCTTTTGTGCTTGTAGTTAGTTGAAAAATGTATGGCCGAAACATTGGTTTTGTGTGACAGTCTCTTAAAGAGGACTGGATGTTTTCAACATTGTGTGAAAAAGAGTAAGAAAACAGACTATTTATGCTTACAACTTGTTTTTCTTTTCCTGAAAGGTCTTCTCCTCAGTCCCAGTTTGTTAGCTTTGTGTGGAAAAATGATGGTCAGCGCTGCTTTCAACATCCTGTATATTTATACGTCTGAACTATACCCAACAGTACTGAGGTAATTTAACAGAGCTTCTGGGTAAATGAAGATACCTTTCATGCACAGTGATACTGATTGCTGGTGTGCTTTAATATTTATCCATAATTATTTTTACCTGAAGTGTCAATATGAATTCTTTTTGTAATTAAGGCAGCTTGCCGGGGCTTGAAAGGGCTTCTCCTATTAGTCGTACGTTTTGCACCAATGCACTTTCCCAGGCTGTTTGTGGTGACTTCTGCTAGGTCTGAATCCAGAATAGAAAGATGAAAACCAGCTGCTTACACTGCAGTGCTAGGTGCTGTATATTTCTCATTTCTACTATTGATTTTTGGGGAGTAAAATTATAGGGTGCAAACCCAAACATAATGATGTAATGGAAGTGTAGGCTAACTTGATCGTAAATATAGACTATGCAGTAAGGACTATTTACAGTCCTTCTGTATACTTATATCCCCCCATATGATGATGTTTGTTTCCCTGCTGAAAAATAAGTGCTTTTCTGTATCTTTGTTATTTCATGAAATATTCATAATGCAACTCATTTTAATAGTATCTGTATGACGGTAATTTGCTTTACACAATTTAATTCATGAAGAAGTGGGCTAAAACCTTAGTTTATTTTTCATAGTTCTCACCAACTCGCTGTGAGGTTACTCTCTCTCCTATTGTCCTGAGACAAACCTGAGATAGGAAATTATAATACCACATAGTCTTGTTCTTCTCGCTCCCATCTTGGTTCCACGTGATTTTCTGAAGGGGTACTCTTAAGTATGTGTTGAGAATTTGAGCCACGTTGCACTAGTTGCTCAAGAATAGCAGCTACAAAGCTACTGCAGAAATTGAGCCTCTTTAGAGGGAGCAGGAAAGTTGAAGGCTGATGTGGAGTAGGAAGGTGCCCCAGCTGGTGGATGTGTCCTCTGGCACCATAGAGGTAGTTAGGGTGGTGACATAAATCACTTCATTCCAGGACACTGAGGGCTTTGGGGGGTGTGTGGGGTGGGTGGGATGGAGACATGGGACAAATGTGAGTGACTCCTTGGCTTGGCCTTTTTTCTTCTTTTGAGGTTCACAAATTACCGTATGTTATGAAGGCATAAAAGCTAGGCTGTGAATGTGGTTTTTTGCCATAAAACTTGTGAGGATGGAGGTGTTTTGACTGTTTCTAGATACTGAGCTTGTGATTCTTGGCACAGGTTTAGGTTTAAGATGCAAGTCCCAAGCACGCTGACTGAAATTAGATGTGAGGGTTTGTTTACATCCCTGTCCAAACTTTTGTATTCTTTAAGGCCTTTTCTTTCTTTTTTTTTTTTTCAGTGTGTGGTTTTTGACTTTTTTGTTTTCCTGTCCCCTCTGCTTTTCTGGAGTTGAGGATCAAGAGAATTAAATCTGAAAGTGTTTTAATTTCTCAGCTTTTGCTTGTTTCACTGTGTTTTCATGTCACGCTGTCTTCTTAAGTCCTGTTGATGTTCAGTGCCAAGTATGTGACAGCTCATACCTAGCAGGAATTACAGTAGTGACTCTGTGTTTGAAACTAAGTGTTTGTGATTAGGAAGAACTAAAAAAAAGTGAAGTGCTGCTTCATTCGAGAGTCTACACTAATATTCTGGCAAAAAAGTGACTTTACATGTCAAAGATACAGACCACCAGTGGAGAAAACGCAGGAATAAAGACAGTTATTCTTTAGACAGTTATTATTTAGCAACTTTAGTAGACCATTCATGTTCAATAATCTGGTAAACTGTTATGTTAAATCATATGAGAATTCCTCACATGTAGAAATTTATACATTTTAAAATATGTTTATCTCTGGTGCTTTTTAATTGCAAATACAGTCTGTGCAAGAAAAGCAGTAATGGGGGAAGTGTTTAATTTAAAGCAAACCATCAGCACCATCTGGTGGTCTTTGCAGAGCTCTGCAGTGATGCTGGCATCGCTCTGGCAGCGGAGCGTAGGCAGTGCCATGTGAGGAGACATGTACCATTCAAAGGCAGCGGAGAGGAGGTGGAATAAACTTTTTTTTTTCCCAGTTCGATGTTTTGCAGAAAAAGTAAATGTCTTCAGTATTACTGCTCCTTATTTAAACCTATTTATTACTTTAAGCACGAGGACTTTTAGGCTTATTTTTAAGTTAGCTGGTACATGGAGTAATGACACATACACCTCATGCTAGAAATGGGGAGGTGCTGCAAGCTGGAGAGCAGCGCATACGTGCTTTGGGCTCTTTTCCTTTCTGATGTGTCTTTAAAATACCTGCTAGGGAATAAAAAAGTTAAAAATGGAAAACATCACTTCTGTTGCGTTTTGGACAAAAAGGAAGGTTGTCTTTGGGAACAAAATGTAATCATAGCTCTAGTAATATAGATATAAAAACAATCTCATGGGGTTTTTTTATGAGAAAATGGTTGCAAAATGATGACATCCTTGTGTGTGATGGGTGGAATCAGACTAACTGGCTTGAGCAAGCCCTGGGCTGATGTGATTACCCTGGTTGTAGAGCTGCTTTGGTGGGCGTTAGCTCAGCGCTGTGCTCCGTGGGATGGTCGGAGCACCTGCAGTCAGTCAGGTTTAGTAGGTCTTCTAGTGAGTGTGGTGAAACGAGGGCAGTAAGGTAAGACAGGCGGTAGGCGGTCAGCTATCGGCAGCGCAGCCCCTCAAGAATACTTACTAATAGTATTAGTATTAACTTGGGTGATAATGCGTTTTTCCTCTTGGATACCATGACACTGTTCCGCATAACCCAAACTCTGTTGAATTCCAAATTAAAGATAATCTAAAGTTTTTTTAACAACTGCTTTCATTCTGCATTCTAATCGAAATGACACAATTTGCATTTAGGAGCACCTTTTGCCCTACTCCCTCTCAGCAGGAAAAAAGCAGCCAGCAAACCTCTGGGTATGGACAGGCGTAGAGTCCGTGGGAAGGATGCTTCTAAATGAACGGTTCACACACGGGCTGGTGTCTCTCCTCTGTTCAGGGGTTTTGATGACAAGGGGAGGTGCTTGGCCTTGTCTTGTGGGGTTTGGGTCGATGTTGCCTCAATGTGAGGAAGCATAGGGTGCTATTTTCCTTTTCCCAAGAGGACACGATGAAAGAAAAGGTTGCGTTGTTGGTTTATTTTTACACCAGAGTCACTGGCTTCTCATCAGCTCCTTCCATCATCTGTTTCCCTTAACCTGTGCAAAGGGCCATTAGGAAGGGACGTGCAGGTGGGTGGTTTTGGTATACTAGTGACCCGTGTCACCTCTCTGCTTGTCATCATTAATCCTGTCACTGTCTTCCTGTCTTTGGAGGAGGAAAAGGAAATGGGGTGAGTGGGAACAGCTCAGCTCAGTGGTGTGACCAAGGATGATGATCAATGAGAGGAAGCAATGGAGAGACATAGGGAGCGGAACAGCCACCGTGAGCAGGTTCTTGCTGTCTCACAGATGAGTGGTGCCAATGTCAGTCTCTGAAGCGGCTGTTAAATACTCTATTTAGGAGTGATACAGAAATGGAAGATTTTTGCATTTGATCAGGAAATGAAAGACTTGGAGGATTTTTGTAACTTTCTTTGAAGAGGATCCTGCTGTTCTAACCCATGCTTTGATTATCACAGTCTAGATGAGATTGTTTTAAACCTGTCTGAAAATTGAAGGGAGCACAGAATTCAGCAGCCCCTCTAGTGACACATCTGGCCAGATGTTTTCAAGCTCCATGCTGGCAAATAGTTATTTTCTGTTTGGAGGTAAGCACTGACTTTTCATCTGTGCAACCTGAAGTGGCAGAAGAGGGGCTGCTGCTGAGGGCCTGAGCTGGAGATAGCATTCAGGGTCTCCTGTCTGAAGATCCTGCCAAATTTTGGAATCATTCCCCATCCAGCACAGGCATGTCAAATTAAATTGCCCTGTATGGTAGGTTGGAAAACCTTTCTCTTTGTTCAAACTTTTGTGAAGGATTGCACAACAGGGTGGTTTTGCTAGGGCTTGAAAGAGTGTGATTTACCTTGCCAGCAGCTAGTTGTAGAAAAATCTTCAGAGTAACTGCTGGAGGTCTGTAAAAACCTTTTTTTTTTTTTCCTTTTTTCTTCTTAAATAAAGACTACTGATAACTTAAAGTATAAGTTGGTTCTGACAGTGCCACCACATGTTCATGTGTGATTCAGTTGCGTATTGTGAAACTACAAATCTTTCATCCTTTGTTTGAAACAGAAACGCTGGCTTGGGTGTCTGTTCCATGTCTTGCAGGTTTGGGGGCATTTTGGCTCCATTTGTGCCATCTATGGTAAGATTATTTTCTACTTTTTATGTATGTCAGATTTATTAAATTCTCTCAATAGCACTTTGCTGATTTTGGTACCACATATGCCTATATTCCTTGAAAAAAATGTCCTTATGAAAAATTAAATAACATTCACTCAATTTCAAGAATTAAGATGTTTAAAAATACCTCGTATTTTCTCCTTTTTGGAAACAATCTAATGTTCTGTCTTGTGTTAATATTTCATCTGTTAGTGAAATGATTGTCATATAATGCATTCGATACTGCTGAGGCTCACTCAGTTCTTTTAAACTTTTAAACATAAAGTTTTCTTATGAAGCTGTTTCTGTGAAATGACGTTTATTGGGTTTCTTTGTTCTACCAGTGTATGGATAACTGCACAGATTGCTGGAGTGAAAAGTTGTAGCCTTTTGGTTTTGACTGCAGTTCATGTATTTTAAGATCAGGAAACAATGTTTGGTGTTTACTATGGATTTTTAATTTTAGAAGTCTCTTAGTCCTTCTGTACCATTTGTGGTGTTTGGAATCAGTGGATTGTCAGCGGGATTCCTGACTCTCCTTCTGCCAGAAACACTAAATAAGCCAATTGCTGAGAGCATTGAAGATCTCCAGAGTCCCAAATACCAACTGCTTAAAGACGAAGAGGCAGAGTAATTAAATTCTTTTTGCTGTAGCTTTGCATTATTTTCGCCTCTATCTTATGCAAGCCGTGATTTAGTGCATATTGCGTAGACTGTGCATGATGGAATGTGTGCACGAAGCTTTTAAAGCCATCTTTCTGTTGCCTTCAGTGGAGATTAAATTTACTCTGGCTCTTAAAGACAAAAAGGCTAATAACTTTTACCTTGTATGTATTAAATTCTATGTAAATGAATGCTATTTTGTTTTCTTAAAGAAAAACAAATTTTAGAAAGGCAGCCTAAAATAATCAGGGACAATACATTCAGCAACACTCCTGTGCTTTTACAGGAAAACAACTAGGCATATTTTTCATACATTGGATTGTGCCTTTTTGTCATGTTTTATAGTGGAACGTAATCTAAAATAATATATATCTGAGGACACGTTTTATCCTTCATTAGGCTCCTGGGTTAGAGCCTTTTAATGTGTTTTCCTGTTGTTGATATGCACTAAATTAAACTTTCGAAGTGGGAAAAGAAAGTTTTGTTTGTTTCAACAGGTAATAGAATAGAAAATGTGAAGTATATCCCCTAAGTTTGGGAATGGCTTCCCAGAAGAATTAGATTTTAAAAGGAGAGGGGGGTAGAATTCCTATAAGAAAGGAATTATTAGCTTAGAACTAAGCAGGCTTAATGTAGATACATAGATATAAACCAATATGTTTTTCTTATGTTTTTCTTGATATGCTAACTTGTTAATTATCTGGTAATTATTGTGCTTAATCATACTACACACACTATTATGTTTTCTTTTTGTGCCTAATACATAGTAATACTGCATTCAGTGGAAATGGAAAAAAGTATAATTTTTAATTTTTAAGCTTTTCGACTATCATTTCAGTTCTAATCTTAAAAGTCAATGAATTCTGGTTTTCACATTTAACACTAGCCTATAAAATAGGACAAGAAAAATAAGACGTCAGCTGTTTTTCAATAATTATTTTTCTTCTGTCTGACAGGCAAACCAGTTAAAAGAAAACACTTAAGTTTCAGAAGGCCTGGCTGTGGTGGAAAATGAAGCCTCTGATGAGAAGGTGCTGTAACAGTTGAAGGGCAGAGTCTTGCTCTGCGTATCTGACGGGAAATGTTGGAGGACTCATGTACGATGCTGTTTGTAGCTTGTTGAACAGTTTTATGTGGTGGCAAATTGAGAAGATGGAAGAAGTTGATCAAAGCTTGTGAGAAAAAGGGTGACAAATCTGTGAGTTAATTTAAGGACTTAACAAAAGCACACTTTGGATGTTTGGACTTCTCTATGGCTTCTTAAAATGAAGTATTTATTTTACAAAATGTAATTGCTAGCTTCAGTTTAAGCTATAATGTTGTAATTGAAGTGATGTGTATAATTTTAAAATTTAGATGGACTTATATATTCAGGCAAGCTGTAATTGCGAAGAGTAACAGCATCCTGTATATGCTAATTTTCTCTACAGGGTTTTTTGCCTCTAAATTACGGTATACCTCACATGGTGTGAAGAGACCAAAGATTTTTATGGGTTGTTGGCCTTAGTATGTTTAGCATAAAAACCTGAACAGGAGATCTGAAAGGAGAATAAATGGATTTTTATTGTGGGAGTAAGTAGTTTTTAATACAGTTGTACATGAAAAGATATGTAAAGTTAAAAATAGTACTATATTGGGAAAATGATGTCAGGCCTTTAAGAGGTGCATTTAAAGGAGAGGATGAGTAACCTTTTAGACAAAGGTTATTAAGTTCTAGCTGTACATGTGAAACTAGAAATTGAGTTACATATTGTGTAATATATGTAATAATATGTGATCCAATACATTTCACATATGAATTGGAAATTCTTCTGGGCGGAGATGTTCGGTTTACAGTTAATATATTTATGTTGGAATAAATATGTCACAAACGTTAGTTTTCTGATGGCCAACACAATTTTGTTATTAAAAAGAAAATTATTTAACATCTGTATTGAGTGCGACTTTTTCCAGGATGTTTACGCAGGCTTTCTGAAGAATACCTGTATCATTTTGATTTTGGCATCTGATAGGAAAAGTTAATGAAAGGCCTCTGTAATTTGAGCAGTATCCGTAGTTAAATAATGTTTCTGCAAACAAACATGCACCCATGTAAGTGTGTGTGCACTTATACACACACGCACGTGTACACATAAGCACACGCAGGTTGCTCTGCCTTGATACCTCACTGACACCTGGGCTGTGTGCAGGTGTATCAGTCCATGCGCACTTTACAAATGACCTGATCAGGTCCCCAAGAGGCGAAAATCAGTTGGCAATCGGAACAACATTTAGATAACGTTGACATAAAGGCGGATTGCATGCGTATTTACTTAACCTCTGGGGCTGAAGCTCGATGACAAACAGTCTGTAGATATGCTGCAAACTTTTATCTTCTGTTCACTTATTCATCATTTTTGTAATGTTTTGCTTTTGTGAAAATTAGAATCAGGTTTGTGAATTCTTTTTTTCTGAGTAACATTAATGCCTTCCATTGCATTAACATTTATAACCATAGTGACTGATTATACCTCTTCAAAGGATAATTGGGTCAGCAGGGATATGGTAAAGACCAAGTTTTGTTACTGTTGACTTCAATTTTTTTTTATTACAAGAAATAAAATTTAATAAGAAATAGAATGATATAAAGTTGTATTCCCAAAGCAGAGACAAGATTCTGGAATAGGAGGATCATAAAGGTACCATTATGTGTTGGGAATCTATTTCTCCCTCCTGCCACATGTATCAGGCTGTATATTTCCTCTGCCTTTTATTTCACATGATGTGAAAAACAGGAAACAAAAGATCATTTACATTTTGAACACGCTTATTTCTGCTTTATTTGACTTGGAATTAATGAATTCTTTGCCTGGGGTGACTTCTGTGACTTTGGTGGGTTGATGACCAGAAAGCTGTGTGTTCCGAAAAGAAGTTAATGATCTTTTCAGCAGCCCTGCCATGACTCATGGCACCTGCAGCTCTTTTTGTGAGCGTAGGCCAGTGTGGAAGCTGGTTTGGTCCTTTGTCTCCAAGATTCAAAAGAGAATATGGACGGAAACATTGACTTCCATTTTTGCTTCTTATGTTTTCCATTCAATTTAACATATTGTTTGACTTTTTACTTTAGATATCCTTGCTGCATTTTGCTATTGCCGGATAAAAAAGATGCTATTTGGAAAAAAGTAGTGTTTTTCCGGTTATATGTTTAGAAATAAGGAAATTATTTGCAGCTTTATTAGAAACACTTTGTTGGACTAATGTAATCCATGTATTACATCTTACAAGGTCCTAAAGTTAAGAAACCATCTGTGTCATTCATTATTGTATGTGTCAGCAAATCACAAAAGGCAGCACTTTTTGTCAAATAACTGCTTTTTTGGAGTAGATATCTTCCCTTAAAGCTTTTGACTTTGTAGAATTAGCAATTCTTCACTTAGAGCAACTCTTTTTCCCATTATTTTTAATGAAGACAAAGCAGTTTTTGGGAGGAATGCCCTAATAAATTCTTTACTCAGTGTGGGACTATTATCTATTGCCTTCCATTTCTCTCTGTAAGAAAGAACAAAGGGAGCTGAGTTAATTTAAGTGGCTTAATTATATACATTAGGTCACAATCCCCATCCTTAAGTATCACTTCCAGCTCTTCCCCTGTGCTTTATGTGTGTGTAGAAATTTGATTATAATGGTGCATCTGCACTGTTCATCTGTTTCTGTGTCTTCAGCGCTGTAGAACTTGGTTGTGAAGTGGCCTTTATTTCTTTATCTGTTTTTAAACTGATTTGAAGTCTTTTTCATAGAACCACAGAATTACAGAATGTTTTGCATTGGAAGGGACCTTATAGATCATCTAGTTCCAACCCACCTCCCACTAGACCAGGTTGCTAAAGCCCCATCCAACCTGGCCTTGAACACCTCCAGGGATGGGGCATCCGCAGCTTCTCTGGGCAACCTGTGCCAGTGTCTCACCACCCTTACGGTGAAGAATTTCTTCCTAATATCTAATCTAGATCTACCCTCTTTCATTTTAAAACCGTTACCCCTTGTCCTATTGCTCCACTCCCTGATAAAGAGTCCTTCCCCATCTTTCCTGTAGGCCCCCTTTAGGTATTGGAAAGCCACTGTAAGGTCTCCCCAGAGCCGCCTTTTCTCCAGGGTGAACAATGCCAACTTTCTCAGCCTGTCCTCATAGGAGAAGTGCTCCAGCCCTCTGAGCATCTCATCTGGAGTGGCCATCCAGATGCCACTCATCACTGCTTGCCACTTTGGCATTGAGCTGTTGACTGCAACTCTTTGAGTGTGACCATCCAGCCAGTTCCTAATTTGCTGAGTGGTCCATCTGTCAGAATGCAAATTAGAATCATAGAATCATAGAATTGTTGAGGTTGGAAGGGACCTTTCAGATCATCTAGTCCAACCATTAACCTAACCTGACAAAACCACATCTAAACCATATCCCCAAGTACCACGTCTACCCTTTTTTTAAACACCTCCAGGGATGGCGAATCCACCACCTCCCTGGGCAGGGGACAACTTCAACATTACTTCAACATTTGAGAAAATTCTGCTGCTTTCTGAATTTTATCATGTTGCAGCTGCAAATCTCAAGGCTAAATAAAAAAAATAAATAGTTGCCCTCTTTGCACTGTCTGTAAATACATGTGTGATACTGACAGGTTGTCCAGAAAGAAGTCTGAACTGATTTCAGTTTTCTCACTCCTTTCTGTGTTTAACCTTTAATCTTACTGTGTTTTTCCCTAAGAAGTGCTGGGTTGTTTTTCTTGTCTTAGGTGGTAAGAGTGCTGAGCAGAGGCAAAGCTGGAACATTCATTTATGCTGCCTACGTTTTAATGCCTTTTCCCTGTCATTAAGCAATATTTATCATTTAATTCTTGGTTAGGTTTGCTTAAGCCCCAGTTTTCCTGTTGTCAGAGGAAGAATATCAATTGTAAATATTAAAAAATATTTTCCTGCTGCTCCTCCAGTTCATGCCATCTTTTGTATTTGGTTTCACGTTTTGTTGTTCCATTTCCCTCCTGGTGACTGACTCAGCATGGAGAAGCAATAGGGTTTTGTCTGAATCTACATTTCCCTGGTTGGCACATGTCTTCGGCTTTACCTTGTCATCAGCCAGTGATGACACACCCCCACATGCCATGTTAAAAATCAGGTCGGGTATAAAGGCAGGGCTTGAGTTCCTTTTCCGGAAAGTAAACTTTGCCCAATATTCATCTCAAGCTCATCTCGGTGATCTTTTTCATTATCCCATTTGATGTTTCATCAGAGCTGCTTTCTCCTTTGTTGGAGCACTGTATGTTTTTGTTTGAAGTGAAGGCCGTGGATTCCTTTTTAGAATTTATCCTTTTTAATCTGAGCAGAGTGAAGTACAAATAATCCTTTGCTTTGTTGACTAATACTCTTGCAGCTAAGCAGCAGAGAAGGGAGGAGGTGAACTTTTCACACTACCATCTGTAACCAGCTGGTTCTGCCATTCAATTTTTAGTTTGCTTGAGGCAAATAACTGTATTGTGTATTACAGCATGCAAGAGATCTAATTTTTTTCATGCAGTGAATTATCAGCAGTTCATTGGAAAGGTCATCTTTTGTTGCACATCTCCTGTAGCAAGTGATACAATGTCCTAGAGAGGATTTTTGATAGATGGAATCCTTCCATTAGAGTTAAATTTGTGAAAATAGTGGACAGATATATAGCTACAGGCAAACTCTATGTAAATCTGAGATGAGCTTTTCTTATAGTAGCAGAATTTCTTTTTACCAAGACTTCCAAATCTGTAAAGAAATGTGTGGGCTACAACATGCAGCGGGAGTACTGTTTCCACCCCCCTGAGGAGGGTGGTAGACCACAGTAGCTGGAGATGTTTATGAGGGAAAGGGAAGGGGAATGTGGCTGAAAAGTAGAAGACGAGGTTTGGGAATCCAACAGTTTCCCACTCCTGCACACTTTGTGGTGTCATCCTGAATTATGCCAGGCTCCTTTTAACGTATTATTAACGTATTATTAATGTATATTAAATACTTCCTGTACTATAATATTAAGTACTTCCTGTACTAGATGAACTACTCTTCCTCTGGGTAGTCTCCTGGTTTAGGAAACAAGCTGGTATTGGGATAAATAAACCTGAAAACAAGCTTGTTGCAGCAATTTTGATAGCTTATGAAAGCACAGTATGGCTCTGACTGGACTGGTTTGACTGTGTGGGTTCCTACAGCGGTCCAAAGAGATTCGAAGCTGTGTGGGCTGATGGCTTTTCCTGGCTTTTCACCTAAGAAAGAGGTATGTGAAATACAGTTTATGTAACATCTTCCCATGTAATAGCAACCTACTCATGCTAATGACAGGTAAGGCTGAACAAACTGGCTCACTCTAAGTAACTCTAACAACTTCAGTCACTTGTGCTGAAAACTATCCTGGGTTTTTGTCGGCCAGCATTCAGTTGGCAGTATTTAAGTGTCCCTGTCATGAAAGACTCCAGGAAAAACTGGTGATTATTACATGGGTGTTTTTACTCTTTTTCAAAGAGATTCTGCATGTGCAACACCTCATTTCTTGTTTGTCACAGCCTCACTCACATAATTTTCTACCTTCCTCTGCACTGTTTTCCCTACTGTCCCATCCACAGTGACACAGAGCCTGATTGAATTCTCATCTCTCTGTACTGATGTGTGAAGGAAAGAGACTGCACCATATTGCTGGCACACCTAAGGAAACTAGGGTCTGTGTACACGAAATGAAGTTACTCCAGATGTGTCCAGGTTGAAAGAAAATGCCATTTCTTTTCACCGCCCCTGTCTCACGGTTGGTCAGGTTTATAAATGTTGGTGTCAATATTCAGTGACGGCTGGCTCTGAACATTGCTTAGGGAAGCCTGTCTCCTTCTACCGGGTTGCTGCTGCATTTCCGAGGTATTTAATCTGTTTCAAACCATTATTAAATCCTTATGATAGTGTATACTGTTGCTCATACAGGTGTCCAGTCCTTTTTTAAGGCCTCCTGATCTCTTGATTTCAAGGCTATGACAGTTCAGTCTGTCACTGCATTATGTTTGTGTCCTTTTATTGTTTCAGATTTGTTGCCTCTCTGTTCCACTGGAGATACCAATGATTGGGAGTAATGACAGTGAATGGGAATGTTTGACCTAAAGAGAGACCCTACAGTTTAATGCTATATATTTTGTATTGTCTGCTTTCTGTTCTTTTGAAAATGTTCCAATTATTTCTGTGAGTGGACACTTTTCCAGGGCTCTCATTTTTATATCTGTCTGTGTGCCTCAAAATGGCTAAGGAGACGGCTCAAAGTGTGTGTGTAAAGAAACTCCCTCAGCATATGCCCAGTTTTACTTGTGCCAAGACCTGCTGCTAGACCGGCAGCTGTAGCCTGTGCGCGGGGGTCAGAGGGACCACTCTGACTCGCAGGAGTGTATCCCTGGCTGTGTCTGAGAAAATTCCTGCCCAGCCTTCCCTTTAACTAGAGGGGGGCTCTTCAGTGTTGAATTCCTAAGTTGCTTGGATGGGATTTGAGGGGTGTTTTGAATGCTGAGATTTTCCTGACCGATTCCCGTGTGGGTATGGTGACTCAGATGGTCGGGGTTAGAGCTGGAAACCAGCTCCTCCTCCTGCAGCCCTTGTGATGGTCCCGCTCCCTGGCACAGGAGCTGCAGTGGGATGGGGTCAGCAGCCTGTCAGGCATCTCTTATCATTGCTGGTTTGCTCCACTCTGCCAAATTCCCAAGCTTTTCTGAGGATTGCGCTTATACTGAGCAATTTCCTGGTATTTAGCTCCAGAGAAAGTTACTTCTGCGGCTTGTGGAGTTTGTCCCAGCTGTTGTAGCACCCCTCGAGTGCAGAAATGGAAATAGTCCTGCTGGAGCCACATGTGCGTGTGCCCTGTGCTGTGCTGCCTCAGGGGCCTTCGGGGTACAAGTAGGTGCAGGGGCAGCTCAAAAAAATCTTGTGACCAGCAGCTTCTCTGCCTGAGAATAGTTGGTTGCTTGGAGGGGGTGGTGAATTCTCCCCGCTCCTCACCTGGAGGTAAGTTTTACATTGGATCTGGTAGTTCTTAAAAAGAAAAAAACAACACACACACCCCCCACCCAAGAAAAAAAAACAACCCAAAACCCAACAACCAAACCCAACATAAAACAAACCAAAACACCAACACCCCCCCCCCCCCAAGANNNNCCCCCCCCCCCCCCGAGACAGGCGAAAATGAGTTTTGGAAATGAAAAAGCAAGGAAAAGCAGTGAATTCTGCAGCAGTCAGTCATCTCTGTTGAAGAATGTATGACAGAAAAGTAAAATTGGTGGCAGGAGGGCTCCTGCAATCATGGTCTTAATAAATAGCCAATTGAGATCCATAGCAATTTGTTATCTCCAATCCCAGTGGTCTACCAGGAACGAAGGAAAATAATTACTAATAACAGATTTTAGTTAAAGTTAATTTATTGGTGGTGGAACTAATTGCATGTTCCAGGTGTTCCATCAGTTTAGCAAGACAACATTTAACTATCAAATGTTCCAATTACAATGTGGTTAATTAAACATGATTAAACTGCTGTGTTTACAAACATGCCATTAATGACGTGTAATTACACTTGTAGTGGGTTTGTGATATGCATCATGCAAGATATAGGTGAGTTTTAAAAATTGCTTCTTGGAAGGGCCTCCCTGAGGCCTGTTTGTTCCTGTATGGGTGTTGACAGCTTGCGGGGTTTTTAAGCCCAAAATCTACTGCGGAAGAGTTGTAGGGAGAGGCTAAATTAATGCATCAAATAAGAACCATGAAAAGGGGGGTGGTGCTGGTGGGGGTGTAGCGCGGACCCTGCTCAGGATCTGCAACTGAGCTCTGTCTGTCTTCGCTATTTAAACTCATCCGCAGTGATGGCGGTGGCAGACATCTTGTTCCCTGCGGTGATGTCAGTGCTGGGTCACTGCGACGTGGCTCTCCCCCATTGGCCCCCCGCGGCGGCGGCGGGGGGGAGGAGGAGGGGGGGGAGAGAGTGTGAGGGCGGCGTGGCACGTGACCCGCCGGCTGCCCACAAGATGGCGCTGTGGGAGCACGGACCCCTCCAGCAAATGGCGGCGGGAGGTGGGCGTCCCCACGGCTGCCTTCTCGTGTGGCGCGAGGTCTGTCAGGCTTAAACGCCTGTATTTGTGGTGATGGCGTACACACTGCCATCATCAGTTCTGTCCGGATGAATTTTCTCCTCGCTCAATGAGATTTTCTGGGCACGGGTTGTTTTTTTTTTTTTTTNTTTTTTTGAGGTAAACTTTTTTTTTTACTTTATTCTCGCATGGCTGAGTGTTCACAGGCGTATAGCGTTGGCTCAGCGGAGGGTGTGTGTTGGGCCTGTCGTTGGCTCCCCCGTGGGTCTGTGGGAGCAGGTGTGTGTGCCACCCCGCTTCCCGGGGCCTACAAGTGCCATCGGTGACCTGCAGCACTGTCAGCCAACGACTGCAGGTCCGCAGCAGCGTCAGGCAACCCGGGGAAGAAATACAATTGGAAATGCACGGTAATACCGGGCAACGTGGGTAAGAAACCATGCCCTTTCCTCCCTGGTCGTCAGTATTAGCCGAATCGTTAGCAACAAAATCAAATGAAAGTCGACGAACAATTGTAAATAACTTTTAAATGGTCCTTTTTTTATCTGAAGTCTATTTTATCCTGGCACAGGTGTTTTCTCCTGTTATTTTTGCATGCACAAGTATACAGCAGAAAGGGAGAACAGTTCACCCTCTGCCTGAAATTTATCTATGTGCAGACATCCAACGTCAGTAGGATATACTGGAAATACTAAAGCTGCACGGATTTATAACTGTCCTGGCCTTTCCTGAACCGGGAGAGCACTGTGCGAAGTGAGATTGACTTAATTTTCCTGTCCTGCATTGAAATTGAATTTTGCATCCAACCTGGCAAGGCCTCTCATTTGGGGAGAAAAGACCTTTCCTCACATGGGGATAATCCAGAGCTGACCCTTGGGGGGAGCGGGCTTTGCTCTTGCCCCCTGGCTTTGCTGGGTTGATGGCCGTTTCCCTACCAGTTGCTAGAGAAATAATTTCTGTTTAACTTGCTCCAGGGACAGTTAGTTCCTCGAAGAAACTAGTGATGCATGCAGCTGTGGCAGGGAGATCAAAGCGGGGACTATACCAGCCCTGAATTGGTGCCATTCTGGGAGGAAATGGGAAAACGGGAGAAAGATGTTTAGTGCTTCCTTGGCACCTTCATATTATCATTAGCAAAAAAACCCAAACAGAAAAAAAAAAAACCCCAGCCCTGGGGATAGCCACATACTCTGATTTGCCTGCAACCTGTTCCCGAACGTCTGTCTGTCTGTCTTCAGGCTGGCGAGCGNAGAAAAAAAAAAACAAACCAGCCCTGGGGATAGCCACATACTCTGATTTGCCTGCAGCCTGTTCCCGAACGTCTGTCTGTCTGTCTTCAGGCTGGCGAGCGACCCTGAGCTGAGCTGTGGTTAGTGCCAGCAGGCTTTGTCAGCGTGGCTGCAGGGCCACTGTTTGGTTTTGTGTTTGCGACACCAGCAGTACCTGCGATGGTGCCTACAGGAGTGCGCTGTGCACAAAGCACAGGGACTTCTCTGGTGCCTGCTGATGGGCTCCTGAACCAATACATTGTCTATCGGGGCTCTTGGTAGCCCTGTGCGTGTCGCTGTACAAGCCATGAAGGTCTGGAAATAGCATTACAAAGTTTAATCTTTTTTTTGTCTTTTCATGAGCAACAAATTAAAATGAAATAAAAGAGGATGAAAATAAAATTTTATACTGTGCCTTTTAGGCAGTTTTATACTTCTCTCTGACAAGAAGGCTAAAAGAGCAAAATAATATTGACTAAGTGTCTGGTCTTTACTTAAGTGCTCTTGAAAGTTAATCAATCCACTTATGCCCTAAACAATGTTAGCTTTTCAGTTCAGAGGGGCTGGGGGAAAATTCACCTGGCTTTTCTGGCTTTAAGAGGATGGCAGGGCTGGAAGCAAACTTGTTTGCCTGTGCCTTGACGGGATTAAGATGGGATGCTGTACCGTTACTCAGATGATGTTTTCTGTATATTTAATTGACCATTGTAGCTTGTGAACAGGCCATTAGCTAATGTATTTATGCTTCAGGAGGCTAATGCTCAGTGGCGCTAGTCTCTTCATCTTGCATTTGTTACATAAAAACTTAAGGTAATTTGAATGAGTTTGGGGAAGGAACAGCAAAAAGGCAGAAAGGTGGGTTTTCTCTTTGTGCTTATTAATACGTATCTATAGTTTGGAAGCTTTGCTGAAAAGCATTAAAATGCATAGACTTTTAATGGAACTGCAAAGGAAAACACAATGAATCCCTATGACTTAAGTAATCCATCACTGAAACTTTGTTCTTGAAAAATGAAAAGGGATGTAAAAGTCTTTCTGACCTTCGGACCACCCCTGGTGCTCTAGCCCACCTCCAACTACATCAAAGCAGGACTAGGCAGGGAGAAGAAGGGTGGCCTCTGGCTTTGGGACAGCTGTGGAGAAATTTGGCTGGCTTTGAAAAAAGAGCCTGGTGATTTCTGCTTCTCTGGCAGTAATATGGATGAGGGCCCCATCTCTGGTGGGCCTTTGGCCTGAATGTGAGCCATGACCCTTTATCTTACCTCACTGAGATGCAAGGAACATTGTTTTCATTTAGATGTAGAATCACAGAATGGTTAGAGTTGGAAGGGACCTTGAAATTCATCTAGTTCCAACTCTCCTACCATGGGCGGGGACACCTCCCACTAGACCAGGTTGCTCAAAGC